>QNTS01000539.1:808110-905725 GCA_003317085.1 Hucho hucho | reverse complement strand
GAGGTTCTCCTTATTGGCACTAAATCTACTTTATCCAAAACCGACAGTTTTTCTCTTAATATTGATAACTCCTCCGTTTCACCCTCCCCACAGGTTAAGAGTCTGGGTGTCATCCTTGACAGCACATTATCTTTTCAATCGCACATTAATAACATTACACGGTCTGCCTATTTCCATCTACGAAACATCAATCGACTCCATCCCTCCCTTACCCCCCATACTGCCGCCGTCCTTGTCCACAGTCTCGTCACTTCCCGTTTGGACTACTGCAACTCTCTCCTTTTTGGCCTCCCTCATAAATCCCTCCATAAACTTCAACTGGTCCAGAATTCAGCTGCCCGCATCATTACTCGAACCCCCTCCATTCATCACATCACTCCTGTTCTCCAACAGCTTCACTGGCTCCCGGTCCAGTTCCGTATCCAATTCAAAGTCCTTCTGTTAACATTCAAGTCAATCCATAAACTCGCCCCCCCATATTTGTCTGATCTCCTCCAGGGTCCAACTTCCACCCGCTCCCTTAGATCCTCTTCCTCCATACACCTGTCTGTCCCCCCCGCCCGTCTCACCACTATGGGGAGCAGAGCATTCAGCCGCTCTGCTCCCCGTCTCTGGAACTCATTACCATCCCAACTCAGAAACATCGATTCATTTTCCCATTTCAAATCACAACTCAAAACACACCTGTTTAAAACTGCCTATCTCACTTGACGTCAATTGCTCTGCTTCTTTTGTTGTTTTTAATGCTGTTCTATGCTTTTAAATGTCTTATGTTTCCCTGTACGGTGTCCTTGAGTGTCGAGAAAGGCGCCTTAAATAAAATGTATTATTATTATAAAAAATATAATATTGAATGTAGTAAATATATAGCAAAACTCACTGTGAGGTACGGAGACGAAAAACACTCAAATGATACTATAAGTCATGTACCATAATATCAAAAGGCATTGCAGCACAGTTGGTTGTGATTCTAACCATGTAGTAAAGAGAGGCAAACATTTAGACTTTCACCACCCGTTTGAACAAGCTGTAATGAAGCTAACAAAAAAAGCACATATTTCACACTACTCAGTTACTATAAAAGTGAAGCTGAAACCAAAGAGATGATTTGATGATTCTCTTCGACAGACATTCTGACAGGTGGAAAAACATGACCTGTGTAGAAAACTGCAGCCTTCTTATCAAAGCAACAACAGACTTTCCAAATAGGAAATCAATATTAGCCCTTGCTACATGTCAATACAGAAATGAACGTCTGCTAGGTAGCGCAAGCTCATCACTCAACAAACAACACTCACAAAACTCTGTCTCTCTCACAAACACACATGCAAACTCTTTCTCTCTCTCTCCCACACACACACGCACACAAACTCTTTCACACAAGACACAGACACACTCTCTTTTTCTCTCTCACACACTACCTTACAATGAAAAAAATGACAAGCCTTATGGTTTCCAAGGTCTCGATTTGTTTACTATGTTACAAGAACAGGTGGATAGAATCAGGAAAAAAGAGAGAGGGTATCCTGAGCTGTATGGGGTTCAAAGCTTGTGAATGCATTGCAAATGGCACCCTATTCCCTATATAGTGCACTTTTGACAAAAGCAGTGCACTATGTAGGGAATAGGGTTCCATTTTGGATGCAGTCCAAGGCTTGGATTATAACAGTAAGGACCCCATACTGGGGCTTGACATGGCTACCAGCTTACACTGCATTTTTCTCTGACACTGCCAGCTCACCTTAGGTCAAAAAAGCATGTGATGTCTCCACACACGTGTTGACAGACAAGACTGCAGCTCCGTGTCGACAACAAGCTCCTTCTTCCCAAAGGTTATCTTTCATTATCATGGCATTGATGACAAAGTCACAGTCGGTCAGAGGAGAGGTGTTCGCTACGACCTAAGAGAAGTCATAAACAACAGGGTCTTCGCAGGACATGTACAGTTCATCGAGCTAGCATGAAGGTTCACTTCCATTGTATGCACAATGAAAAATCCATCAAATATATTTCGCACATCTCACCCCAAATGTATGACACATACATGTCTGACATTGGTTGGATGATTTGGCCCCTCAACTGCAAGTCATCTATCATCGTAAAAGCATGAAAGATGGGAAGGTGTTTTCAGTTCACGGTGCTAGTGTGCAGGTTCCCTTCAGTTCGACACCAAAATAAGCTTTCCTTAAAGTCTGCAGGTACAGTATAATGCTTTATATCGTGTTAGATGCATATATGAAGCTGTTAAAATGTCTTAAGAGACTTGTATTATTTATATGTCTATGTATCAAATGTTCTGACTCATAAATAGCTACACATACAAACAGATTGACTGTAAGGCTGTGCTCTAAGCTTAAATCATCATATAATTACCAATGCTATCCCTTAATGATAAATTACCTTTTTTTTTACCTACACATAGCCCTATAATCTCAAAGACAATCTCCTATTATCGCCGATCTTCCACGATAAATGATTCACAACCTAAGAAAAACCTATATATACATAAGTCATTACTCTCCCTGTGCCCTTAAAGAGGGGAAATTGTGCAGAGGGCTGGTCTCAGGGCCCTGGTGGATAGTTACCGACCAGCATGAGTTCCATCTTATCCAGGCTCCTGATTAACTCATCGTCTGTCTGTCCACTCAACCCTTAGACATGTGCTTACATGTCATAATCGTCATAATTCTCCTCATCGGGCCCCGGGGCCTCCAGGGTCGCAGAGCTGGGCTTCTCCACCGCAGCTTAGTGATTAAGGGCCTGTTCCCCAGAGGGAGTAATATTACTGGTTAATACTGGGTAATTCCTCACCCCTTTAGCTTCACACCACTGTACCAATGGTCCCTTGTATTAATCTATTAAATATGGAATATCAAAAAATTGTAATGGGTGAGTGTGTGTGTGGGATGTCTTTATAGAGTGGGGGGTGCCCATGTATGTAGTCATGATGGTGGGGGTTTTTTGTGCATGGGAAGTGGGGTATTTTGTGTGTGTGTGTTTGCATGCAGAAAGAGAGGGGGGTTCTTGGTAAGGCTTTGTACGTTTTTCCTTGATGTACACAAGTCAACGTGCAAGTCAACGTACAAGTCCACGTGCTTTCAGTCCAGCACACACCCTCATGAATAATTGAATCCTCTCTCATCAGTAGACCAGAAAGGAGAGCTCTCAAAATATCTTATCACCCCATTTCTCAGATTCAAATTCTTTCCTCCTCAAATGTTCAGTTCTCCTTAAAAAAAGTTTGTTTGTATTTTTCACTACTGTGAACATATCTGTCATGAATACCAGTCCTTTAATGTTATTCCCCATCCTCCTGCTGCACTGTAAACAGCTGTCAACAGTGTTCCTGATTTACTTGTCAAGCGTTTGGAGAGGGGGGGGGGGGGGGGTTGTCTTGCATGTGGCACTGGCACCCCAGGAACAGGAGGGGTTCACAGGAGACAATAAAACCTTGGCTCCCCAGGCTCGGGGGATTCTAGATGGTAAGTAAACTTACCCCGCTTCCTTAAAATGGGCCGAAACACACCCCTCAACACCTCCTTTCCAGGTGAGCTCAGCAGCCAAACAAGAGTGGAAGTGTGTGTGTGTGCGTGTGTGCGTGCGTGCGTGCGGGCGCGCTAGAGAGATGCTTTCGAGTCATGTTTATATTCATGTATTACCTTGCTTCGCGAACATGAATCCACACAAATATGCATGAACTTGAAGTTAAGGAGACGAAAATCCAACGGACAAATGTGAGGAAGAATTATATGTATGAAAAACATGTTCACACAAACTCACACACACACAGACACGTTAAAAGTAGACAAGTCTTTAAGCGTATGGGTAATAAAATGTCCGTACTTGTACAGTAATAGTTTTCCTTTTAATTTATTTTATTTTTTATTTTCCCCTAACCCTCCCCTAATTGGAGTAAACTAATGGACAACAACACTTAGGCTTCTACTTCCAGCTAATGCATACTATAAACATTTTACTGACACAGTATATTTTACATTAGTTATCTTTTGTTTGTTTTTAGTCCCATCCTTCAGCTACCCTCAACCTCTCCCATCTATCTCTGAAGACCGTGCCGTTTTGATTTCTATTTGACATATATTTTCCAACTGTGCTGTTTCACAAAAGTTCTGAACCTATATACATTTTACGGACACAGTATATTTTACATTAGTTATCTTGTTAATTTTAGTCCTACCCTTCAGTTCCATTCAACCCTTCCCATCTCTGAACACCATCCAGTTTTGATTGAACTGTGCTGTGATGTTTCACAAAAGTTCTGAACCTTTCTATTCTCATAGATTGTAAATTAAAACTTCTTAGGGAGCGGTGGGGCGCTAGCTTTCAAAAAGGCTTTACGGCGAAAGCACCACATTTCATTGTTTGAGGATAGCACCCCACATATTCTTCCATTAGCATGAATTCATAAGCCATCACGGTTCACACATAACACATTTCACAGCGAAAACAAATCAATTACCTTTTGAAGAACGTCTGCTGAGGGCTTCCCAAGTGTCCAACGAAGACAATTCATGGTTCTTTTGTTAGAAAAAGTAATATATTATATCCATAAATCTCAGTTTGGTTGGCGCGTTATAATGAGAAAATAGAGCGTCGACTCCTCCATTGAAACGTGAAGAGAACTCGTTCAACTTATACCTATAAACTGGTCCAAGAACAATCAAACATAATTTTAATGTATCCTTAGGAACACTTTTATGTATAAATAGTATAATATTTCAACCGGAATATAAACTGGGCGATAAGAAAGGAAAAAAACAAAGAACGCGCCAGCCGTGAACGTGCGTTTTACTGTATTGACATCTGCGTGGACACTTCCTTATTCGTCTTCTTCTCTGCTCTAAAAGCATCTAAAAAGAATCAGTACACTTTCTCGAGGCTGTTGACATCCAGAGGAAGCAATAGGTACTGCATTCATATGCCCTTATATGGGCATTTTTATAAGGGAGGGGTTCTAAATGAGGCAATCTGTCAAAATCAGTTTTTCCAGGACAGAAATTCCTCTGGTTTTTCTGCCATATCCGTTCTGTTATACTCACAGACAAAATGTTAACACTTTTAGAAAATTCAGAGTGTTTCCTATCCAATGGTACTAAATATGTGCATATCCTATTTTCTGGGCCTGAATGGGAGGCATTTTACTTTGGGCACGCCAGGCTCTCCAAAACGGTCACCTTGTGCGCTGCTGCCAAAGAAGTTAAAGACAACAAATTTTTCTAAAAGTATTATTATATTATTGATAAATTGACTATGACTTTTCAAATCACCCAGCAGTGCTATTTGCAGAGTTAGCTCCAGGTAAATGTTGCAATTCTTCAGCCATTCCTGGACCTGCGACCAAAAACAAGCTACATAAGGACAGTACCAAAATAAATGATCTGATGATTCTGTCTCTTCACAGCATTCACTCTACTTATTTTAATACTATTAGACTGTTTACCATGATAAAAGAAAATAACCTCCTAACTCTTAACTTCTCTCCTTTTGTCTCTCTCAGCCTTCAAATCTCCATGTCCATCTTTCCTTCTCTGTTCAACTATCTTTTTCTCTATCAATCTCTATATTCCTCTCTCTCCCTCACTCACACTTTATATAATTTAACAAAGTACACACTAATCAACAACAGACAGTACTAGACAGCTTATTTTCATCAGTAGCTAAAAACAACCAGAATGTTTCTCGCTCTACCCCATCAACCATACCCCCCACCCCCAATTCTCTCTCTCTCTGTCACACATCATTGTTGTCCACTCTAATCGGTGTCTAAATGATGAGTCGTACGGGCGGCCACATTACCCGTCATTAGCAAACACTCCAACGACGCTGTTCTGTTATCATCCGGTAATCGAGAGTGTCGGGCAGTGACGCACCTCACAGAACGACAACCTTAAATGCACCAGCAATTAACGTCCAAACAAGTGGTGTGCTTACATGACACCTCAGTCACAGATAACATTAATGGAAAACGCACTTTGAAAATAGAGCTTTTCCATCAATGACATAATATTTTGTTGAACATAATATACTCTACAGGCATACCTCTAAAGTAGCACTGCTATTTTCTTTGCTGGTGTACTGTATATTTTACTGTACTGTGTGATGTATGGTCATGTATCCCTATGTGTGTCTGTCATGTTACGCCTATAAGAGCGACTCTATAATTATCTCATATCTATCTTTTGACCTGACAATATTGTAGAAATGTATATTAATAGCTCATGAGTACTTTCCTATAAAAAAGTTGGAATTTAAGATTGAATGCATTTCTCTATTCTTATTGTACAATTTCATGAAATAACCATCAGATAAGTACATTGGTGAAGACACACAAAACAACAATCAAACCAGAACAATATCCATTCCATCTCATCAGCATCACTTTGGGCATCTGCAGCCCAGCTCCATCTATGGAGGACTGGACATTGACATGTGTCAGGTGCCGATTGACTCCCTGTCGATGTGCTCACTGACCAGAAAGGTCTCGCACTATCAGGGGACCACTGCAAAAAATGTAGAGCTCAAAGTCAATCAAATTAGCTCCTTCCAGCCCACTAACTTATGAACCGAGGGGCTGCAGCCAGAACTACCACCCAACGGAGCTGGTTATGTCTGTGGGGGGTGGGGGGGTGATCTAAGAGGGCACCTTATGGGGAAGAAAGAGGCTAGCAGAGCCTATAGCATTGATGAACTCAGAGGAAATTAGCAGCACTGTTGAATAGTCTTTGAATCAAGAAAAACAAAACTATGAGAGTTTGTCAAGAGAAGAGTCAAAATTATTTTATTTTCTGTGAAAACAACTATGACTTTTGAATGAAATGTTATTATCCAACTTGAGGCTGCTGCTGTTTTGCATGTGAAACAGGCACAATCAGACGTTGGTTGTTCCCCCCATTGTGTTTCTGTAGTCTCTGCAGGTGAGTGAATTCCTCTGGGGAGGACCAGACAACGGAAATCATATTAAGATCAGAGTAGTTACTTACTGCATATGATTCTGCATTACAGGGAATGCTGCAGGGGTGAATCCTTGTCCCGCTCCATGTGTCTTATTCTAAGAACCTGTGGAGGACAGACACCTTGTCTGTTTTGATGTGTCCAGACTCTTTAAGATATCAGATGGCAACACACATTGATGTCACATCAAATTGAACAAGATTTTCAAAGTGAAAGGGACTATTACTCTGAAAAGCTTTTCTCCCGTCTTCTGTTTGAGAAGAGGACTGATGCCAGAGGTTGTCTGTAAAACATATCATCAAATCAATAAACAGATTTTTCTTGAAGAAATAAGCAGGCGACAGAGGGTTGGAGGGTTTTTGAGGGGGGTGGGAGGGGGCGGGTGGTAGGGTGTCATATCTCCAGTCACTGAGTGTCAAGTCTAATAAATCTATTTGAATGCGAGCAGTAAGTTTTGTTTCCCTTATAATTGTTGAAATGAGCGTGGCTGACGGCAGGGGAGGAGAACACAATGTTCAGGCGAGTCCAAACGGTACAGTATTTTTTTCTAAAAGAATGTTCAGAGGGGGGAGATCAACAAAGCACAGTAGTGAAGGATTGATTGGCAGTTAGCAGAAGAAAAAAATATATATACTGTCTCCTCACACTTGACTGCCCCCCCCCTACTAGCACTGACTTTGCTGATAGCTACTTTATTGATGAAAAATGTACTTACTATGACTGAGATGTGTAGTTCTCTAGCTATCTTAAGATGAATGCACCAACTGTAAGTTGCTCTGGATAAGAGTGTCTGCTAAATGACTAAAATGTAAATGTAAATGTTTAAAAAAAAATTTATAAGATTGTCATTACATCTAACAGGCTGCCATTGCAAGCGCCAAATTTCTGTCTAACCTGAATGAGGTATTTTTTGCAGTCTTGCCAAACAGCAAACAAGTCCGATTTGATCATTAGTTCATATCTCTATTGTTCATTTGCCAACTCTCTGTATTTTGAATCAGTTTCTTCCTTATATTGATTGAAATGCAAAGTAACTTATATTGATTGAAATGCAAAGTGACATTTGGGAAGTAGCAACCAAATTTGTATTTGTAAAAATAGATGTCCACCCCCAAATTATTCTTATAACAATACAAATGTAAAAGATTTACAAAAAAAATAACTTTATGTTTTATAACAGAGTGAAGACAACAAAATCAAAATGGCCAACACCACGGGTAGGTCTGTTTCACAACCTCCCTGGGTCCCTATAAAACACAGAGCAACCAGAGACCATAGTCACCGCACTGCTCCCTGTTCCTGGGGGCACAATGCTGCGCTCTTTGAAGATCAAAGACGCTGAGGTGGAACACCATGTTTAGAGGTGCTGGGAAATTTGTGTGTGTGTGTGTGTGTTGAAGGGGTAGCGTAGTGGGGGAGATAAACGAGATAAACCCCTGCCATTTTGTCTCAGGGCTATTGGCCTTCCCTATGAGCTCTAACTCAAACTACAACTAAAACATCTTTACTATCTTCATCTAACAAGCAATAGCTTTCACTATTCAACTATGCTTTAATAGCTTGTGGTATTTAAGGAATATAAAAATCTAAATCTTTCTATAAGTGTATCGCTCTTGAATTACCGTTGCTTAGAATCCAATCAATGAATAGCAAAGGGGTTTGGTTAAACATTTCTGCAACCTTTCCTTTCGATTATTCCTGATCTGTTGACAGATGAACAGTATACTCTTTGATGCCCCACCTGCTCATGTCCAGAAGGGGCCTGGCTGCCTAACAGAAAATACCTAATATTCAGAGCATATTTGCCATCATGGCAATGAAGCATAATTGGCAAGGTGTTGTGTTGGGAGTCATAATGAGCACCATACCACAAACGAGTCAGCGGGTGAAAAAACGCAGTTTTGCGAGCGGGATTAGTCAGAATTCTACTTCTGGCACTTCGCTAGAGGACCCACAACAAAACTCCCACCTCAATCCACCTCGAGTGTGCCATTTTACTCTGCGTCTCTCCCACTTTGTATTTCTCTCCCTCCACGATAGGACAGCCACGCCAGGCCTTTCTGCATGAAAGGTAGAGTGTTTGGCTTTTGAGGCTATTTGTGCGATTGACTCTGTCGTGTTTGTGTCCGGTGGGAGGCGCCTGTGCCAGTTTCCTTGCAGGAGGAGGGGGTTTTGTTTGTTTCTGCGTCATGCCAGGAGAAGTGACAGCCATTCCGGTTCTTTCACAGAAACACATTCATCTGTGTGAGAAAGGCAGCCGCTGAGCCAAGATGAAAGGACACAGGGACTGAGTTACACAGGAAGGCAGACTGTACATATACTTCCATATAAACACTACACAAGCAGAGAGAGAGAGAGAGAGAGAGACCCCAACCAAGGAGGGCCTACAGCGGCATCTAGGACTTCTGCACAGATTCTGTTAGACCTGACCCCTGACAATACATCTCAGTCAGACAAAAAATAATGTTGTTCCAAATAAGGTCCAGTTGCCAGGACCACAAATATTGCCCTAGAGCACGTTCCTATCATCTCTACTACCAGGACTGCACTAGACAAAAAACGATATATACCTCTGCCTAAACATCAGCACCACAGGTAACTTCCACAAAGCTATGATCGATCTGAGAAACAAGGCAAGGGCCTTCGATGCCATCAAAAGGAACATAACATTCGACATACCAATTAGGATCTGGCAAAAAATACTTGCATCAGCTATAGAACCCATTGCCATTTATAATTGTGAGGTCTGGAGTCTGCTCACCAACCAAGAATTCACAAAATGGGACAAACACCAAATTGAAACTCTGCATGCAGAATTCTGCAAAAATATCAAATAATGCATGCAGAATTAGGCCGATACCCACTAATTATCAAAATCCAGAAAAGAGACGTTATATTCTACAACCACCTAAAAGGAAGCGATTCCCTAACCTTCCATAATAAAGACATCACCTACAGAGAGATGAACCTGGAGGAGGGTCCCCTAAGCAAGCTGGTCCTGGGGCTCTGTTCACAAACACAAGCAGAATTAGGCCGATACCCGCTAATTATCAAAATCCAGAAAAGAGACGTTATATTCTACAACCACCTAAAAGGAAGCGATTCCCTTACCTTCCATAATAAAGACATCACCTACAGAGAGATGAACCTGGAGGATTGTCCCCTAAGCAAGCTGGTCCTGGGGCTCTGTTCACAAACAGACCCCACACCGAGCCCCAGGTTAGCAACATAATTAGACCCAACCAAATCATGAGAAATTTAATTTTTATTGTCACATGCGCCGAATTCAACAGGTGTAGACCTTACCGTGAAATGCTTACTTACAAGCCCTTAACAAACGATGCAGTTTAAGAAAATTAAATATGTACTAAATAAACTAAAGTAAAAACAGTAAAATTAAAATAAAAAGTAACACAATAAAAATAACGAGGCTATATACAGGGGTTACCGTTATCGAGTCAATGTGCGGGGGTACAGGTTAGTCAAGTTATTTTGTACATGTAGGGAGGGGTAAAGTGACACTGCATAGATAATAAACAGCAAGAAGCAGCAGTGTAAAAACAAAGGGGGGAGTGTCAATGTAAATAGTCCGGGTAGCCATTTGATTAATTGTTCAGCAGTCTTATGGCTTGGGGGTGGAAGCTGTTAAGGAGCCTTTTGGTCCTAGACTTGAAAGCTTGGCCCCAGTGATGTACTGGGCCGTACGCATTACCCTCTGTAGCGCCTTACGGTCAGATGCTGAGCAGTTGCCATACCAGGCGGTGATTCAACAGTCAGGATGCTCTCTTGGTGCAGCTGTAGAACTTTTTGAGTATCTGGGGACCCATGCCAAATCTTTTCAGTCTCCTGAGGAGGAAAAGGTGTTGTCGTGCCCTCTTCGCGACTGTCTTGGTGTGTTTGGACCATGATAGTTCGTTGGTGATGTGTTCACCAAGAAACTTGAAACACTCGACCCGCTCCACTACAGCCCTTTCGAGATAATTGGGGTGTGTTTGGCCCTCCTTTTCCTGTAGTCCATGATCAGCTCCTTTGTCTTGCTCACATTGAGGGAGAGGTTGTTGTTCTGGCACCACACTCATCGTTGTCGGTGATCAGACCTACCACTGTTGTGTCGTCAGCAAACTTAATGATGGTGTTAGTCATGTTTGGCCATGCAATCGTGGGTGAACAGGGAGTGCAGGAGGGGAGTAAGTACGCAGACCTGAGGGGCCCCAGTACTGAGGATCAGCGTGGAAGATGTGTTGTTGCCTACCCTTAACACCTGGGGGCGGAACGTCAGGAAGTCCAGGATCCAGTTGCAGAGGGAGGTGTTTAGTCCCAGGGTCCTTAGCTTAGTGATGAGCTTTGAGGGCACTATGGTGTTGAACGCTGAGCTGTAGTCAATGAACAGCAATCTCACATAGGTGTTCCTTTTTTTACAGGTGGGAAAGGGCAGTGTGGAGTGCGATTGAGATTGCGTCATCTGTGGATCTGTTGGGGCGGTATGCGAATTGGAATGGGTCTAGGGTTTCCGGGATGATGGTGTTGATGTGAGCCATGACCAGCCTTTCAAAGCACTTCATGGCTACCGACGTGAGTGCTATGGGCCGGTATTCATTTAGGCAGGTTACAGACGCTTCCTTGGGCACAGGGACTATGGTGGTCTGCTTGAAACATGAAGGTATTACCGACTCGGTCAGGGAGAGGTTGAAAATGTCAGTAAAGACACTTGCCAGTTGGTTCGCGCATGCTTTGAGTACATGTCCTGGTAATCCATCTGGCCCTGCGGTCTTGTGAATGTTGACCTATTTAAAGGTCTTGCTCACATCGGCTACCGAGAGCGTGATCACACAGTCGTCCGGAACGGCTGGTGCTCTCATGCATACTTCAGTGTTGCTTGTCTCGAAGCAAGCATAAAAGGCATTTATCTCGTCTGGTAGGCTAACGTCATTGGGCAGCTCGCAGCTGGGTTTCCCAATATAAACATGCCAATGTTTCCCATGCCAATAAAGCCCTTAAATAGAAATTGAATTGAATTGAATTGAATTGAGAGAGACCAGACAAGCATTTTTGTATTGTACATAAGGTGTCAGGGTACCCTTAATCCATGGTAATACAGTATTACAATAAATTGCCCATAGTCAATCACAACAACTAATGGCAACTGATCACATTGACAATAGCATTATAACTGTAATTATAAACCACGTGGTTCGAGCCCTGAATGCTGATTGGCTGAAAACATGTATTTATTTTTACTCTTCTAATTACATTGGTAACCAGTTTATAATAGCAAAATGGCACCTCTGGGGTTTGTGGTATATGGCCAATATACGATGGTTCAGGGCTGTATCCAGGCTCTCCCCGTTGAGTCCTGCGTAAGAACAGTCGATATACCCCACCCCCTCGGGCCTTATTGCAATTGCCTTTGAACGGGTATGGTAGTAGGTGCCAGGCACACCAGTTTGTGTCAAGAACTGCAACTCTGCTGGGTTTTTCACGCTCAACAGTTTCCCGTGTGTATCAAGAATGGTCCACCACCCAAAGGACATCCAGCCAACTTGACCCAACCGTGGGAAGCATTGGGGTCAATATGGGCCAGCATCCCTGTGGACCGCTTTCGACACCTTGTAGAGTCCATGCCGAATTGAGGTTGTTCTGACGGTAAAGGGGGGGGGGGGATTTAATATTAGGAAGGTGTTCCTAATGTTTGGTATACTCAGTGTACATGTTCAACTGTGTTAATAAATTATAATTCAACACTGTAAAATGTATTCCAACAATGAAATGCCATAATTGCCTATGTGCCCATCAAATAATGTAGGTCTACTGCTGATTATATTAAGTGGAAATTGACTCCTGACACAAGTGTCAACAAGCTATCTCTCTCCATATTACATGCTGAATGTGTCATGGTAGTCCATGAAGTGTAAGGGAATTATAAAGGTAGGCCAAATAATTACTGTCATTACCCGAGTACAAATCAAATCAGGCCATGCAATGCGCCCTCCAGATTTTGGGCCTTGTTCTTTTCATAGTGTTGAATGCAGTTAGGTCTTCACTAATATTTATAGTACTCAAACCATTGTATTGTCCATTTCAAAGGTGGATGTTTACAGCTAAGGTATGCTACTGTTTCATCTGCACAAGATTTCAATGACACTTTACTAACAACCGATAGACAAGCTTGTTTTTTTATCACTTCCAAAACTACCAAGATGTATGTAATGTATAATCATGTGGACTATATTAAGTGTTTTTGTTCTCTCACCATCTTACTGAACATGAACACAGACGTGCATAAGATAAAAAACGTATCTTCTAAGTGTTGTTGCCTCGCAAAATAGCTTACCATGTAATGTCCTTGCTCACCTTGGAAAGACCTCCACAAGCAACTCCACCCCTGACGTTGACTTGAGGATGACTTGGATGATTGGCTTCTCTTCTGGTGCACTGGCTCAGAAAACACACGGCTATTCTACACCTGCTAATAAACATGAAAAACTAAAATATTAAATACGTGATAATCATTAGAGTATATTAACAAATTTTACGACTTCCTAACACCTCAATTTTGTAAATTATGCATTATTATGTGACAATTTATTTAACAATTCAATCACTACATTAAATGAATGACAAGAACAGTATTGATGTTGATATCTTTGACAAAGTCACACATTTGAAAATGCCACACCAAGCCACATTCTCTCAAGCATCATTTCCTATTTTTTTACCTTTCTTTATCTAGGCAAGTCAGTTAAGAACAAATTCTTATTTATAATGAGCCTACACCGGCCAATCCCGGATGAGGCTGGGCCAATTGTGTGCCGCTTTACCAAAAGCAAACATCCTGTAGTGCATTTATTTGGCTAACTGGTAAAATACTATATTAGGCAAACTATGACTCAAACTATGACCCATGAGGAAAAAAATATATTGCCTATAAATGGGAGGGAAAATACTGTGTTATAGCCTAGTAACAACACATGTGGTGCTGGCACATAGGCCTATTCTAATAGGTTGTCGAAGGTGATCTGATGGCTGGGCATATACGCGTCTATTTAAAAGATGCTCGCTTTAAAAACAATTTCAACCATAGGAATACTTTTTTGTAAGTTATTAAATTTTTTATTCATACGGTTTGATATCTACATTTTTCTATAAACGAATTGACATTCAAATTAAGAATAAAAGTGGAGATGAAGCCTATAATACCTTTGAGGCGTCCTTGTAAGTTCCACATAATGGTAAAGAAAGCAAGATCTGATGCTTTTACATTAGTTTTACCCGAACAATTATCGTACCTGGGTTACCTGAATAGCCTACTTAAGACACTACCGATAACGAATAAATTGTAAAATCACAGTTAAAACAGCCCACGATCTACCTTTATCACAAAAGATAATGCCGTAAAATGTACCTACTTTTCTATATTGGTTGTTGTTATTATTAGAATCAACGCAAGGTTATAGGCATATGTACATTTTTGACTAAATGGTTAATGAACTTGAACAAGGCCTGTGGGTATTTCGTTTGATCCACTAATCTCAGCATTCATTGTTGATGGTTATGACTATCTATGGGTTTATAACGATATAGGGCTATGAGTTCACAAAAAATAGGACATCTAATTAAATCCCAAAACCAACTGAATGTACGATTTTAGTAGGCTAGGTCAATGCAAATACGGTTTAAAAAAATGAATAGGCCTATTGAAATACTGGCATGGTGTGTACAACGAAGATTGACACACATAGCCGTGAGTATGTTTCACATCAAACTTGAGTACACTTTTATGTTACAGAATACGTGTTTTAGAACATAGCTCCAAAGGCCCACAAAGCCTAGGTGTGTGGCACCTCAGTTGCCGTGACTATATTGAGATATGACAAACCAAGACGTGGTGGTAGCTACAGTGGATAGTGTGAAAATATGACTGATCTAAAATGAATTAATTGAATCAATTTGTCCGTTTCTTTGGTTTGATGTCTGTCTAACAGTAGACGCGTTACTCATGTAGCCTATTTGGGCTAAAGGAAATGTAAATAAAATATATATTTACACAAGATATATTGAGGGAAAAATAAATGTTGCCATGAGAGTGAAAGAGAGGAACTTTTGTGAGTGTAATGTTTACTGTTAATAATTATCTATTAGAGAGAGAGAGAGAGAGAGAGAGAGAGAGAGAGAGAGAGAGAGAGAGAGAGATGGTAATTTGAGGCCTACGGAAAGTCGGCCAATTGAAATAGGAATGACTAAATCGTAGCATTGGACATGTGATAGCAGTTTCCTTCAATATGATTAATACAATTATTTCGGTAAAAAGCAGGTAGTCCCACTAAGTCTGTAAGTACCAAGGCTATGATTAACAGCTAATTAAGTTCATTGATGCTATGCAAACCGATTAAATAAATGCTAATATCTATAACACAATGAGCGTTTACTCAGCAATGTCCCAGAATACATTTTCATCATGAACCTAATGCCATTCCAGTCATGTTGTGTGTGTTTTTACTTAAAGTGGCATTCTGCTCCTCCCATCCTTCTTGACTGTACCTGGAGCAGAGGCATGAGCAAATGCATGAACATATTACTTACAGCAGTGATCCACTATATGGCTAGCCACGCTAGCTTCGCCCTCTTGTCGGTGCTAGCAAGCAGGCTAGGTAGTGCTAGGTATCAACAGCCAATCCAGTAGGGCCAAGAAACTATAGTGAGTTTCGTTTGGTACATGACAAAAGTTCAGCTTTCCCCAATTTTGGTCCCGCCCGGTTCACGCTCCCTCGCCCATGCTTGCATCGCCCAATGGTCCTCAGCCCACTTCTCTTCCCTTCATTGAAAATGAATGGGGCTCCGTTGTTTCATCGCCCCCAACGTGCTAGATGGATTTCTGCCATTGCAACAAACACCCTCCTACCCATGCACACACACTCTCTCTCACCCACATCTGCTACACCCCCCCTCCTCTCTCTCTCTCTCGCTCTCGCTCTCTCTCTCTCTCACACACACACACACACACACACACACACACACACACACACACACACACACACACTTCGTTTCAATCACTAGATTTATATCGACTTCAGCTGCTCTCAATGTTCTATCAATGGTCTATTTTCAGTTTGAGAAATTGTTATATATACTTGTATTTGTATACGTATACTTTGTGTAAAGTCCTGAAGACGTTTACTCTAAACTCTGAATAAACTTGTTTATTGAATGTTGAAATAATGTTAAAAATGTATCATTAGCCTATACACCTCATCCGAATTACAGATTAGCCTAGAGCAAGGGCAAAACGAAATCAAAACATGCAACCCTGCACATCGACTCGGTACTGGTACCCCGTGTATATAGCCAAGTTATCGTTAATAATTGTCTATTTATTTATCGTGTAATTATTTTTCCATTATTTATATTTTTTTCTTTCTCTGCATTGTTTGGAAGGGCCCGTAAGTAGTCTAAGCATTTCACTGTTAGTATACACCTGTTGTTTACAAATTAAATAAATGTTTTATTGATTTGATTTTCTCTATCAATATCACCTTACAGGTAATTATCTTTAAAGAAAAATAGTAGCCTATTTTCTCCCAGCTCATCCTTCTCCAATGTGGATCAATATCAGAGCAGCATGTGCGGAAGAAGCAGCATCGACGCGCTGCGTGGGACTGAACTTTGACCTTTTCCCGCTCAGCACAGGTCATATCATCCTCTGAGAGAGGTCACAGCACCTGCCCGGTCAGTGAGAAATGCCGCACTTCCGTCCCACGCTAACTGGCATTAGCAGGTACAGTAGCTACTCAACATGTATCGATGAAATAGCTTTGGGAATCATTCAAAAAAAATACTGTATATTGAATCAGGACATTAGTTCACTCTATAGCCTATAGCAGGGGTATTCAACTCTTACCCTACGAGGTCCGGAGCCTCCTGGTGTTCTGTCCTAACTGATCATTAATTGCACAATCCTGGTGTCACAGATCTAAATCAGTCCCTGGAAATGAGTTTGGAGGGACTATAGTAAGGCTATGTAAAGACATGTCTAAGATATCTGAACACCAAACTATGTTAAAATAAATGATTCAACTGAGCTGGAATGGGGTATTGGACTAGGGAGGAACATTGTTGCACTACCGAGCTATGTCAGCGAGCTATGCAAGCAGCCTTCATTATGTCATAGAGCATTCTAGGTGCATATATGAAAGTATAGCCTGCACTCTTAGATGAAAAGGTTCTGGATAAAACCAAAAAGGGTTCTATGCGTGCTTCATATATGGCACCCCTTAAGGTTATATGTACAAATATTTGGCCCACCTTCCTAATATTGAGTTGCATCCCCTTTGCCCTCAGGCCAGCCTCAATTCATAAGGTAATGGACTCTACAATATGTTGAAAGCGTTCCACAGGGATTCTGGCCCATGTTGACTCCAATACTCCCCACAGTTGTGTCAAGTTGGCTGGATGTTCTTCTGGGTGGTGGAACATTCGTGATACACACGGGAAAATGTTGGGCGTGAAAAACCCAGCAGCGTTGTAGTTCTTGACACACTCAAACCAGTGCGCCTGGCACATACTACCATACCCTGTTCAAAGGCACTCAAATATTTTGTCACAACATATACACAATCCATGTCTCAATTATCTCAAGGCTTAAAAATCATTATTTAACCTGTATCATCCCCTTCATCTGCACTGATTGAAGTGGATTTAACAAGTGATATCAATAAGGGATCATAGCTTTTACCTGGTCATGTCTGTCATGGAAAGAGCAGGTGTTCCTAATGTTTTGTACACTCATTGTATATTGAACCGAAATTGGTTCTATTTAGAACCCTCTTTGGAACCAATTTGGTTCAGTGAAGAAGAACCCCTGGGGTTCTGATCAAAGAACCTTACAAAATTGTTCTATATAGAACATTTAGGGGTGCCATATATGAAGCAAGCAATAGAACCCTTTATGGATCTATCCAGATATTTTTTTTCTAAGAGTGTGGTGAATTCGCATCGTCTCAGAATGTTACTCGCCAACTGCATCAATACGCACTCGGTTATTCTTATGATATGGTGTTAGATTTTTGTCTCGTGGCCAACCCCTTCCCTAAGGCATCACTCTATTTCATTTTCTACGGACAAAAGCCTGTATGCCAGTATGGTCTTTGGTGGGTGGGCAAAAACATCATATATGAAGTGTAATAGCCTACGTGTTTAGGCTATGATGAACGAGTGCAAATACTGAGGAAAGACAGGACAAAACACTCGAAATGCGCAATGTGAACGCGCTCAGCTTTCCAACGACCCCACCTCGAGGCTACAAGCCCACTGTTGAAAAGAACATGTTGCATCCGGCTTCTTTTCTAAACTATATCCATGTATTGTGTAATAACATCAAACAACGTTGTTTTTTATCAGTAGCGGGAAATATTTTGCGTTTTCTGGTCGACAGTGGTTTTATTGAATATGACAACTATTTGAATATTTTTTTTCCAGGGGCACTTTGTATGTCTAAACCTCACTTGCTTAGGTCTACACACCATCTATAAAAGGGATGCAGTTTGGCAATGTGTTAAACCAGAGCCGTATATTAATCGCAGTTTTGATAATCCAGACCTTCCAGATATTCTGTAACCTAGAATCCCCTCTCTCTGTTTTATTTACAGATGGCAGAAACCACTCAAATCGTCTCAAATAGCCTAGGCCTACTGTCAACCTGTTATGCCTAAACAATACAAAACACTCACTATTCCAGAAAACAAGAGTCTCAGTCTGAGAAAGTATTCACAAGTGGTTGAAACAGATCAATACAATTGCATTAATTATAGGGCCACACATGCTCACCTCTAGCCTTAACCGTGCCTCCGCACACAGAAGGCTCGAGCCCCGCTCAGGGCTGAGTCAAGTCCAAGTTCAAGGCTGCTCTGACAGCGCAACCCCCCCGGTATTTTCGACTGTGTTTTCGGCAGTGCAGGGGACTCTCTACCAAACATAAAGCCTGTGACAAAACGGTTAAAAGATACTGCCGTTTAATGAAACTCAAATTCAAATTGCCAGTCATTGCCAGCTGTTAAATAAAACGTATATATTGATGCGTGGATGCGTGGACGATTCGTTAGCCTGCATAACATGCGGGTTCGAGTAGCCTGATTTAGATTGTATTTTTACTTTCAAGTAGACATACATTTTAGTTGAGTTTACAATTTGGCCTAACATGCATAAATAAACCTCAGCCACAATGTTTGTTTTGTGACCAGCGAGATGGTTTCCTTCTGCCTAGGCTACCCGTTAATCTTGCAACTTTTAATTTAGCCCGCCATATTGAAAATGCAAGCCACATTAGCAGGAGTTGCAGACCATACAGGTTCATAAAAAAAATATATTACAGGTCATGACTAATTCATAAGACCTGGTGATATAGAGCTGACGGGCTTTTAAGTGGTACACTCCAACATTTGGGAATGATCTGAGGGCATAAAGAAACAATATCCAAAGCAATGCTTGTTTCAACACTGGAAGCAGAATATCATTTACATAGTGCAGATAACCCATATCCTCATAGCCTGCATGCTCTTACTGACCTAATGTGGGGCGTAGCCTGCTTTGAAAATAGGTCTCATATGAAAAAGCTGATCTGAAATGACCCGCCCAAGAAACAGCTTCGGGCACCACTAGAGTGCACTGTAAAAAAATAAAAATAATAATAATAATCGTGTTGTTTTTTATGGTAATTTACTATCAGTCACTTACCTTTAAGTTACAGTAAAAAAAAAAAAGGTAAACTATGTTACACTAAATTTCAAATACATTTTTGATTTAACAGTGCATTACTGTAAAATGTTCACAGTTTTCTGCCAGTAATTAACCATAAAAACCATAACCATAAAAACAACAGGATTTTTTTTACAGTGTGCCTACTCTGGGTATGAAGACATCAAGAGAGGGAAATGTTTTTTAACACTTGCAACACTTTTTATTATATTTGTATGCAGTAAAATTCTTATCACAATAATGAAGAAAACACCTCTTTAACTTTGAACAAAAGCACATAACAAAACAACTGCCCCTGTTTAGCTCATAATTGTACATATTTATAGTAAAGAAACATTCTTTATAAATAGTGTTTAATTTGTAGTAAATACCATAATTTAATTACAAACGGATAAATATGGCAGTAGATATTTACAAAAGGTAAGATGTAGTTACAGAAAATCCAACAGCACAACGTCAATTCTTTCAGATAGCATTTCACAATTAAAAACTTGCAAAGCACAAAACATCACAAGTTAAGCCCAGCAAACTAAAATATAAGCCAACATTCACAAGCAAAATATGGTGGACTGTTTGAGTTAAGTGTTAACTTTGGCACTCTTTCCAGTTTATAGATGTTTAGTATAGTTACAATCAATTTGCCTTAGGATCACAATATTTAACATCATAATACAACTTTTATCGTAATATGTGCACTAAAAGTCCAGTTAGAGAAATAGCTACCATTGAAGGAACATCTATACACCAAAGAACGACAAAAATCTATCACAACCAATGGGAAAGAGGGAGTGTAATAATTATTTACAAATATATTGAATGCTCCTTGAACATTTTACATATTTTCTTCTGTTGGTAAGTGTGTTCTCTTCCCTGGTGGTTTTAAATCTACTTATATGCTTTTGAAGCGTTCATAGTATTCATGCTCTCCTCGGTGCACGAGTGTCCGAATCTCCTGCGCTGGTTGGGGTTCTGAGCAATGGTTCTGTATTCGCTGTTCGGTTCAGTCCTAAACATACCATTCACTGAAATTAGACGATAGGCTGCTGTGACCGTTGTTGTTATTGTGGACTGCGGACGCGGGCGAAAGATTGTTGTTGCTTTGGGTCTCGGTGGTGGGGGAGACTAAGCCGGGCGGTGTGGATGATTCGTAACCAGAACTGGCTGCAGGCGAGGAGTCGGACGCTGGAGGGGCCGCTTCGTGGACCTGGAAAAAGTGCAGGTACTATTTGTATATGATATCATGATGGGAAATTGTGAAGTATGACTTCAAAGTGCTTCAAGAATGATGGGGGACGTAATTGTGTAGGCCTAAATAACAGAGGAAAACCTAATCCCCGATAAACATGTCCTAAGCACACAAAACACAGACGTAAACAAGCCTTAGGCTACGTGCTAATATCAGCTGGAAAGTGAAAGACAAAGTCCATTTACCTTCATGTGTTTTCGTAGAGAGCTGGGATGTGTGTAGGACTTGTCACACATTTTGCAAAGATATGGTTTGTCAGACGTGTGGACATGCATGTGCTTCTTTCGGTCACTGCTGTTGGCAAACCGCCTGTCACAGCCTTCAAACTCACACTGGAACGGTTTCTCTCCTGCATAAAAATAGGGATAAAACAGACACGTTAGATGCAGTTCCTCAGCAAAAGCCTAAAACACGACTATGCCTTAGGCCTAATACTATACGAGTTGCGTTCAAAAACATGGCCATTCAACCACGAGTAGTGGGTTAAGTCATATAGCTATTCGTCATAGTTATTGAATGCAGTGGTGTTCACACATGCCTTCTATTCGGTTAAATCTCAGTTGTATCACAAACTTAATTTAAAGAGGGTTAACTTTATTCGTGTGAGCAAACGTTTACTCTTTTATGCAGAAAATTGTGGGTTTAAGAAATAGTAAAACATTTAGGCCTATGGCTATTTGTTTTGAATCACAGCAATTTAATGCAAGTAGTAAGTAAAATTACTTAAGAATATGTATGTAATATCCTACTTCAAAAATGAAATGCAAAATTGCTTAATTAGGCTCCAGTATAACTTAAATGTATATAATCAAAACGCAAACATCCCATGTGGGGCAATAGCTTCTGGTGCAGAGGGCGCGCCATTTGATTGGAAACAGTAACGAATTAGCTCCTGACCAATTCCATAGCTGCATCCCCCCAGAAAACAGTCAAAATGTGAAAGGCTGGTAATGGCCCGTCTAGCACCTACTATCAATGGATTGCGTGAGAAAAGAAAAGGGCCATGACACACATTCACACTCGCATGCGCCTGAAGAGTAAGCTCACCAAACGATTTCCTAAAACAAAAAAGCCGAACACTATTTCTCAGTGGACAAAATAAAATAACAAAATCGATTTTCTGAAAAAGAGGCGAGGCATTCCGGATAGAATCCTAAAAGCTCAGTCTTGCATAAACATTATCCGGTTGATTTAAGCTACTATAGCCTACTCCGCGAAACCAATGCACTGCGAGCCAGAAGCCTTAACCTCGCCTTTGACCCATTTTAAAGTTGACGAACCACAAAACCTCAAAAGCATATTACATAATTTAGCAAATAGCTGCGAAACATTTCATTTCTTCAGAACTGTGCAAACGATAATTGTTTCAAGACTCGCCAGCAATGTGATTATGGTACTATTGGATAATCGAATTCACACTTTAGGCTATAGCGAATTATAAAAAATAAAATAAATAAAAATCTACTTTGACCATAGATGTGAATGTCTACGTTGGCAGTCTAAAAATACCACTATTGATTGAATATCAACTGGGGTGTTTTGGCGACGAGAAAATGCGCTTTTTGCAGGCTATAGGCTACAATTGGCTATGATGAAATAAAGCATGGCGCATTGGCATGGTGAATTCTAAAATGTGCAGTGTACATTTACGAAACGAATAAATGCGAGAGGTAAAATGCTATACATATCGTATAATTACCTGTATGTGTACGCTTGTGAATCTTCAAATTTTCCGACCTTGCGAAGACCTTGCCACATCCAGGGAAGGGGCAGGGGAAGGGTTTCTCTCCCGTGTGGACCCGAATGTGATTCACCAGTTTGTATTTCGCCTTAAACGGTTTGCTCTCGCGGGGGCACTCTTCCCAAAAGCAGATGTGGTTGCTCTGCTCCGGTCCCCCGACGTGCTCCACTGAGACGTGCGTGACCAGCTCGTGCATGGTGCTGAAAGTTTTGTTGCAACTCTTCTTGGGGTTGCTCAGCTGCTCTGGGTCGATCCATTTACAGATGAGCTCCTGCTTGATGCACTGCTGCCGCATGTACCGAAAGAAGGCACCGGGATGGTGGTGGTGGTGGGCTCCCATGTTCATCCCCATGTTCATATTCATGCTGCTGTACTGGTTATGGAGCTGGGCGGCCGAGTAAGGGTCGGTCCTTGGGCTGGAGACCTGGTGGTACTGGTCGGAACGCCCAAAAACCTCCCCCGGTAGTCCAAGACGCATTTGCCCATTGAGCACATTCGGGGATCCGTGGGACCCATGCTGGTCGTGGATCCCGGGGAACAGAATGTGGCCTTGGCTGTCTGTGTGGGTATGATGAAGAGACCCCGCCGTGGGGCCGAAAATAGCGTGTTGGCTGCTCGCCGGAGATGATTCTCCGAAGCCTCGGCTGCGAAAGAGAAAGTCCCTGGTGGAGTTGAACGGGGAACTCGCGTACGAGGTGACATGTGCTGCATGAGCCCCCAAAGCCGCTGCGGGGTAGCCGGGCGCCTGGGAGGTGAAGGCAGAGCTCTGTCCTGGAGAAAGATCATGGTTCAGTTTAAATGCACCCATGTGTGCCGAGTCGACGAAGCTATTTTGTGCTAAACTCAAGTCTCTATCCTGCATCTCGCTCGCTGAGTGATGCCTGGCAAACGTGCCAACTCCCAGTCCGGGGAACTGGTGACCTGCGTCCAGTAACATGGTTTCTCAAAGCGAATTTCGTTCGAAGCAGCTTGTGTGTATAGCAAAAAAAGTATAAAAAATACAATTCAATTGTCTATTCAGTTATGGAAATTACAACTTCCATGCATGGAAACACCATATCAGGCGAAGCTCAAAGCGATGATCCACTCATAGGAAGAAAAAAAACCCTATACAGCTCGTTTTACCGAACACGTCTATATTCACTGGTAGTTAACTTTT
The DNA here is from genome assembly GCA_003317085.1 of Hucho hucho. NCBI lineage: Eukaryota > Metazoa > Chordata > Actinopteri > Salmoniformes > Salmonidae > Hucho > Hucho hucho. The sequence goes on along the minus strand of QNTS01000539.1, from coordinate 881,863 downwards.
AACAACAACAAAAAATCCCCATGAAACGAAGTAAAGAGATTCCTTTGCGTTTTTCCTCTGGAAACTGTGAATGTTGATTGCTTTTAAACACACACGAAGAATGGAATAATTATCTTACTATGTGTCCTAGCACGAAGAGAGAGCGGGGTTTGGCAGCATCTCGGATTGTTGTTCCGATTTGTGTGTTTATTTCTTTCGCTTGCCTGTGTTTATTGCGGAGGGTCCCTCTTTCTCCGTGGACTGGCACTAGCTCCTCTTACGCCCCCTTTAACTGAAGCCCGGCCATTCATTCCACGCAGTCTCATTGGCCACTGCGTCTCATCAATCCCAGGTGCCCCTCCAATAGCAGGTACCGCTTTAGCGACTAATAGCTGATCGCCATTTTCCACTAATAATTGCCGCCTACTTTTTAGGAGAGGCATTTAGGGGGAAGAGAGAGAGAGGGAGAGAAAATAGTATCGGATATGATGCCTTAAAACCTTAATTTTATAGGTTGATGTATAACGGGTGGATTGACAATACGACATTGCACGTTGTGTGATAATGGTGTTTTAAAACTTGAGCCATAGAGTTAAAGAAATAGGATCGAAAATAACTGTAAGTGAACTAGCGAATGGGGTTTTGGGGTAGAAGGTGGGGTCTGCACATTTCATTCATTTTAAACAGCAATAGTGAATTTAACATTATACAGGCGGATTTAATTAGAAACTAGAGTCAATCATTTAGCCAAACCACTATTTTTTATATTGACCGTGTTTCTCTTACAAATAAATACAGTATGTATATGTGCGTAATAACGCACATTTAAGGGTAAATGCAAATCTACAAGCTCTGCTATAGAAAGGTAGGAATATACAGCAGAAACAGAAGCATATAATGTAGCATATCAGAACACAACATACCATTTCATGAAATAGAACTGATTATGCTGCAGACTCTAGAGTACTCCCTTAAAATTGTTGCTGATCATTTACCCCTATAAATAAAATTGTGTATGTTCATAGCCTCTGCACCTACAGCCATCAGCGAGCTATGGACTCATGTAGCTTATAGCCTACGTACATTTGTTCAAGTATTACACCGCCACGCACCCGAGGTTTACATTTACCTTGTTTTCATAGAGAGCTGTGTCGGTGCTTTGTCCATTTTGCTTAGATATCTTGTACAGTTTGTCTTGCCTTGCCGCAAAATATGACTATTGTTTATTGTAGCTGGAATCAACCACACGAGCCTGTTTTCTCTCCTGCAAAAGCAAAAAACGAAATACATTAGATGACTATAAATAAATATAGATAGCCCTAATGCAAACCATATTGCATAGGCCTACACACATTATTTCGGATTAGTCATAATTTGGTGAGCATTAGGCCTACACGTGGGTGAGTTTGTTAACAACTAAGCTTCATATTACAACGCAATAGGCTAATAAAGAAAATAGATATCTATATAACAAATGGCCTAGACCCAAAAGCCTAATGGTCTTCAATTGCCATAGCCTACCATAAAGTCACACTCAATCAGAACAAGAAACCTCGCCGGCTGTTCATGTCTGCAAAAACATGGCCAGCTCACAAGGTTTGCTACTATCGTGGGTCTCTTCGTCCAAAGCGCGTACTGTATGGATTGCGTTCAAAATGAACCGGATCCAACAACAGCTGCGCATTGAGATGTACACACTAAAGTGAACGGACGTTTACTTACACTTCCATTGAATTCAAGTCCCCCGAGTCGTCCTGCTCCAAGACACATCAAACTTTCTCTTGTCCCTCTCCGCTCCCAAACACTCTAAAAAAGCGGTCAATAATGGGACCGGGAGTAGGACGTCTGAAAACTTTGGGAATCCTGTTCCTCTCTCAGCCCCAAAGCGGGGGCAGCCGGAGCGTTCTCTGCCATTCTTCCAATTTCTCTCAGCACCGCAGGACACGCAGGAGCTGATCCAAGTTCAAAGTCACGTACGCCGACCTCTCTAAAGAACCTCTTTATTTCGGTGGAAAACCCCTTCCCTGTCACTTGATAGGATAAAAATTAAAATAAATTAGAGAGAAAGAACTCAATCGGACCAGAGGCGCATATCTGTGGGTTCTTATTTCCCTCAAACGCAGGAAAAAGGGGTCTTCTGAAAATCCCCAAAGACCAATATTTCAACAGATTACTCAGAGACAGAAAATAGAGGATACAGAAAGTCCTGGAAATGGTTAGAAATATAAAATACATTATAAAAATGTATAGAAATTAATATATTGATACCAACACACCTTTGATTACGCCTATTTTTGGTTTACAGAGAAAACAACGCCCACATAAATTCTAACCAAATATTCACGATATTGCTTATGATCTGAATATGTCCGACAACAAGGCTAGTAAATAAACCCATGTATTTCATGTCTTAATGGCGCAGCGCCTAACGCAAAGGTGAAGGAAACGGGGCGTATTTCATTAGTTCATATTTGACAATATCAATATGTTGACGCATTGGAAGGTTACTTGTGTGGTTTCCGTGACCTTGTGTGATTCATGGATGTTTGACCTATGACCCGTTAAGACCACATATGCTGCACTTTTGACTTATCCTGTAAAACAAACCTTTTTTAAAACATAGCGCCTTTTGTTTTAAACTTTTAAAGATGTCGCTCGCTTCTTCCAGCTGGGCGTCTGAAGTATGTAGCCTTACAGGCTTTAGGAGCGTTCTAACTAATCAGAAACATGGAATTTAACTGCTCCTCGTTGAATTAGGCTAACAATATTCGGATATTCTATCATACTTTGTAAAATAAATAATACATTAATTCGCTTTTATTATACCCTAGAGATCCCATTGAGATTGGAATCGTATTATCGAGTGAGCCACTTGTTCGTAGATGATAACAACATACTGTATGTATCCAAGGTGGTCGATAAATAGACATTTCTATAGATATACATTTAAAAGTTGGCAGCCTATACACCAGCCTATTTTTATGTGTAGGCTATCTATTAATTTTGTTTCTAAAAATGTCTAGGGAGGTGTGCATCCTTTTTATTTGAATTATGCATGGTGGCTTACTATATTCTAAAAGTAAGACAGAAGATACTTTATGACACTTTGAAGCACGTATAGTCGACCTACCAATGGTAATTATTAGTTTATACCACAGGTGCATGCAAACCTATTCCCTTTTAAGTCAATACCCACATACGCCAAAGTTCTGATAGTCAATATCACGGGTAATTTTACCCACTACTATTTATGTTGTTGAGCATCGTCCATGGACATTTTAAACGCATTTTAGAGATTATTTTCCCTCTTTAAACCTAATAGATTGCTCCAATGTATTTGATTTTTTTATAACCTATGAGTGCAACTGTTGATTTTCAAGTCATTGGAAAGTAAAAATTATACATGCCAAGAGTGACTATTGGATAATAATACTTTTACAAATTTTATTTAAATATGTTAATGTTGTAAACTCTTGGGTCAAACAAATTAATATGAAAAAAGGTAACATAAAAGTGAACCCATCCTCAGACTGACAACTTTCCTCTTACTCCAATCATGGCCAAAGTCGTTAAAAGTATACCTAAGTATTTTTGAGAGGATCAGTGGCAATTTGTGGAGAAACTATTTACACAACTCAACTCCCTCCATGCATGGGGCAATGCTGAAACCTTAGATTTCAAAAGTAAGATTAACGTTGAATACAATGTCTATGCAATTTGTTCATCAAATGTTGGCTAAAGACTAAAAGATGGACATGATTGTTATATGCAAATCTGGCACTCTGCACGGTTTAAATTAATTCATTGGCATCCATTTCAATAATACAATTCATATATCAACTCTTTTCTCTGGCTAACAATTGTCTTGTATTGATAAAATATTACATTCTTTCTACTGTATGTGCTTGTAGGCTATATCTAAGCTACATGTATATCTCCATATTTTAGCACAAAATAAAAGCCAAATATTCCGACTGTGCTTTATGCACGGATTGTTGAACAGTATTAAACAATATCCAGTTACAGTTGCACAACTTGTGCATTACGGGGCGGCAGGTAAAAATGTGTCGTTCTGCCCCTGAACAAGGCAGTTAACCCACTGTTCCTAGGCCGTCATTGAAAAAAAGAATTTGTTCTTAACTGACTTGCCTAGTAAAAAAATAAATACAATTACTGTATTAGGCTACTGGTGTATAAAGTTGCAATAGCATAACTCAATAAATCAGAAACGTAACATGGACAGACGTCAACTGCATAGTAGGCCTATGTCACCCATATCAAGTGGACATTTTTCTAGCCTAGTTATTTTAGAGGAAATATATTATAGGCTTTATTAAATATGATTGTATGCAAATAAAAACATGCATATTGTATACTACATAAATACATACAAATAATAGACACTGAATTTGAATCACTACTTTGAAGTGTTGTAGACATTGCGCAATTTCAAGCTTCCCCTACGGGCGTTAGTCTCGGGTACAAAATAAGTTGTTTCAGATCATGGCTTTAAATGTATTTGATTGGCTAAATATCTCCATTATTATTTATTTGTATTCATTTCATTTGACCTGAATAAAAGTCCATGTACTTGAGTTATGGTGAAAAAAAGGTTTTATACATTGCGATTACGCCAATCACTGGAAAATAAAAAGAAGAGATGAACGTCTGTATAGCCTACTGTAGACGTCCTACATTGTATCCACATGCGCCAGCCCCCAGTAAACACCGAGGGCATAAACATATTTACTGGTAACTTCGTGAGTAGGCCTACAACATTTTGGAGTCAACAGCGATAAAGAGAGCGAGGGGGCGGAACCCCGCTGAGCCCCTGCGCTGAACGACAGCCAATCGCTTCGTTCTCTTAACTGCCAGTCACCTAAATCCGTCCAATACCCGCAGTGCCATTTCTAAACTGTATTCCCTACTGCGTCCTCCAACTGTTGTATGTTCTGCCAATCGCTTGAGGACAGAGTGGGAAAAGGAACAAGCAGAGTTAGAGGCAGGACAAAATAAGTTATTTAGACCGCTTATATACCTATATTTTAATGTTTTAGAAAATCGCGGTGGTGGGGGGAGAAACAATAGTGGTGAGAGTGGATGGACTTAACAGTGTAGTTAGTAATGGAGTCCCCTTTGAGCAAGAGGAATCCGGCGATAAGATTAGCGGATTTGGCAGCGACTCAACCTCTTCCTCATCAGAATATGACAGGCTTCCCGGGGCTAGGGGGGCATCACCCTCACTCCCACCATGCTCACCACCACCCTGGAGAGATGGGCAACGACCCCGGAGTGGCACTCACTCCATTTGGACCCGAGCACATGGCACAGACAAATGCTCTCAAACTTAGCCCCTCTCAGCATATTCAGAGCTATCCTGAAGCCCAGACCGTAGCAGCGGCAGCAGCATCCTTCACTTCTACTCAGACCACAGTTGGTTACCCCGTGGCTCCTCACCCAGGCTACTCTAACAGCAGGGACTACATCCTCAGGAGAGAACTCTCAGCTTCGGCGATGCATGCACTTGGCGACCAGCATAGTTCAGCCTCCTCCCCTCATCATCATGGCATGTTCATCTCCCCAACAGGTGCTTATGGGCACGCCGAGACTTGTGCCCTTCCACTTTTCTCTGGACTCCACGACCAGGCAGCACCAGGTGCCCACCATCACCATCACCATGCCCTCAACGGGCAGATGCGTTTGGGTCTACCGGGGGACATCTACGGCAGGCCAGAGCACTTCGTCCACAGGCCCGAGCATTATGGACCTTCTTCCCTCCACAGCTACAACTCCATGAACCTCAATGTGAACATCGCTTCTGCTCCTCACGGAGCCGCGGGGGCGTTTTTGAGATACATGAGGCAGCCCATCAAGCAAGAGTTAATCTGCAAATGGATTGACCAAGAGCAAACTTCAAAGAAGCCCTGCTCCAAAACGTACAGCACCATGCATGAGCTGGTCAACCATGTCACGGTGGAGCACGTCGGGGGACCGGAGCAGAGCAGTCATGTCTGCTTCTGGGAGGAATGTCCACGCGAGGGGAAAGCTTTTAAGGCGAAGTACAAACTAATAAACCACATCCGAGTTCACACGGGAGAGAAACCATTCCCTTGCCCTTTCCCCGGCTGTGGAAAAGTGTTCGCTCGCTCTGAGAATCTAAAGATTCATAAAAGGACACACACAGGTCAGTGAAAGTGCGACCGAATTATTTTAGAGCTGCATCAAAAAACAGAAATAGATATCTTGAATCATAGTAGCTTAGAAGCTTTGACACTGTTAAAGAAACTTTTCGTTGTAGACAACAAATATGTATTGTGAATAGTTTTCATTTTAATTGCTGGCGGGCATGTGGTGACCATGCGTAAAAGTAACGGGAACGAGATTTAATCGAATACAACTAACCATTCATACAGTCGAGCCAAGGCATCGCCTGATTTGATGTACAGTTTTTGAAACATAAGCCTGTTAGAGATTGAAACTAGACGTGGGTGGTTATGCCATATGGTTTGTGAAACTTGCTTACGTATTTCCAAGTGAGTGAATATCACGTGTAGTCCGTAGAAGTGTTTACGCCTTTATGGCTCATGTTACTGCTATGTTGATTTATCGAATCGTCGCAGCAGAAGCAACCATCAGTTCAATCTCTATGTACTGATTTTATAAGTTACTAAAATCGAGCTCCGGGCGAAAATTAAACCATCTATTTTTGGGGGAAGTTATAACAGTTTTAGACTGTGTTATAGGCTGATGATAACCACATCGAAACTTGACTCACAATAACTTCAGGCTGAAGATAAACAACAAAGCGAAAACGGACCACTGGGGCTTGCTTTGCTTCCAAATTGATATACAGTAGCCCAGCACTTGTCATTAAAGGCCAACAACAGCAATGGCGTTAATGCAAGGCAGTCTAAACACTTGTAGTGTGATGCAATATAGTATGCAGTGTCGCGCGTGCTATGTTACCGAATAGCCTGCAAAGCAGACCAACTTTCCAACGTATAACTCACACGACTACTTATTCAAGATGAAGCCAGTGTGTCATTAAGGGCTGGCCTGTTTGGAAAGCAAGTGGCTCCCAAGACTGGTGTGTGCCCAGTGGGAAGGGGCTGCTCCAACACCATGTCCATGCTTTGAAAGCATGAGATCTTGATAGTCTGGTATATGTTTTTTTATATTTTGAATTGTCCATTTTACAATCATAAAATCATTTTACAATACAAGCACTACAACATAAAGGATTATCTTTATAAAAAAATACAGTAATTTAGGCCTACCAATGCACTTGTTTCCTCATTGTCCATGTTCTGTTATAATCTGCACCCGGCACAGCCAGAAGAGGACTGCCCACCCCTCACAGCGGGGTTCCTCTATGGTTTCTTCATAGTTTCTGGCTTTTCTAGGGAGTTTTTCCCTACCACCGTGCTTTTACACCTGCATTGCTTGCTGTTTGGGGTTTTAGGCTGGGTTTCTGTGACATCAGCTGATGTAAGAAGGGCTTTATAAATAAATTTGATTTGATGTGATTACTGTATAGGCTACACATTTCCCCCACGGGTTCACACAGAATAGCCCACGGGCCACCCTATGTTCCATGTAAGTCAGTCAGTCAGGAACATGCCTAGTACATGTGGGAGAGGAGTGGCGGCGGGTGTAGATGTATAATAGATATGGTATGTCGGACAGGAAGCCCTTGCGGCAGAATGGGCTGCCACACCGACCATTTATAGAGTAATTACTGCGGGAAGTGGTATGTTACCAGGCAGTTAAGCGATGGATTCAATTATAGTCCTAGTTTGGGTAGAGCATGTAGACGTCCATGTTGAATAAGTGGAAAAATCCATAATAGTTTGTATGGGCCAAATTAAAAGGAATTGACATTGCTGTTTTCTGGGAATATATTGTATGCTATAGATTTGATGTCATAAAAATGATTAATTGTCCTATCCATTTGGTAACTTTATTATTCTCCTTGGACTTTGACGAAATGTTTTTATAAAGGCCAATATAAAAAACACAAAATGCACATTATGTTAAGGTACATGCACCCTTTCCGGAGAGTAATTGGATATGAGTAGCCTAATGATACATGTCTCCATCTCCATCTCTTCCAGGAGAGAAGCCTTTCAAGTGCGAGTTTGACGGCTGCGACAGGAAATTCGCCAACAGCAGTGACCGGAAGAAGCACTCCCACGTCCACACGAGTGACAAGCCTTACTACTGCAAAGTCCGAGGCTGTGACAAGTCCTACACGCACCCCAGCTCGCTGCGAAAGCACATGAAAGTCCATTGCAAGTCGCCCCCGCCCCCTTCCGCCAACGCTTCATACCATTCCTCTACAAACCCTCTCAGCGCGCCCCTTTCGCCCGCCTCCGAACCGCACAGGAACCGGTCAGCAAATCTCTCGCCTCAGGTTACCAACCTTAATGAGTGGTACGTGTGCCAGGGTAGCGGGGGACCCAACCATCTCCACACCCCCTCCAGCAATGTGCCAACGACGGACTCGGAAGAGGAGGACACTTTCAGAAATTCAGACCCAAGGACAATGCTCTAATGTTTATGAACAGAAGAAGAAAAATAATTCCCCAAATTGTCTCCCAAATGTGTATATGTGTAGTAGCCTAACGCTTCGAACACACCGACAGCGTTATTGCGCAAAATAGGACGCAACATCATCTGGATATGTATGCAACAACAGTTCAACATTCACCTCTGCTACCATTTCTGTCAAGCTGTCCACGCATACAGTTTGATGCATACGTTCGATAAATCAACGTAAGCACCACACCGAACGCACTGCAACTGCCTCTGCAACGCAATGCTGCAAGGCAAACGCAGCGTTTTATTGGAAATGAATGTAATTCTGGCGTACCAAAATGCAATGACACTGTCGGTGTGATCGAAGCGTAAGACCTAATACGTGCATGAGGACTGTACTGGTTGTAAGCATATCAATTGGACTTTATGAAGCAAGTAATAGCGCTGCGGATGTCAGATGATGAATAGCAACAACTGCCTTTAAAACGTGCCCTCTTTGTTTCCTTTCTAAAGAGCTGAATGTATCAACATATCAAGAAGTCTCAAAATAGAAAAGCTACAATCACCAGTATTATTTGAGAAAAGGAAATCATATATTAAGAGGACAAAGAGTAGCCGAAATATAGGCTACTGGAAACATAAATACAATGTCATTCGTAAGGATAAAAGCCTTTGGAAAAACACCTGCATAGCCAACATATGCGGGCTACATTTACATGCGTGCATCGTTTAACATGATTAAGTCATAAGTGCTTAATTATGCTTACAATGACATTGTCCATATGATCGCAACCCCTCGAAATGTAAAATGTCTTACTCATCAATGTCTAATCTCAGACAGAAGGGAGAAAACAGACGTTGTGGATCACGCAAAGTACATGAGCCTTGAACACTAAACATCCCAAATGTTGGAGTTGCATTCCATTTTTCTTCTGAATACCTCTCAGTAGATGCGAGAACTAATGTAAACATCCAATTGAATTTCGAACACCTGCAGAGAGCGAGAGACATGCACACACATGACCCAATTAAGTCATAAACAGGAATCAAAATAATAATGGCTAAGTGTCTTAAAGGGTTCATACGTAGTTTTGATATTAATACAATGACTAAGTTAGGATATATATTTTTTGTCCTAGGCTATTTAAGAAGTATTTAAGACTATATTTGATGCAAAAATTACACCAGTGTTTTTCACTCGTTAAAGAGTAGCCTACGAATAAGTCATTCGAGACCATAAATATGTACACTGACAGGTTTTGTCCCTAACGGTCGGATTTGTATATAATTGATTGTTGTCTTAGTCTTAATTACAAAGAATGTTGTTTTGTACATTGTAATTTATTTGCTGGTATTAATGTTGTACTGGATTTACAGAGACACCAAAGAATAATAATATACATTTTGGTGAATAAGTAGTAGCTTACTGATGCTTTCTATCTTGTTCTGTAAAAGAAAAAGTATTATTCTTTACTTGAATATAGGCAGTGTCATGTGAAACGTCCCTCCCCTCGCATGCCCTTTGCAGTGACTGTGTTTTTCTCTATGAGGTGCGTGGTGCCGTTGGTTATGTTGGATAAAACGTGTTGATGAAACAGCTATGATTGTGCAGACCCTTGATGTTCGTGATCCAATTGACAGTATAAATTCAAGCTATAGCTGAATAAACACACAAGGCCGAGTTAATAGTTAATAGGCGTTTTTTGGTTTACATAACTTTATTGTTTCTTCGTGGAATTCAGGAGGCCTGCCAGTGCCGGATGCCATTCCTTAAACAAGAAGATATAGAATGTACATGTAGTAAATGGAACTGCTGGTAAAATCAGTTGTTTTCTTTTTTTACCTTTATTTAACTAGGCAAGTCAGTTAAGAACAAATTCTTATTTACAATGACGGCCTAGGAACAGTGGGTTAAGTGCCTGTTCAGGGGCAGAATGACATATTTTTACCTTGTCAGCTCGGGGATTCGATTTAGCAACCTTTCGGTTACTGGCCCAGTGCTGTCACCACTAGGCTACCTGCCGCCCCTTGTATAGCTGTTATCACATTATTAATCCCTACAGACGATCGAAGTAACTTGTAAGCTACAAACACATTGGCAAAGAAAAATGCATAATTATTGACAGTTAAATAAAGTTTTCACTATTAAGTGGTAACTCACATACAACAGGCCCAAGAAGGGGCTGGCATAAATAAACCAATCAGTAGGGCAAATGGGGAAAGGTATAGCCCCCTAATGGTGTCTCTAAAAAGTGGGACAGCACAAGCAACCGAGGCATGAATCATTCATGGTAAAAAATAAAATATAAAAGATCTGACAATACGCAGGACCTTGTACAAAGTATATTAAACAAGTCCCCGTATTATTTCCTCCATTAAAAGGCACAATCTCACTTTAAAAGTCGGCCCTGTCCAATGTATAGAATTAAAATTGACCAAAGCGAGTCCTGCACCACTTCAAAGGCCTAATATACTTCTGAGCCGAAGGCCTGCCGCTTTGACACTCTTCATGGTGCGTTAGGATTTCTATGACAATTGGGGAGCGAGCCGCTCACATTTGAATATGTCTGGTAAAAAAAAAAACACTAACTGCCACTAAATGGACGATCATCAAAGCGCACAGTGCACCATCTCCCCAAAAAGCCTCATGTGTCGACACAGACAGACCCACATTTTCACATAAAAGGGAAAAACAAGAACAGCATGTGCTGTTGTTGACAGAAAATGGAATGCAACGACACACTCTATTGTTGTTTTGCTCTTTTTTTATGTGAAAATGTATGGTGCTATAGGATGGGAAAAGAATAGGCAAAAAGGTGAATTTATACATTCAGGCCTACAACCGGCACAGATGAACTTGAATTGTCTCAAATAGTGTGCCAATTACAATTAAATTAGTGAAATAATAAAATACTTGATCCATTCCTGCCTTTGCACTCCATAAGTAACATTTGTGAGAGAGTGTTTAGTCTTTATCCCTTAGCATGAGATGGCCTCTTGAGTCTGGTTTTTGTGTCAGGTAGAACAAGCTGCAAAAAGAGGATGCAAGGGTTGCGCATCCATCTCTGAACAGAAAAAAAACACAAACAAGCACCTAATCAACCGGTACTAAGTTTAATGCCAGACTGAGTGAAAAAGCAGACTTCTATGTTGAGATGTAGGCTTACCAATATGAAGCACTGATTGCTATGACAATTGATCAACGCAACAAAAAAATGACCGAATCTCTAATATTAATCTCGCTCACAAGGCACTCTGTTGAGGTGCAGTTAAATTTACCTTGTTTGAAACGTTGGTTAAGTCAATGTTCACTTTTTCTCTGACTTTGTCAGCAAACACGTTTTATGGAAGATAATCAAGTTTTATTGAAAACAAGCCGTCTTGTGTCGCTTTTTTTGTCGCCTCTCCTTTTATCCATAAACCCTTATTTGGACAAAGGCGAAATCCTCTTCTATTTATTTAAAACAAGTGCTCCGTGAATGTTGCAAAATAAACATGATGAAAAATAACCAAAGAGATAGTTCCCTCGGCGTGAAAAGGGCGGACTTAATAAAAAGGAGTGAAGCAGTCACCGTTCAATGAGAAACGCTTTGAAGTAGAACTTATTATCTGAGGAATAGTTTTGGGTTGTCCTAACGACGGCACTGAATAGGAAAGGCTCTCCTTTGTCAGCGATTTGTTCTCCTTTAGTGGGATGCCCGTGGAAATCACTTACATGGCCCACCTTACCACGCCGCCTGCAAATCAGTAACCGGCCGAGTCAGACATGCAGACGCCACTTTAAAAGGACAAAGCAGAAGTCGCGGGGAAAACGGCGCTTGTTCTCGCCCTCTCTCTCATTTCGCCCTTTAGAAGGGCTGAATGATAATTTCGGAGACGACCGTAGGACCAAAACAAATGTTGTCTTGTCAGATTTTACAAGAATTACCATTCTCTCTGAAGTTCAGCACACAGAGCATGAATACAATTGTTTGTGGTCTAGGCCTAGTCTTTAAGTTTATAGGCCTACTGAGTGTCTGTTCCCTTATAATATACCCAACTAAGATGTAGCCTATTTGGTCCATTGCACCTGTGCCTCAGATAAAACTGCAACATCTTTGCTCCACATAAAGTTATGGCTCATACTTGATTCTTTACAGAAGCATCTCATGGGATGCCAACTTTATATATATGATAATTCAGGACAAATAATAAGAATATTGGGACTAAGAAAACAAGGTTGCCTACACAAATTGTACACTTCCCAAGACAGTCGAAAAGCAGCGTATTGCGACGGCTTTGCCCCGCTGGCTGACAGAAACGTTCCCTCTCAAAATATCAAACATCCCCTTCTTCATGTGTCTGACAACATAATTGTGGCCAAACTATTACCTTTGGTGGTGAGACAGGTTTCGAATGTTTTAGCCTAAAATCACTAGGATAAATAGTTAGGTTTACCACCTGAAAACCCCCGCCAAGTGGACTAAATTTGGAGGGCTTTTTAATTTTCTCCCCAACTTTTGAAGCTGATGTTAATTAAAGTGATTGTAAGCGAGTAATTCCTCCCCTTTGTCCCCGTACCTCTGCCAATGAACAGCGAAGCTCGCAAGGGTAGCCTGGTTTTGTCTCCTTGTCGATTCAATTTAAAACTCCCGATGTGTCTGGGATACACTTGAGTAATGATGCAATATTTTAAATTTAATGCAAATACATCATGTGATAACATATATAATGGGATTAATTCATAACCAATTATGACAATATAACAGACATGTCATTAATATTTTCATTATTCATAAGGAAATACATTGCAATATATTCAGATGATTGGTGGTGCCTATTTTAATAATTCGTTTTTAATAATATCAACAAGGACGTGAGCATTACAAAACACTTGTTGAAGACAATAGCGTCGAGGGATAGTCTATTCGATTATTCTTACATTGTCGTCAAATATTATCTTGTTATTATTGTATGCGTTTCTATCTTAAAATGTATTGCATAACAAATTGTTGTCATTTTCCTCCTGCAAAATGATTTGTCTGGACCAAGCTGCCATTTGTCACTCTTGCTCAAACACCCTGCATTGTGAGGGTCAAGCTCCTCTATCCCAACACGTCCCATGATGGAAACATATGTGTACATTTTAAACCCTCATGTTGTCTATTTGGTGTCAGACAGACAGTCTCTGACTTTTTTACATCTGATATAATGATTCAGTTGCTCCCTCCTCAGCGTGCAATGCAGACAAGACCCAGAAAACTGGGCACATGTTTATAATCTAGGCATTTTGCCAAACTCTTCCTAGCACCCTACCTGGCTAGTATCTTAAGTTACATTAATAAGTGAGAAAACAGTAGAATCCAGTTGCAGTTGAACATCCTACTTCACCCGGTCAGCTCCCACCTTCCAAACCGACAAAGATTTATCGAGACAGCGGACATTTTTTCTGCTCAGCGCACAGTGAGTACTTATGTAGCCTACGCGCCGACCTGTCAAGAAATTAAAACATCCTAGCTGAACTAGCGATTTATATAGAGTGTAAGGATCGAATCTTTCTGTTCCAGTAGGGAAACTTTAGAGAACGGGCGTGGAACTCAATGCTTGAACTCAATGATGCATGTTTGAAAGCTTGGGGAAGTTGGAGAAATATGTTGTCCTGTTAGATTAGGGTCTGGGTGAGTGGCTGTTCGTGGTCTGGACGCATAAAAGGAGGACTACTTTCTCCCCTCGACACTCGAGCAGCTGTGGTTTCACCTATTAGCCCCGATGTCTTTCCGAAAGGAGTGGTAGAGTTAAACATCCGACAATGGGCACGCCAGGGGGGAACTGTCCTGACCTATACCCGGTTTTAATAGTTTCATAGGAACTTCATTAAATCAATTACTTAGTGAGCACATCATCATTTACTTGTAATTAGCTGTGAAAAGCTTGATTTTTGTTATACCGTTATAGTGGAAACCCCAGTGAGGATTGTCGTGTCATAGCCTACAATCATTGTTTGACTGGGACTCGTCTTGTTTGCACAGTGTACCAACAACAGGAGCCTCAACGTCTCAATCTCGTATTTAGAAAATGTATTCAAAAGTACTCAAAAAGGAGGTAAAGTTCATTCTGGTAGCACAGTTTTGCGCCAAACAAGTGTTCTCAGTTGTGGGGCATGCCTAATGACTTCAAAGGGAGCCTATTTTGCTACTTTACAAACAAAACCGTCGGCAAATACAAATGCACTGGCCTCAGTTGCAGAGTTGGGAGGGGGCAGTGCCAACATAAAAGTAAGACCAGCATGTCAACCAAAACAATTTAGGAGGTGTCTACTTTGAAAACTTCTCCTGTGACAGTTTATTATTCTGAAGAAGTGTTCATTTTCATAAAATTCTGATCAAACACCCAAATATTAGAAAAGTGAACAATATCGATAGATTGTCATTATTAAGGGTTACAGCCTAGATATTAGGGTTATATATAGCCTACATCTACGAAAGATTCAGTGATGTAATATATAAATTATTATAGTAGGCTATAGCAAATCTTTTAATAAAAATTATCAACTGTATTTTCAATTAAAATATTCTTCTTATATGATTATTCTATGAGTAATAAAGTAGGCCTATTCTTTTGAACTTGTCCTCTCAAGGTAATCACCTGAATGAGTTTGATGATCTACATGTCTACATTTAACCATTCGGACTAACGGAAATCGATGAGCTGCTCAATACTACCCATTATTATTGTCTGTAAAGTATGAATAATTGTAAATGTTCCAAAGCGCAAAGGTAAAAACTTACAATACAAACCAAATATAAATTCCATTATTAGGCTATATCAACTGATAGAACTTACTTAGACAATTTATTTAAGAAATATGTCAAAACTTGAATCAGATTCCTTATCCTAAACAAAATCAACACTTTCCCCTTGTTGTCATTATTGGCCTATTGATGGCCCTATTCAAAATAATAAAATGTACAGTTTATTTTTTATTTAGCTATACAAGTCAGTTAGGTACAAATTATTATTTACAATGACGGGCTACACCAACCCTCCCCTAACCCGGACGACGCTGGGCCAATTCTGCACTGCCCTATGGGACTCTCGATCACGGCCAGTTATGATACAGCCCAGGATCGAACCAGGGTCTGTAGTGACGCCTCTAGCACTGCGATACAGTGCCTTAGACCGCTGCGCCACTCGGGAGCCCATACAGTAGGCGTATGTGACAAACAACGCACTTATTGAGCAGAAAGACTTGCTTCAATGCAAAAGAAGATCGAAAACTATAGGTAGGAGGCCATCTGATGCTAAATAATTTATCTTTACATTTCATGTAAATACTTCAATTCATGCTTTAGTCATCTGCACATTCCTGATTGCCTCACAGATTTTGTGCTCTTACAACATATTGCTGTGTGTATGGTTGCCTGGCTGTATGGTTACTTCCCATGCCATGCATCCACCCCAGTCATCCACCCCAGTCAAACTCAAACCGATGCATCACTCTCCCCCTGCCTGCCTCCATCCCAGAGAACCTGACATAATATCTGGACACTCAGTAACATCTGTGGGGGTAGAGACTTGGTGCTAGTCCAAAGGCCCCATCCCTGGGACTGGGAGCCACTCCAAGGCAGTAGGTGAGGGAAGCAAGGTCGTCCACGGACAACCACATGAGCCGGACACTAAAGGCCGCTACACACTTTACGCAACTGCAGCGTAGTTTTCTAGTATTTCAACATACTTTTGTGGGGCTCAAATTTTGGAATAGAACTCAGTTGATCTGTTTGCGTAGGGTGTGTATAGGGCCCTTAAGTGCACTACTTCACGAGTCTCTCCTTGGGTGTGACGGGGGCCAGTAAAACCCTATAATGCTGCTTTTCGACGGTAACACCAATGTTACACTAGTGTATGCACATTTATGTTATACTAGGGAAATTGTGTTTCCATAGCTAGGGCTGACAATGAGGACTTGTGAAGAGCAGAATCAACAACCTCTGCATAATCAAAACAGTTGCTTTGTGAGAAGGTATTAAAGTTCACAGTTAACCATTGTTATGTAAATTACAGTTGAAAAGTACCAGTCGCCTGGCTTTGGCTCCAAGTGAGAGCAGGTCCGCCACAGCCATGGCCCAGTGAGACACGGGTTCTGGCCCGCGTAAATTAAAACAGAAAAGTCTGAGCGTTTTGGAGAAAAACACTGGGGTAAATCCTGTTTGGAAATGTGCCATGAACGCAGGGCTCTTCCAAGAGAACACCAGGTGGTAGGGGGTGGAACTGTGTTTGCGGCTGGGTTGTGTCCCGTGAGAGGAAGGGAATGTTTTAGGAGATGCACAGTTTGTTCTTTGGATGGCGTTACATTGTTGCACTGGGGCCATGCTTGCCTTGAGCGGGTCCTGCAGAAATGTAATGCTGAGATGTAATGCTGCAATGAGAACAGCATAGCAGAGTTTTCCTATTATAATCTTGTTCTGAGGGCAGCTCTTACTCGAGGGCAGAAATAATGTGATTTGTTTAGTGTTTGGTTAAGTTGATTAAGTTTAGGCAACCAATCCCAATTGGTTATGGTTATAGTTAGCGGCTGGGTTAAGGCAAAACAGATAATTGGTTTAGTGTTAGGGTAAGGTTAGAAAACAAAAAATACACCTGGTTACAAAGGGGTTGATGTGTAGGCCTCTCCTAGTATAGGTACAAAGCAATGGTAATGTCTAGAAAGGTTGTAACATGTTTGAGGTGTTGACAAAACAGCACAACAGGTATTGTCAGTGACTTTTAAGAGGTTTGTAGCACATTATCTGTAATGACAGATTGGTCAATTATCAAGGCTTTTAAGGTTTCAATTTAGAAAATGCACAAGAGTGTGCAGATAAAAGTAAGAAAAAATGTCAAATTGTTCTAATCTTGAACTGAAAGTTTTCTGATATTCTAGGAGTGCTTTTGACATTTTGTATTGTGGAAAACATGCTTTGATGCAGCTGTGGTCTGCATAAAGACCATAAAAGCAATGTCCTGTAAAAAATACACTGAACTCTAACAAAATCAACCCCCAAATTGATTTCTTGACCTTTAAAGTGATCACATTCACTATCTTCCCCACCGCCAAATTTAAAATCTCCATCTTTTTTTGTTTTATCCAAATCGGTGTGTTAATTACATGCCTTGTGGATTGGGTCAAAAAGTTTCAATGACACTTCTTGGATACGCCGTATCTCTCTCCCTCCATTCTTCGTCCCGCTTTTTCCCCCAGAGCCACCCCTTCCGTCGTGGGCACAGGTAACCCACTGGGTAAAAACTGGTTGAATTAACATTGTTTCCACATTATTTCAACCCAAAGAATCTATGTGGTGACGTTGAACCAATGCATTAAACTGATTGGATTTGCAAAAAGTAATCAACGTAAGGGCATTTTGTCTGTTTTTATCCAACTTTTAATCTAAATCCAATGACATGGTAATTTTTTGTTGTTGATTTCACGTTAGTTGACAACTCAACCAAATGTAAATCAAAACTAGACGTTGAACTGACATTTGTGTCCAGTGGGAAGGATCTCCACCAGATTTGTGTAGAACTATCACGGCTGACAAATCAGAGGCCGGGGCCTGAATGCT
Source organism: Hucho hucho (assembly GCA_003317085.1). Lineage (NCBI taxonomy): Eukaryota > Metazoa > Chordata > Actinopteri > Salmoniformes > Salmonidae > Hucho > Hucho hucho. The sequence goes on along the minus strand of QNTS01000539.1, from coordinate 863,768 downwards.
TCCCCTCACTTTGCGAAGAAGGTCAGTGTCAATAGTGGAGAAAATCCTTCTCTCACAGAGAGAGCAGGACCATCATTCTGGCAAACAAGAAAGAGGGGAGGATAAAAAACAGAGGGAGAGAGAGAGGCAAAACCAGGTAGAGAAAGGAGAGAGAGGGTGGCGCAAACAGGTATGGGTGGCACAAAATAGGTAGAGAGATAAAGAGAGGGAGAGAGGGAGATAGCGAGAGAAAGGCAGAGGCAGAACAAAACAGAGCCAGACAGACAGAAACAACCAAAACCAAATAATGTCCAAATTCGCCAGCTGGGATGGTCGGTAAAATGAGCTTTGGTTCAAGCAGGGGCATTCCACCTCCAGAGGCAGGGATCCGACTGACTCCTACATTGTTTCCCTCCTCTGTCGCTCACTGTGGGCCGTTTGCCAAGCGTGGTCCCCAAATAACTCCAAACCCCCATGTCTTCAATGGAGCTCTAATCCGGGGGCGATACGCACTTAAACTAGCGGTGAAGAATCCCTAGCGCGAGTCAGGGCCACATTGCGTCACCGGGGCCATGCAGAGTGGAGGTGCAGCCTGGCCTCAAAGACTTAACATAGTAAACGCACATCTGTGACACTCAAATTAGCATGATATGTTATGTTTGGTATGGTTATACTGTATAAGACAGAAGGTTACTTAAGCAAAAAATGAAAGGATGGTGATTTGTTGGAGAGGATGGGTGGGCGTATTACACAAACGTCTAGCAAATTTACCATTAGCTTATTACTACATTGGGGAGACCAAGGATGGCTGTAACACTTTTTGCATTTTTGTCAATTTCTCAGAGATTGTTTGAGGTTCTAAATTGAACATTTGAAATGAACAACTTACATCTGTCAAATTAAATCAAATTAAACCAAATTGTATTTGTCACATGCTTCGAAAACAACAGGTGTAGACAGTGAAATCCTTACTTACGGGCCCTTCCCAACAATTATAGGGAATAAAAACACAATGAGTAACAATAACTTGGCTATACAATGCATTTGGAAAGTATTCAGACCCCTTGACTTCCACATTTACTTACGATACAGCCTTATTCTAAAATTTACTAAATACTACACAGAATACCCCAAAATGACAAAGCGAAAAAGATTTAGCAAATGTATCAAAAATAAAAACTGAAAAACCTTATTTACATAAGTATTCAGACCCTTTGCTATGATACTTGAAATTGAGCTTAGGTGCATCCTGTTTCCATTGGATCATTCTTGAAATGTGTCTACAACTTCATTGGAGTCCACCTGTGGTAAATTCAATTGATTGGACATGATTTTGAAAGGCACAAACCTGTTTATATAAGGTCCCACAGTTGACAGTGCATGTCAGAGCAAAAACCAAGCCATGAGGTTGAAGGAATTGTCCGTAGAGCTCCGAGACAGGATTGTAGGTACCAAAAAATGTCTGCAGCATTGAAGGTCCCCAAGAACACAGTGGCCTCTCATCATTCTTAAATGGAAGAAGATTGGAACCACCAAGACTCTTCCTAGAGCTGGCCACCCGGACAAACTGTGCAATCGAGGGAGAAGGGCCTTGGTCAGGGATGTGACCAAGAACCCAATGGTCACTCTGACAGAGCTCCAGAGTTCCTCTGAGGAGATGGGAGAAACTTCAGAAAGGACAACCATCTCTGCAGCACTCCACCAATCAGGTCTTTATGGTAGAGTGGCCAGATGGAAGCCACTCCTCCTTAAAAGGCACATGACAGCCCACTTGGAGTTTGCCAAAAGGAACCTAAAGACTTTCAGAGAATGAGAAACAAGATTCTCTGGTCTGATGAAAACAAGATGGAACTCTTTGGCCTGAATGCCAAGTGTAATGTCTGGAGGAAACCTGGAACCATCCCTACGGTAAAGCATGGTGGTGGCAGCATCATGCTGCAGGAATGTTTTTCAGCGGCAGGGACTGGGAGACTAGTCAGGATCAAGGGAAAGATGAAAACCTGCCCCAGAGCGATCAGGACCTCAGACTGGGGCGAAGGTTCACCATCCAATAGGACAACGACCCTAAGCACACAGCCAAGACAACGCATCAGTGCCGCTAGCCATGCGGTAGCAGAGAGAAGAGTCTATGACTTGGGTGGCGGGAGTCTGACAATTCCTGGATGGCAGGGAGCTAGGCCCCAGAGATGTACTGGGCCATACGCACTACCCTCCAAGCGGTGATGCAGCCAGTCAAGATGCTTTCAATGGTGCAGATGTATAACTTCTTGAGGTTCTGAGGGCCCAAGCCAAATCTTTTGAGCCTCCTGAGGGGAAAGAGGCGTTGTTGTGCCCTCTTCACGACAGTGTTGGTGTGTGTGGACCATGAGAATTCCTTAGTGATGTGGACACCGAGGAACTTGAAGCTCGCGACCTACTCCACTACAGCCCCACCGATGTGGATAGGGCGTGCTCGGCCCTCCATTTCCTGTAGTCCACGATCAGCTCATTTGTCTTGCTGACGTTGATGGAGAGGTTGATGTCCTGACTTCCTCCCTGTAGGCTGTCTCATTGTCGTCGGTGATCAGGCCTACCACCGTATTAATGATGGTGTTGGAGTTGTGTGCGGCCACGCAGTCATGGGTGAACAGGGAGTACAGGAGGGGACTAAGCACGCACCCCTGAGGAGCTCCCGTGTTGAGGGTCAGCGTGGCGGATGTGTTGTTGCCGACCCTCACAACCTGGGGGCAGCCCATCAGAAAATCCAGGATCCAGTTGCAGAGGGAGATGTTTAATCCCAGGGTCCTTAGCTTAGTGATGACCTTGGAGGGCACTCTGGTGTTGAACGCTAAGCTGTAGTCAATTAACAGAATTCTCACATAGTTGTTCCTTTTGTCCAGATGGGAAAGGGCAGTGTGGAGCGCAATAGAGATTGTGTCATCTGTGGATCTGTTGGGCCGGTATGCGAGTTGGAGTGGGTCCAGGGTGTCCTATCAAGCTGATGATGGCTCTAATGCTGTGTCTCAGTTGGTCCCTCAGGTCACATAGGAGTGGACTGTCCCAATCAGAAGACTAATAGTGTAATTAGGCCATCCCCATTAGGGACCGGCACCTTTTGGCCCTTCCCTGACACTAGCGATGGTAAATGACAGCAGTACTTGCTAACAAACCCCATAGATATTGGTGGCAAGGCATCATAGCAAGCAGAGACATCCTCAAGTCAAAGTTCAGAGGGGGTTAGAAGTCATTTTATGTATTTTTTTAAATCTATGTGCAAAGAGTCTGACTGAGTAGTCAATTTGTTTGGATTTGATTTAGGCTAGACAGGCAGTTATAGTAGGCATTAAATAGTATTTACAGAGACAGGAGGGATCTGTTAAGCATGTTCATTAGGCTACCTGAATAGAGGTGTTTGGGGTCACATCATATGAGTTAAGTGGTGATCAGTGCCCTGTACTGTCCTCCAGAATATATGCACCCTTGCCTTGAGCAATATGACTAATAGCATGGTAATGTAAGAGGTAAGGCAATGTAAGATTCATTTATCGAGCTTAGCTGAATTCAGGCACATAGGCATAGCATACTCGCTTCAAATTGGTCCTGGTACAAGTGGGTCCCCGAAGAAGTCATAACATTCCATAATTTCCCTACATTCTCTCAAACATTAAAATATACACCCAACCCCCTCCTTTTTCATTCTCACTGAGCGCATCATTATCGTTGTCAAAACTTGCGTGCTGGAAGTGAACTCTCGATGAAGGGGCTTCGGCAGGCGCGGCCCGGGAGAGCAGGCGAATGGAGGTGTTGGAGCGTGCGGCTGGCTGTCCGTGGAAGGGTTACACCACCTCCTTACCCGGGAGGGCCCCTCAGGAACCCTCATTACGCCGGCATGTGGAGCAGTGAGCTGTGGATGGTATAGGCGGCGGCGTCTCCTATCGCTCAAACCCGGACAATGGCAACCAGTGACAGCTAGGAAACGAAGCACTATGGAAATAATAATAATTATAATAAGGATAATATGAGCATGTTCTCGGATGAGACGACCGGATGTCAGTTATGCTTACTTATAGTGTGATGAGAGAGTTAAGGTATATAAACTCCAAAACAACACATGCATTTTTATTTATTTATTTAACTAGGCAAGCCAGTTAAGAACAAATTCCTATTTTCAATGACATCCTGGGTTAACTGCCTTGTTAATAATTTTTTTTTTACCTTGTCAGCTCGGGGATTCGATCTTGCAACTGCCTTGTTAATAATTATTTTACCTTGTCAGCTCGGGGATTCGATCTTGCAACCTTTTGGCTATTAGCCCAGCGCTCTAACCACTAGGATACCTGACGCCCATGCATGAGTTGTGCCATTATTTCTTGATATTTTCAACATTAATAAATTATTATTAGCCAATACGATATACAGTGACGTACAGTAAAAAAATAACTAACAATTTTCACTAGAACACAAAGCGAAATTAAATAGGCCTACCATAAATATAGGCCGACATCTGGCAGCTCTCATTTTACCTTGGCGAAATTCCTCCACGGATGAAATAATACACGTTTATGAAAGTAGCCTAGTTTTGGACTTAGGCCTAAATATTTAAAGTCCCCAAAATAGTAGTTTAAGTAAGCCTATATGAAATACATTCGGCCATATCACCCTAAAGGTCTAATCAAACCAATATCCCGAGTATCAATGATTCGGTTTGTGTTGATAGACTACAACATTTTACGACGCACAGAACTCATGAAGTTTGATCCAAACTTCGCTGCTGCATACTGTGCTGGCGACTCAGAGGGCAAGTGGAGCTTCATTAAGTGCATCCCCATTTATTTTAGTTCCCCCCGGAGAACGCTCCATAGAGAGCGCATTAGTGTCAGTTACCTGTCATTTTTGAATACCATACACACAATATAGCCAAGAGACGTTCTGAAAATTTCACTGCGCTGTTGATTATCACATTATAGGCTAAACTCGTTCTTCACACATTCTCTCCGAATTTAGTTTTTAGGCCTACCCATATTAAATTACCAATCATTGTCACCACTGACAATGGCTTACTTGCAACGAAATATTAATAAGTTAGTTCCGGAGCGACATGGGCCAATATAAAGTCATTTCACAGCTATTTAGATGTAACATTTCAAATATTGCAATATGTTAATAATGTTGCAAGAAATAGTTTGTCATTATTAAATGGCCAATTAATTGATTAAATGCACTGCACTGCCCATTTTGGCCCCCCAAAATGTCATCCTCTCACATTAACACATCGTTGGATTCTACATTTAACGTTCCACAACAGTACAACTTTCTCACACAGACAACTGTAGGCTACTGTAGCACGTTTTCATGTAAAGAGTAGCCTATCACCGTTCTAATGAATTCAAATATATTAGAAATACAGAGGATAAATTGTTGATTCTGTCCCATCAGTTATCCATCACTAGTAGAGCTGCATCATCAGTTCCCTAAGCTGTCATAACTCCATGTTACACATGAACGGAAACGAACAATAATAAGTAAGTACAAGTGTTGTATTGACACTGAGAACAATTGAATTTGCAAACAACAACAAAAAAAAAACGGACAATTGAGCAGTTCTACTGTACAGGCAGGCATGGGTTGATATTGCGAATCAAAATTAGCAATGAAAGGTAACCTTCATGTTAATTTAAAGTGTTGTATTAAACGATTGTATTAAACGAAAACATGACATCAAAAAAGATAAACACCTCAAAATCTTAACTTAACTAGTGTATGGACAATGTGGCAATTCTTTCAAACTTTTGAAGTAGAGCCTCTATAGACCATAGTATCTCTTGAGATAAGTGTCCTTGACTCCCTCTTTCACATAAAGCTTGTCAAGAATTTAACTGAGAAAAGGAATAAAATATGAAGTGCCAGTTCTGGGTTATCGTGTTTAATTGGATTACCATACATAATGTCATATAGTGCTCGAACCCTGAAGTAGGTCCTATGACTAGGCACACAAGGACACGCGCGATGATATATATATTTTAAAAAATCGATAATAAATTTTATGAATCATGTACAAAACAACAAACATATTCTCTTAGGGAAATTTGTTCCGCAACGAATTTCGCGTTTATAAACTTGTAGCACATGTTTTACGCATTGTGTGAGAAAAGCTTTTTATCATTCCATTTCTGACATGCAGAAAAAAAATCTTCCCTCTCCCAAACAAGCTACTTGAATTCTGGAGGCAAACAGTTTGTGTAATCTTTGATTTGAAGAAAAAATGTATATTCATAAGAAATTAGTCCTCAAACAGCGGATTTGCCCTACTTAAAATATATATTTAAATCATTCTGACAATAATTATTTGTTATCAGAACAGGTTATCACTGTTGCTAAGTAGAGTCCCTGTTTCACCTTTCTGTAAGGGTATGGAGCTCTCCCATCTCATAACTTAAAGGAAAATTCCACCCTTTTGGTATTTAAATAAAGGTTAAATAACACATTTGTTTCATTAGCCAATTGTTTTGCATGTCAGCAAGATATGGAACTTTCAAAATACAGAAATACAGCCAGTATGATGCATAATACCAGTTGTATTTCTGTTTTTTTTTAAAGTTATATATCTTGACATGCAAAACATTGTGGGAATATATCAACAATTGACTAATGAAACAAATACCAAAAGATAGTTTTGGGGTGGAGTTTTCCTCTAAGGTCTATAGCTGACGGTCATCGTGTAATATAAATACCTTAACTTGCGAACTTGAAATACATGAATGGTCATAATACCCATGGATCCAGTAGAATTAAGCTTTTCCATAAACATTCCATTCATTCCCTATAGACGTATTGTCCATGGGACAATGCGAGGCATGTCACAAGTCAGTCACCATCACACTGCAGTTGATAGTCCCCGTAAAATAATAAACGGTTTAGTCAACATTCAAGAGTTGGACAAGCATGAAAACCACGATAGCAGGGTTCAAGAAATTAGGGATGAAATTAAGCCTTCACTCAAGAGTTCCCTAAAAACACCCCGTCTGTGTGTCGCCCAAATACTGATGAGTGCTAACAAACACGACAGCGAGTGGAAATTAGCTAGAACAGGCAACATAAACTGGAACTAGGAACCCGGGAACGGAGGGAGAGTTGAAATGTGATTGTTGGCTGAGCATCTCGCTGTCTGTGTTCACGCCGTTGCGGTAATAACAAGATGTGCAGGTGCCCATGTGCGCGCCAGGCCTTCACCTGTTCCTAAGGAGTGCACTGTTTTGCTAATACCCATTTCAGACAGAATATGCGGCAAGTTAGGCCTACATGTACAACATATAACTCAATGTTAAGTTGACCTCCTTTCAAACAGCCCCTTATTTACCACTTATTATTTATAAATGTCAGGGAGTAACAGGCGAGGGGGGGGGGGGGGGGGGGGGGGGGTGTTTGCAGTACAAATGATGAAGGTGTTAAACAATGGAAGTGTTAATACATGTACCTGCTAAAAAGAATAGAACAATTCACACAGCCCTGATACATGTATTTTGGTTACAGGGTCTGTGGAAATTTCAGGAATCATGACTAAAAGGTAGCTTTTATTTTTTCCCCCTAACTCTTTCAGATAAAGAAAAAAGCTGATATAAAAATGCAGGCGTGGTAAATTAATGGGATTTAGGTCTGTGTATGAAAGGGATATTAGAACGTCAGTGATATTGTCAATGATGTCATTCACACGTAAAAACAGCACGTGACCAATGAAACACCATGATCAATCCATTATTATGTCGTCAGTATCCATTCATTAATTTGTGAAGACCAGTACCATTAGACATCTTAAACATACATTGCATTCATGTTCAAATTAAGGAACCTGAGATATAGGCTAATTTATTTTTGAAATAGCTAAATAAAATGCAGAGAACATTTATAAATTGAGCCAGAAACAGAAACAGTGACAGGTGAAGTTGGAAATGTAAGTTTAAATATTGTCAAGTTTTGAAGGTCCCTTGGGATAGGCCTATGTCAGGAAGCAGCGTCACTAAACAAACAACAGTTTCCACCTCCAAAGTTACTGAGCATTCCATGAAAGGGCCTCCAGATCTGACAAGCAATATAACCGTTGCTACACCGAGGTCCAACATATAGAAAAGAAAAGTTGGAGGGACTTTGTCACACTGTAACGACTCATTACCATTGGCCCCGACACCCTGACTCAGTTTATTAGCCTCCTAGCAACTGCAGACAAAGAGGCCAGGTTTTAGTGGGATCCGCCGGGGCCGGGCTTGTCTTTGATCTGTGCCCGTTAAGGAGAGTGGAGTCAGTGCCCGAGCACCCGGGTGTTGGTCCGCAGAGAGAGGGTCCCTACGCCATTGAAGTTGAAATGTAAAATGGTTAATGTTAGGGTAGGGGTTAAGATTAGGATTTAGGGTACGGACGTCCCAAGGATCCCGGATAGCACTAACCACAGAGAGTGGTGGACTGGTCTGTCCCAATCATGCGAATTTCATAAGTCGCTCGCAGTACATTGAAGGGGGCATTAGCTTTCACCAAAACACAATGACAGACTGACAAATAGGCTACAATTATACAATTATTAGGATGCAATCTTGGATCAGAACATTTTCTGATAAATTATTATTTGGTAGCCTATGAAATAGCCAATTCAGAAAGTAGTCACTTTTAGAACATTTTGTACACAATGATACCGGATTTCAGCCGCCTCGCTCAGTCTCTCTGTCTGTCTCTGCTGCACTGATTGACACGGTTTTATTCACAGACAATAGGCCTCTCCAAACGAAGTTAGTGATGCTAAAGCACTAGAGACTATTGCAGATTGATACCAGAGGCCTTATTTAATATTGCAAATAACATGTTCAATAGAGATCTAACAATGAAAGTGTAGGCCTAGTAATATTTATAAACGTGCCTACAACAAACATGAACAAACAAAACAAACACACATTTTATAGACTATTTTGTGAAAGTTTGTTAATTTGGAAGATGCTAACCTATTTTCCATTAAATAATGTATTCTATTTATAGGCTACTATCAAACTATTTTAAATTGAACGAGCATAGTAAATCCCATTCGTTTTTTAGGCCTTTTGGGGACTTAGTTCTTTTAAAATGCGTTCAAAAATTCAAACATCAATTTCCGTTTTCTGTATATGTTTCAACAATGGGTGGATTATCTTACATTCTAGCTTGTCTCATATGGGCAATTACATGAAAACAATATAAATTATTTGAAAAATAAAACATTTTACCACTGTGACTACAAGCCCATCACATACATTTTGAACCAAGAGTCTTAATGTAAAAACAATATTCAAGTAATTATTCCTCAATTTAAAACTCTTGATCAATAAAAACCTTATCATTATGTTCAAATAGGCTACTTCTAAATGGAAATATTTTCGAGCCTTCAAATGTTCTAAACAAAAAAGACAATTATCTCTGCAAAAATGATATCAAAGGTGAACTTTAGCCGACTCACTTACAGATGAAAATGAGAGAGACAGGTGTAATAGTAGGCTAGTCTTCTCAGGAGACTTCTTATAGTATCTCAAAAGAGTTGATACTGAAAAAGGCAGGCCTACAGTAAATTATAGGAAATCTGAATACAGTCTAATTGGAGAGTTAATGAGTTAAATCACATTACATGTAACATTGCCTCATCAACTCATCATTATGCTACAAATGCCTCAAAATCACTTTAAGACTTTAATTGTCAAACTGTGTGGTCAAAGACTCTAGTGTCTATAATTTAAACTAGTTGTTTTATTGCATGGGAATAGTCTTTTGTTGAAATTAATTTGTTGCATATTGTCATTAGCACACTATTAAAATAATGAAGTCCGTATTTGGGCAAATCTTCGCCACCTGCCACCCGGGTACCATCAAGATTAATGGAAAAATATGTGAAACATTTCATTTAAATGTTCATCTGACATTGTTTTGCAAGCATGTTCTCTTCTCTGTCATATGGTCATAATTTATGAAAGCAATCTCGATCAACATAACTGGGGCTATGAAAACAGCCTCCCAGCCTAATAGATTCCCATCTCCATTTTGTTGAGTGAGGTTATAATCATGTTAATTGCAATTTACTCTCTCTGGGAATACCAGCAAAATGTATTTAAATAAATCTGTCATTGCCAGGGCTGAGAAGATTATGTCAGTTCCATTAAAGACATGTTACACTGGATAGAGAGGCAGGAGTGATGGAGAGACATTCACAAAAATGTGTCAGTCAAATCAATTACACACCAAAATAACAACCAGTGGTAACTTAAACAGTGTGAAACAAGGTAGCCCTAAAGGTATCATTGATTTGTCTGACTAAACTTTCAGACAGGTCAATGGCTGAAGCACCTGACCTGAAAAAGGTTACTGTTGCATATTGTAGCCTGGAATCCAAACTGAATAACACTCCATTTCACTTCAGTTAAACATAATGGATTCAGTTAGGATTCCAGACCATACGGTTTTTGTACTGAGACGGAAACATATGGCAACGTTTCAACACCAGGTGGATCTCCATACCCCCCTGACCTGCAACTCAGATCCAAATGTCTCCAACAATGCTGGGTACACATAGGCACGAATGGCAGGCCTATTCTGCAGCCAAGTATAATTTGATGTGCTATGACAATGCTGTCAAAATTGTGCTAAGACAGTCCATTGAATTAATACCTGTTTTATACTTCCAGTGAAGGGGTGACATGGGTGGAGAATAGCCCCACCAGATATAGCCTTTCCTGGGCACAGACACAGGGCACAGACAGGGTAGCATGGAACTCTGGTACCGGCCACACAACTTGATAGGCTACTGTATTCAAAGAATTGATGGGTTATGCCACTAGGGTTTGAATTATGGGGGTGCATGCCTGGGGGTGCTGGGCACTTTTATGACCCAGTGCCATTGGAAATGTCAACATTGGTCTTTCCCACTGCTTCAGAGTATCCCCAAGAAACAATGCATCCTTTAAACATGTCAAGAAGTTTTACTGTATAGTCAATGCTCTTCTAAAAAACAACTACATTTTCTAAACACATATAACCAGGTTTATGTGTGATATTCCCATTCATAGTTGAGGCTTGCAAAAACATATACATAAGAGTTATATTAAGCTTTCAGAACAGCCTGCACTTTTGGGACTATATTTCTTTGTAAGAAATGGCAATTATTAAACTATATATTTGAACACATGCAGGTCTGCTTTTAAGACACTAGCCTTCACACTCAAGTCCCACCAAAACTACACTTGCATTATTCACACTCAGGCCTCCCAAACACACGCACACACTTCAGAGGGGGTTCCCTAAGCTCCTTTGTGGAATAAGCAGAAGTCAACTCCAGACGCTCCTGTCACCCAATCATAGCGACCGAATAGCAGGTGGAAAATGAGAGGCAAAAACAAGCAGAACACCATGACAAAATCCCAACTAAATGAGAGCGAAAGGCAAAATAAGTGGGAAGGAGTGAGAAAGAGGTGTGAGGGTGACAGAGAGAGAGAGAGATATGTGGCCAAATGCCAAGGAGACAGCTTATTGTTGGGGTTTTTGGCTGGGCACAGAGGTGGCTTCAATCTTTTTGTCTGGCTTTGGCCTGGTACAGACCTGAGAGCCCGCTCCAGACACAATAGATCATACAGCAGCAAGTCACACACACACACACACACACACACACACACACACACACACACACACACACACGCCATTTCATTACCATGGCACCATTAACCATTCAACACATTATGCCTCAGTTCACAGTTAGTGGCTGTGTAACAGCAGTTAGAAAATGAACCCTACCACAAGAAGGAGAGAAGTAAAAACAGAGAAATATGGACAATTGTAATTTTTTTATTTTTAGATAAATGGTCAAAGTGTGCGTGTGAGAATATGTGTTTGTGTATGATACACAGCGAGAGACAGTGCATGTATTTACATGTTAGTGCGTGTTTGAATCTGTGTGTGTATGTATCTCTGGTGCGGAGGTCAGCGAGGGCCTGATGCCCAGTTCAATCGTATTAATACGGCCCCTTCAAGGAGAACACCGGCCCTCAGTCCACACACAAAGACCTCCGCTTTACTGACAGGACTGAAGCAGAATCTCAGATTGTTGCTATAACTAAATGCGTTAAGGCTCTTTAGCAAACTGAGCTTTGATGTGGGGCTGAGTGCAGGGGCCCGAAAGAGTGTGTGTGTCTGTGGCTGTTAGTGTGTGTGTGTGAGTGTGAGTGAGTGAGTGAGTGAGTGAGTGAGTGAGTGAGTGAGTGAGTGAGTGAGTGAGTGAGTGAGTGAGTGAGAGAGAGAGAGAGAGAGATGTGTGTGCCCACAGTGCCCAGCCTGAATGGAAGAACAACATAGTCTTGTAGTGTTTGTTTAGCCTTTCCCCCAGCTGGACCCTGGAGGTAGTTGAGCATCTGTCATGACCCAGGAGAGGCAGGAGGCACAGGCACCCGCACACCCACGCACTGCCAAAAAGGGCCCGCACCCCTAGCATAACCCTGAACGCTCCATTACCACATCAAAAAAATATTATAGTTTACTATAGTACAAACACTGTTGTATTACAATAATGAAAAAAACTATAATTGCAGACTGTAATGATGTTGCGGACTGTACTGTAGTACCTACTGTTTACTATAGTATAAATACTGTAGTATTAGCATAGTAAAAAAACTGCAGTATATGCTATAGTAATTACTGTAGTGTTTTAGCAGACTATTAAACTGTAGTATTTACTATAGTGCTTTTGTTTTATGATCTTTGACATATAAGTGGGGGCTTTCTCCTTGAGGAAACCTACTTGACAAATACTAAAAGAGCACATTTTCCATAACCTGTAGGTAGGTTGGACTGGGGTCTGAACAGATATTTCATAGCTTCTGCTCTTTTCTATAACGTGTAGGGAACACAATATAGTCTATACTTGGCATGTAGGTTTCTCACTTATAGGTGGAGGGAGGGGAATGTGGAGGGTATAGGCAAATTAAGTACTGTAGTATTACTGAAGTATTTTTGCTGACTTTACTGTAGTGTTTTTGCAGACTGTAGTATACTGCAGTATTTACTATAGTATTCTACAGTATAATACAACATTCTATAGTAAGTACTACACATGATCGAGGGATACTACAGCGTGTCAAGGGATACTACAGATTTTTACAGAAAACAACAGTTTACTACATCATTATATAGTAAGTACTGTCGTATTCTATAGTAAACTGTAGTATTTTTTCACGTGGGTTACCATTGAAACAACTGCAGTTCTTAAATAGTATCGTGCCAACCCTAACCGTAATGTGCTGGCATGGATATTTTCTTCTCAAATTGCCCTTTCCAGCATGGTTCCAGCAACTATGGTGCATGTGCAACCAGGCCAGCGCAGTGCAGCGCAGTTTGGCACGGTCAGTAGTATGAAAAGTGTAAAATAATATCCTGCTTTGCGACACTACCATCAGTCGAAAACATGAACCTTAAACCTGTCATTCATATCACAAAGACACTGTAGGATATGAATATCAAACATTTGGTGCTTTATCAGTGAACAAATTAATCAAATGCATTTCATTTATCAACAATAATCAATTTAATTTACACAACAAAAAAATCAACATCAATAACATCTAGAATTCAAGTGACTATACACCAGGCCTAGTGCGAAGTTTCTGAAATGTTGGTGCCTTGTACCAGCTGATAAATCTGACTGGTCGAAGAGTTTGGGGTGTCCGGTGGTATCCAGTCACCTCTCGCTAATGCCAGGGTACACATAAAAGTGACACTTCTCACTGTCTCTCAACTTGTCTAGTTTTTCCATCCCCTCATTTCACTCCTCTGTTCTTTCCTCCCCCCATATCTTCTTCCCGAGCTCCTCACTTCCCCGTGACGGCGGCAACTAGCGTTACGATGTTCTGAGCCTGCTTCACTGAGGGCATGTCGATCATACTGCCCCGGAAGTTGAAGGCACCCTGGAGACAGGGAGAAGAGGTCAGTGGAGAATACTGGAGAAGCTAGTGAGCATCCCAATAATATCTCCTTTCTCCAGAAGTGTGCATTTGTTTACTTTCCTTTCAAGTTATTGGAAACTCCCTCTAGTCCATGCCTACACCAATCCAATGCTTTTAATACTTGTGGGGAGTAGTGAACGAGTGCACATTCAGGAGGAAGGAGAGATTATTGGGACTCAACCAGAGAATGCAGCTTCCTTATCTCCTCCCCTTCATCTGCACTGGTTGGAAAATACTTGACAGGTAAAAACATTTTGTGGAAGCTCATCACTAGGCTGGCTTGCACCTGGTTAGATCATTTCAGATTGGGCCAACGAAGTAGAGGAGGCAAGGAATTAAAAAAGACCCAATGGGTCAGCACTGGGGTCAAATCCTAACTTGAGGTCTTGCACATGTTGCTCCAAATTTCAGGAAACGTTTGGGGTAATAAAAGTTCACCGCTAAGAGAAAACAGTGTCCGCTGTCATCAGCACCTCACCAAAAGGGTGAGTTTTCTTTTAACATTTTTTTTTTTACATTTAGTCATTTAGCATTTAGGTTCTCAAACTTTTTGGGGCAAGGGACCCCTTTAGTGATATCAAATGAATCAACGACCCCCTTATAATCAGAATACAACTCAAGTGAGAAAAAAAAAGCATACAAGGAGTTTCACTATTTTTGATTTATTTAACAATGAATGACTTCGGCAATGCATGGCCAGACGAACCAAGTCTCGGGCCCAGGGAAGGAATATTTTAAATGCCCATCTCTTGTCATAGGAGTTAAAATGTTTCAGTTTTCAAGCTAATTTCCTGCAATTCTACCGATTTTGTCATGTGGCAGAGAGATGTTTGGTTGTTGCAGCTTTAGGGTTAGGGTTGGGCGGGCTTGATTTAATGGAGATAGCTTGTGTCAATTAAAGAAAACCTAGTGGATAATGCTGGAAATATTGGTAAAAATAAAACCCAAAACAACTGGTCCTAGTCATAACAACTCTTATCATGGGTTGATAGTGACTTTTTTTGCTGCAGAACACTATTCATATGGACAGGAGATATGTTCATTTACTGAACTACAAATGATGATATTTCAGTATCTTTATTTAACAGTGAAATTACCAGACTAAAAAGCGGACATTTCTGATGAGCTCATCAGCCAGTTACTTCACAAGCAACTTAAAATATCCTGAGCTCAGTTCGCTAAATGAGGGAAAACATTTTCTAAACCTAGACAACATAAATAAGAAGACATTGGCAAGGCAGTCCCAGTCAATAACAACTGAGTGTGTTCAGGAAGAAACAAACGCCGCTGGGGCAGATAAAGAGAATGACTCTGCTCTCTGCTCAAACGCCTTAGACAACACACACACACACCAGGGTTGGGTAGGATGGGTCCCTAGGGCGATGCTTAGCGTAGGCAGGGCAGAGGCCGGCAGGCAGAGAGAGAGAGGTGTGGGACAGCCCACAGAGCACTACACACAAGAGGCAACAATTCGCTAAATTAGAAACAATAAATCACATTTTATTTGTCACATGCGCCGCATACAACAGGTATTTCGGGAAATGCTTACTTACAAGCCCTTAACAAACAATGCAATTTTAAGAAAACAGAGTTAAGAATAAATAAACTAAAGTAAAAAATTAAAAAGTAACACAATAAAACAACAATAATGAGGCTATATACAGGGGGTACTGGTACCAAGTCAATGTGCGGGGGTACAGGTTAGTCAAAGTAATTTGTAAATGTAGTTAGGGGTAAAATTACTATGCATAGATAATAAACCACCAGTAGCAGCATTGTAAAATTTAAGGGTGTCAAAGCAAATAGTCCTGGTGGCCACTTGATATTTAATAATCGACACTTAATGAAACCCTGAGCCCCACACCATTCCATATTCCAACCCCAAATCTACTCTACTTACCCTGCAGTGTCACACTGGCGTGTATACAGAAAAGGACATTAACGATTAAGAGGTGTGTGCGCGCATGTACAGTGCATTCAGAAAGTATTCAGACCCATTGAGTTTTTCCACATTTTGTTATGTTACAGCCTTCTTATAAAATAGATTCAATAAAAAATGTCCCTCATCAGTCTACACACAATACCTCATAATGACAAAGGGAAAACAGGCTTTTACACATTTTTGCACATTTATAAAAAAGAAAAAACACTAACTTATTTACATAAGTATTTATACCCTTTGTTATGAGACTCGAAATTGAGCTAAGGTGCATCCTGTTTCCATTGATCATCCTTAAGATGTTTGATTGGAGTCCACCTGTGGTAAATTCAATTGATTGGACATGATTTGGAAAGGAACACACCTGTCTATATAAGGTCCCACGTTGACAGTGCATGTCAGAGCAAAAACCAAGCCATGAGGTCGAAGGAACTGTCCGTAGAGCTCAGAGACAGGATTTTGTCGAGGCACAGATCTAGGGAACCGAAACATTTCTGCAGCATTGAAGGTCCCAAAGAACACAGTGACCTCCATCATTCTTAAATGGAAGAAGTTTGGAACCACCAAGAATCTTCCTAGAGTTGGCCGCCTGGCCAAACTGAGCAATCGGGGAAGAAGGGTCTTGGTCAGGGAGGTGATCAAGAACCCAATGGTCACTCTGACAGAGCTCCAGAGTTCCTCTGTGAAGATGGGAGAACCTTCCAGAAGGACAACCATATCTGCAGCACTCCACCAATCAGGCCTTTATGGTAGAGTGGCCAGAAAGAAGCCACTCCTCAGCTTAAGGCACATGACAGCCTGCTTTGAGTTTGCCAAAAGGCACCTAAAGAGTCTCAGACCATGAGAAACAAGATTCTCTGGTCTGATGAAACCAAGGTCGAACTCTTTGGCCTGAATGCCAAGCGTCATGTCTTGAGGAAACCTGGCACCATCCCTACGGTGATGCACGGTGGTGGCAGCATCATGCAGTGGGGATTTTCTTCAGCGGCAGGGACTGGGAGAATAGTCAGGATCGAGGGAAAGATGAACGGAGCAAAGTACAGAGAGATCCTTGATGAAAACCTGCTCCAGATCGCTCAGGACCTCAGACTGGGGCGAAGGTTCACCTTCTAACAGGACAACGACCCTAAGCACACAGCCAAGACAACGCAGGAGTGACTTCTGGGACAAACATCGAACATCTCTGGAGAGACCTGAAGCTGTGCAGCGACGCTCACCATCCAACCTGACAGAGCTTGAGAGAATCTGCAGAGGATAATGGGAGAAACTCCCCAAATACAGGTGTGCCAAGCTTGTAGCATCATACCCAAGAAGACTTGAGGCTGTAATCACTGCCAAAGGTGCTTAAACAAAGTACTGAGTAAAGGGTTTGAATACTTCAGTTTGAAAATGTTTCTAAAAACCTGTTTGTGCTTTGTCATCATGGGGTATTGTGTGTAGATTGATGAGGGGCAAAAAAACAGATTTAATAAATTTTAGAATAAGGCTGTAACGTAACAAAATGTGGAAAAAGTCAAGGGGTCTGAATACTTTCCGAATGCATTGTACAAAGGGAGGCACAGTAGAAATGTCATGTCATAGAGCAGAGCTAGCTGGTATAACTAAATTGATATAATATATGTACTCTTTATATTTTCTTGCATATAATGGCATTGCGTGAGCCATTCTGTAATGTCTATTTTAATGCACTTATGCACTGATGTCATCCTGTGAATTTAGTTATAAAGTCCTAAGCAATGACACGTTAATAAACATTTCTTAACTCTACATTTTGCCGCTGACTACTATACTTGATTTACCTTCCCCTGCTTCTGGTACTCGTCAAAGGCAGCGATCAGTTCTGTAGCCCACTGGACCCTCTCCTGACTGGGTGAGAACTCCTCCTGTACCGCCTGGACCTGGTTGGGATGGATCACCTGCTTACCTGTATAGTGAAAAGGAAAATACATACATGAATACAGAAATATCAATATCTTCAAGCGAATAACTTAACAATCATCTGCTTATCTGCATAGGGAAAAAGACAAACAGCCTACATTATACAGTAGATATTGTACAAGCATAAAGAAACATCAACAACATCGCAAAATGAATACAACTATTTCATGCTTCATCAGTTGGTGGAAATTAAGAGGTAACAATGTTAAAATCCTTCTGTGGCTTACTAAAAAATTTAACTCAACTGCTAAATACTTGGTACAAAATGGTACATGGTTGTTGCTTTTCAAATTACTTGGTAAAATTAATAATGCATTTCTTGACATGCTATTTTATCAACAAAGACCAGATAAAGAGTGGACTGTAAAATAAAGTGTCACTGTGATAAAATAATTTTTGTAGAGGCTTTTATATTGTTGTATTGGAAGGTTGCCATCCACAAGCCGCACTTTCTCTGGTGGGCGAGGGGTCTGGGCCCAGCCGGTGGCCCCACGTTCAGTCGGTGTATGTGTGTTTGATTGGTATGTGTTTGTGTCTTCAGTCAGTGTGTGTTTGGTCGGTGGCCCTGTGTTCAGAAGGTGTGTGTGTTTGGCCAGTGTGTGAGTTTGTGTTCTGTCAGGGTCTCTCAGACTGTGTATATGGGACACCGTGGGGCGAGAGGAAGTGATGCATCACGAGTATCATGGGGTGTCCCCTCCATTTTGTCCTTGAGCAGCACCGTATCGTGCCTGTGCCTCGGCTGTAGAGGATAAACTTTGCTGCACGCTTAGTTAAGCTTCAATCTCAGCCTGAACCCATCTGGAACAGGACCCTGACTGCTGCTAAACAGGCCTGTGAGAGCTCGAAGAATACACACAGTAAGCATTTCATTGTTAGTCTACACCAGTTGTTTACGAAGCATGTGACAAGTACAATTTGATTTGACATACATACACAGGCAGGCTGGAAGACAGACACACACAGGCAGGCACACACACAGACACACACACACAAATAATTCACTGCAGATGTACAGTTTTTTTTATATCACAAACACACAATAAAACCATGCTATTACGCAATAATATCGTAACAATTCAGCTGCAAAATTCTAATATACAATCATTCTCACCAGTCTTAGATCGATTCCATATCTAATTTCTCCAAAACATCAAAAAGAGCATAATTTTCTCTGAACCAACCAATTCTCTCCAAGTCCAAATAATCCCCAACCAGTCAAACAGAAAAATGCTAAAAGACCAAGAAACACCACCTTTTCACCCCTGTATGTCTGTACTTCACAACGTTTACGTAATTTAAAAGACAATAATCCAGAGCGATTTACAGGAGCAATTAGGGTTAAGTGCCTTGCTCAAGGTTTTTCACCTATATCTACTTGGGGATTCGAAACAGCAACCTTTTGATTACTGGCCAAACGCTCTAACCGCTAGGCTACCCGCTGCCCAACTAACAAGGAGTTAAACCCATTCTGACACAATCCACAATCCTCATAAGTCTCTGAGATAATGCACAGCACTCTGTGCTGCCATAACCCTGTGTACATTGGCGGATCAAACTTGTAGCAGAGAGAAGAGAAGAGTTAGTGCTAGCAGGCAGGCAGTTAGCGCTAGGCTAGCAGAATGGAGCCCAGTAAAAATAAAAAATAAATAGACCCTCATCTGCCCCTCTCATCCTGGTTAACCCCTGAGAAACAGTCTGCCTTTTCTGTTTCACTTAAGAGAGTAGTTTGATGATGCTATGTGAATTTTATTTTATTTTACAATATATTTTCATTGAGGTATTTATTTATGTGAGGGTATTTGAATTCAAAAACTTGAGAAAATAAAAATCAAATGCTACTTTTGCTGTTTACAGAAAATCATTTGTCGGCAGTTCCACAGAGGGATCATGTGTGTGTGTGTGTGTGTGTGTGTGTGTGTGGGCATGCGGATTCTGCATGCACAGTTCCTTTAGGGCTGGCCATGTTGGATAAACATCCTAAAGAGGAGTCCTTGCTCCCATGTCTGAGGGGCGAGTATGTGTCTGAATTGAGTGTGTGTTTTTCACGTTCAGTGATAGACCTGCAGGGGATTCAGTTATCTTATAAGAGAATATTCCCCCTTACCTCCTCGGCCACCGGTTTACAGTTTATTTTTGTTACGTGCACAAGTACCGTGAAATGCCTTTCTTGCAAGCTCTTTCCTAACAATGCAGTAATCAATATCAGTAGTACTGAGTAAAGTAGAACAAAACACACGAGAAGTAGAAATAAGAACACTCACAAGTAAGTAAGCATCAGGGTCAGTGCCAAAAACACATTTACAAAGAGCAGGGACGCTGGAGTGGTAAGGGTAGATATGTACAGGGGTAAGGTGACTAGGCATCAGGATATATGATAAACAGAGTAGTAGCAGCATATACGATGATTGTATATGTATGTGTACGTGTGTGTAGAGTCAGTATGAATGTGTGTGTGTGTGTGTGTGTGTGAGAAAATGAAGTGTATGTGTGAGTGTGTGTGTGTTGGAGTGTCAGTGTGAGTGAGTATGTAGAGTACTGTGAGTGTGCATAGAGTCAGCGCAAAAAAACAATACAATAAAAAAATCTATTCAGATAGTCCGTGTAACCTTTTTATTAGCTATTTAGCAGTCTTATGGCTTCGGGATAGAAGCTGTTCAGAAGCCTGTAGATGTCAGACTCCGGTACCGCTTCCCGAGTGGAAGCAGATAGAACAGTCTATGGCTTGGGTGGCTGGAGTCTAACAATTCTCTGGGCCATCCTTTCACTCTGCCTGATATAGAGGTCCTGGATGGCAGGGAGCTTGGCCCAAGTAATGTACTGGGCTGTCCGCACCTCCCTCTGTAGCGCCATGCGATCGAGGGCCAAGTTGTGATGCAGCCGGTTAAGACGCTCTCAATGGTGCAGCTGTATAACGTTTTGGAGGATTTGAGGGCTGTCGTGTTTCTTCACAACTGTGTGCGTGTGTGTGGACCATATTAAGTCCTTAGTTATTTGGACACCGAGGAACTTTAAGCTCTCGACCTGCTCCACTAAAGTGGACCCAATATGGATGGGGGAGTGTTCGCCCCTCCATTTTCTGTAGCCCACAATCAGCTCCTTGGTCTTACTGACATTGAGGGAGAGGTTGTTGTCCTGGCACCACACTGCCAGGTCATTGACTTCCTCCCTGTAGGCTGTCTCATTGTCGCCGGTGATCAGGCCTACCACCGTCGTGTCGTCAGCAAACTTGAAGATGATTTATGCTAGAGTTGTGTGTGGCCACGCAGTCGTGGGTGAACAGGGAGTACAGGAGGGGACTAAGCACTCATCCTTGTGGGTCCCCCGTGTTGAGGGGTCAGCGTGGTGGAGGTGATATTGCCTACCCTCACCACCTGGGATCGGACCATCTAGTTCCAGAGGGAGGTGTTCAGTTCCAGGGTCCCAAGCTTGGTGATGAGCTTGGAGGTGACTATGCTGAGCTGTAGTCAAAAAACAGCATTCTCACGTAGGTATTTATCTTATCTAGGTGGGTGAAGGCAGTGTGGAGTGTAATTGAGATTGCGTCGTCTATGGATCTTTTGGGGCGGTATGCAAATTCGAGTGGGTCTAGAGTGTCTGGGATGATGGAGTTAATGTGTCCCATAACCAGCCTTTCAAAGCACTTCAGGATTACAGATATGAGTGCTACAGGGCAGTAGTCAGTGAGGCAGGTAGCCTTAGAGTTCTTGGGAACAGAAATGATGGTGGTCAGCTTGTGGGGATTACAGACTGGGACAAAATTACAGTGAATATGCCTGCCAGCTGTTCTGCGCATGCTCTGAGAACGCGGCCTGGAATACCGTCCGGCTCAGTGGCCTTAAGAGTGTTGACCTGATTAAAAACCTTACTCACGTCGGCCTCACAGAGCGAGATAACCCAGTCCTCTGGGTCGGTCGGGTGTTGTTTTTGTCGAAGCGTGCCGTGTTAAGAATGTGTATGTGCTCTGTAATTTGAACTTTCAATTATCTTACAGTTTCCAACATAATAATAGCCACATGGACACTAAAGTAAATAGAAAACAAATCTTGTTTTACAAGAAATTCTACCTGATATACATGTTCTTTCCCGTATGAGGGTGAAGAAGCATCTTAGGTTGCTTCCTGTGAGCAACAGCTGCACATTTCTTAGTTTATTCAAATATTTATTTTAAAGCTCTTGTGGAAAATAGTAGAAAATGTATGTTAAAAAAGTATGTAAATAGTGAAAAAACAAAGAAGCAGTATTGCAATGTGACATCATCTATAAATATGGGTGAATGTTGAGTGTTCTCCAAAGGCTGATGAAGGCTGCTGACAAAACGTGTCTGTTTGTTCTGACCTATGCTGCTAAAAAAATATATAAAAACGTAAAGAATATTTCAGTGAGTGCAGGTTTTTTCTTTCTTCAGCCATATGCCTTTTGAACCCTGCACACAAATACTTTTTGTTACTACAAATTTGAGCTGAGCACGCCAATTTCTCTTTCCCCTCGTTACCACCCATTCTGGCACTGCCAGGGTTAAAGATGAAAAACGTATGTGTGTCTAATGAAGGGAGAGTGACAGAGCACACCGACAGACAGGGTGACTCAGGTCCCTTCACTTACACCCCATTGGCTCTCCCAAAACACATTACTCATGCCCTCCAGCCAATCCCAGGCTGCCATGTGGTGCTGGCCCCCCCATTGGAGGATTGCTATTTAGCAAAGTGCTCTCAGGCGAATGATGGACAGGGTCCCTGGGATGCGAGTGAAATACCATTTGAAAAAAGCACAGAATTTCCACTGGAGATTCGGGTAAATGCTTTCTCTCTTTGCATGTGCTGCTGATTGTTCCAGTTAAAGGAGAATTTCACAGATGGGAGGTGGAAAAAATTATGCTTTGCCACCGAAAATGTTTAGTAAAAGCACAGAAAAGGCCACCATTTTATGGTAAGACAGTAGGCGGGGGAAACAAAAAAGACTACACAGCCACAAAATGGACTTGCTACAAAAATCATATGGGAAAGCAACAAAAATCATGTACTCCGGAAAATATAGCTGAAAAGCCTATGCCATCATATCAGAAAAATGCTCCAATTCTAAATCCTTCTTAAAATCACTCAAAAGAACATAAAAAAAACACGCCACTTTATGGTATCAGCAGCATGTCCACCATAATGGTCAATTACTGTGAGACCGGCAGTCTTCTGTATGACAATAACCAGCTGACAAAATGTAATGACTGCCTCAGCCCTAGTCAGTACTGATCAGTAGTTGTGGTCAGTAGTTGTGTGGTTTTGGTCAGTAGTTTTGTGTTTGTGGTTAGTAGCTGTGGTCAGTAACTGTGTGGTTTTGGTCAGTAGTTGTGTGGCCAGTAGTTGTGTGGTCAGTAGTTGTGTGGTCAGTAGCTATGTGGTCAGAAGTTGTGTGGTTGTGGTCAGCAGTTGTGTGGTTGAGGTCATAGTTTTGTAGTTGTGGTCAATAGTTGTGTGGTTCAGTAGTTATGTGGAAAGTAGTTGTGTGGTCAGAAGTTGTGTGGTTGTGGTCAGTAGTTGTGGTCAGTACTGGTCAGTAGCTGTGGTTGTGGTCAGTAGCTGTGTGGTTTTGGTCAGTAGTTGTGGTCATAGTTGTGGTTGTTGTCAGTAGCTATGGTCAGTAGTTGTGGTCAGTAGTTTTGTGGTTGTAGTAAGTAGTTGTGGTCAGTAGCTGTGTGGTTGTGGTCAGTAGCTGTGTGGTTGTGGTCAGTAGCTGTGTAGTTGTGGTCAGTTATTTCCGGTCACAACTTCCAGACTTGTCTCCGTGCTGCTGTTTGTTGGTACTTTGCTACCTGACAACTTTACTGTTTTCATTTTTAATAATCGTTTAATAAAAATCTTTATTTTACACATTTACCAACATAAGTTTTTTTTCCCTCGCTCAACTTTTTTCATTAAACTTTTTCACCACACGCTTTATCTGGACATGGTTCTACAGGACCTCCACCAGCCGAAGCTAAGTAGTAACATTAACATTATGCCATCTAATTGCAGTCGCTGTACTCATAATATACAGGAAAACTATCACCTTATGGTGAGGATAGCCGTGCTGCAAGCTCAGCTTCAGATGCAATCGTTAGGCAAGGGTAATTTAAGTGTAGGAAAGGATGAAACAGCGTCTGTGCCACCAGTAAGTACAGATAGCATTATAAATCCCCTCACACAGTCCCCGCAGCCGGACAATTTTCTCAAGGCTTCTGGAAGGAAATGCTGTCGGAACGCTCAACTGGTGTTGCTCATTTAGCCGACAGAAACTTTCAACCGGTTCTCCCCATTAAGCAACAAGTCTGAGTCAGAGGCCGAGCCTTCTCTGGTCTCTCCTCCACCTGTTACGGGGTCTGAGACGCCGAAGCCTCCCACCATTAGCTCTGATAAATTGAAAACCCTAATCATTGGCAACTCCATAACCCGCAGTATTAGACACAAAAATAATCATCCAGCGATCATACACTGTTTACCAGGGGGTATGGCTACCGACGTAAAGGCTAATCTGAAGAGGGTGCTGGCTAAGGCTAAAACTGGCGAGTGTAGAGAGTATAGGGATATTGTTATCCACTTCGGCACCAACGATGTTCGGATGAAACAGTCAGAGGTCACCAGCTTCAGCGTGTAAACTAGCTAGAAAGATGTGTCGGCATCTAGTAATTGTCTATGGCCCCCTCCCAGTTAGGCGGAGAGATGAGCTCTAAAGCAGTCTCACAACTCAATCGCCGGTTGATAACGTTTTTCTGCCCCTCTCAAAAGATAGAATTTGTAGATAATTGGCCCTCTTTCTGGGACTCACCCACAAACAGGAACAAGCCTGGCCAGCTGAGGAGTGACGGACTCCATCCTAGCTGGAGGGGTGCTCTCATGTTATCTATCAACATAGACAGGGCTCTAACTCCTCTAGCTCCACAATGAGATAGGGTGCAGGCCAGGCAGCAGGCTGTCAGCCAGCCTGCCAGCTTAGTGGAGTCTGCCACTAGCATAGTCAGTGTAGTCAGCTCAGCTATCCCCATTGAGACGGTGTCTGTGCCTCGATCTAGGTTGGGCAAAACTAAACATGGCGGTGTTCGCTTTAGCAATCACACTGGAATAAAGACCTCCTCCATTCCTGTCATTATTGAAAGAGATTGTGATTTCTCAAATCTCAAAATGGGGCTACTTAATGTTAGATCCCTCACTTCCAAGGCAGTTATAGTCAATGAACTAATCACTGATCATAATCTTGATGTGATAGGCCTGACTGAAACATGGCTTAAGCCTGATTAATTTACTGTATTAAATGAGGCCTCTCCTCCTGGTTACACTAGTGACCATATCCCTCGCGTATCCCGCAAAGGTGGAAGTGTTGCTAACATTTACGATAGCAAACTTCAATTTACATATTCGTCTTTTGAGCTTCTAGTCATGAAATCCATGCCGCCTACTCAATCACTTTTTATAGCTACAGTTTGCAGGCCTCCTGAGTCGTATACAGTGTTCCTCAAAGAGGTCCCTGAAATCCTATCGGACCTTGTAGTCATGCCAGATAATATTCCAATTTTTGGTGACTTAACCTCTACAGGCACTGGGGCAGTATTCGGAAGTTTGGAGAGTCTGGCGTGCCAAAAGTAAAATGCCTGCCACTCAGGCCCAGAAACTAGGATATGCACATAATTAGTACTATTGGATAGAAAACACTCAGAAGTTTCTAAAACTGTTAAAATGATGTCTGTGAGTATAACAGAACTGATATGGCAGGCAAAAACCCGAGGAATATCTGTCCGGATTTTATTTTTTTTGTGACATGCCCTCACTTCAAATGGCTGTCTATGGGATTCAGGTTGCAGTACCTATGGCTTCCACTAGACGTCAGCAGTCTTTAGACAAGGTTTCATGCGTTTACCTTGGAAGATAACCGAATATAAGAAGAAAATGTAAGAGGATCGATTTTGAGTTTTGTGCGCGAGACCATGAGTGCGCGCCTCGGGATTTTCCTTTTCTATCGTTTAGGATATTATCCGTGTGAAATATTATAGTTAATATTCATAAAAGTGTACCTAAGGATACATTATAAATGATGTTTGACTTGTTTGGGCAAAGTTGATAGGTATAATTTGAACGCTTTCTCTTCCCTGTACAATGGGCGAGTAGACGGTGGATTTTCTGAACATAATGCGCCAACCAAACGGAGATTTATGGATATAAACAATGACTTTTTCTAACAAAAGAAACATGGATTGTCTTGCTTGGATACTTTGGATTGCACTCAGCAGAAGATCATCAAAAGGTAAGCGATTTATTTTAGCTCTTTTATGTGTTTTGTGAGACCCGCGCTGGTTATGAAATTATGCTAATGCGGGAAATATGTGAGGTGCTGTCCTCAGACAATAAAATGTTGTGCTTTCGCTGTAAAGTCTTTTTGAAATCTGACAACCCTGTGATATTGCCAAGAGTCTAAGCTTTTGAAGAGTATGCAACATTTGTATATTGATGAATGTTTTATAATTCTACTTTTAGATTTTTAATTTGGCGCCTTACATTTCTCCGGTAGCGCTAGCGCCCCAATGATCCTTAAGTAGTTTTTAATATGCACATGGAAAAGTCCACAGACCCACTCCAAAAGGCTTTCGGAGAAATCATCGACTCATGGGTTTTGTCCAACATGTCTCCGGACCTTCTCACTGCCAGTCATACCTGGACCTAGTTTTGTCCCGTGGAATAAATATTGTGGATCTTAAAATTTTTCCTCATAATCCTGGATTATCGGACCACCATTTTATTACGTTTGCAATTGCAACAAATAATCTGCTTAGACACAAACCAAGGATCATCAAAAGCCGTGCTTTAAATTCTCGGACAACCCAAATATTCCTAGATGCCCTTTGCAGACTCCCTCCACCTTCCCAATGACGTCGGAGTACAAAAATCGGTTAACCACCTAACTGAGGAACTAAATTTTATATTGTGTAATACCCTAGATGCAGTCGCACCCCTAAAATCTAAATACATTTGTCACAAGAAACTAGCTCCATGGTATACAGAAAATACCCGAGCTCTGAAACGCTTCCAGAAAATCGGAACGTAAATGGCGTTCCACCAAACTGGAAGTCTTCCGATTAGCTTGGAAAGACAGTACCGTGCAATATAGAAGAGCCCTCACTGCTGCTCGATCATCCTATTTTTCAAACTTAATTGAGGAGAATAAGAACAATCCAACATTTATTTTTGATACTGTCGCAAAGCTAACTAAAAAGCAGCATTCCCCAAGAGAAGATGGCTTTCACTTCAGCAGTGATGAATTCATGACCTTCTTTGAAGAAAAGATCATGATCATTAGAAAGAAAATTACGGACTCCTCTTTGAATCTGCATATTTCTCCAAAGCTCAGTTGTCCTGAGTCTGCACAACACTGCCAGGACCTAGGGTCAAGGGAGACAAACAAGTTTTTAAATCCTATATCCCTTGACACATTCATGAACATTGTCATGGCCTCTAAACCTTCAAGCTGCATACTGGACCGTATTCCAACTAAACTACTTGAAACAGCTGTTTCCTGTGCTTGGCCCTCCTATGTTGAACATAATAAATGGCTCCCTATCCACCGGATGTCTACCAAACTCACTAGAAGTGGCAGTAATAAAGCCTGTCTTGAAAAAGCCAAACCTTGACCCAGAAAATGTAAAAAAACCGATTGGCCTATATTGAATCTCACATACCTCTCAAATGTTTTTTGAAAAAGCTGTTGCGCAGCACCTAACTGCCTTCCTGAAGACAAACAATGTATACAAAACACTTCAGTCTGGTTTTAGACCTGATCATAGCATTTAGACTGCACTCGTGAAGGTGGTAAATTTACTTTTAATGGCTTCAGACCAAGGCTCTGCATCTGTCCTCGTGCTCCTAGACCGCTTTTGACACCATCGATCACCACATTCTTTTGGAGAGACTGTAAACGCTAATTGGTCTACACGGACAAGTTCTGGACAGATTTAGATCTTATCTGTCGGAAAGATATCAGTTCGTCTCTATGCATGGTTTGTCCTCTGACAATTCAGTACGTTTCGGTGTTCTTCAAGGTTCCACTATTGTTTTCACTACATATTTGACCTCTTGGTGATGTCATTCGGAGCACAGTGTCAACTTTCACTGCTATGCGGACGATACACAGGTGTACATTGATGAAACATTCATCTTGATGGTTTGACAGTTGTCTCAAATAAAACTGTGAAGGACCTCGGCGTTACTCTGGCCCCTGATCTCTCTTTTGACGAACATATCAAGAATATTTAAAGGACAGCTTTTTTCCATCTTCATAACATTGCAAAAATCAGAAACCTTTTGTCCAAAAATTATGAAGAAAAGCTTACCAATGCTTTTGTCAATTCTAGATTAGACTACTGCAATGCTCTACTTTCCGGCTACCTGGATAAAGCACTAAATAAACTTCAGTTAGTACTAAACACGGCTGCTAGAATCTTGAACAGAACCAACATTTTTTTTTATCATATTACTCCAGTACTAGCCTCTCTACACTGGCTTCCTGTTAAGGCTAGGGCTGATTTCAAGGTTTTACTGCTAACCTACAAAGCATTACATGGGCTTGCTCCTACCTGTCTCTCCGATTTGGTCCTGCCGGGCATACCTACACATACGCTACGGTCACAAGACGCAGGCCTCCTTATTGTCCCTAGAATTTCTAAGCAAATGGACTGACTATCCATGTGAGAGACGCAGCCACGGTCTCGACCTTTACATCTTTATTGAAGACTCATCTCTTCAGTAGGCCCTACGATTAAGTGTAGTCTGGCCCAGGGGTGCGAAGGTGAACGGAAAGGCACTGGAGCGACAAACCGCCCTTGTGGTCTCTGCCCCTCTCTCCACTGGGATTCTCTGCCTCTGACCCTATTACGGAGGCTGAGTCACTGGCTTACTAGTGATCTTCCATGCCGTCCCTAGGAGTGGTATGTCACTTGAGTGGGTTGAGTCACTGACGTGATCTTTCTGTCCGGGTTGGAGCCCCCTCGGGTTCGTGCCGTGGGGGAGATCTTCGTGGGCTATAATCAGCCTTGTCTCAGGGAAGTAAGATGGTGATTTGCGGATATCCCTCTAGTGGTGTGGGGGCTGTGCTTTGGCAAAGTGGGTGGGGTTATATCCTGCCTGGTTGGCCGTGTCCGGGGGCATCGTCGGATGGGGCCATAGTGTCTTCCGACCCCTCCTGTATCTATGATGCAATAGTTTCTGTGTCGGGGGTCTACGGTCATTCTGTTATATCTAGTGTAATTCTCCTGTCTTATCCTGTGTCCTCTGTGAATTTAGTATGCTCACTAATTCTCTCTCTCTCTCCCCCTCACCTCCCGGAGGACCTGAGCCCTGGGACCATGCCTCAGGACTACCTGGCCTGATGACTCCTTGCTGTCCCCAGTCCACTTGGTCATGCTGCTGCTCCAGTTTCAACTGTTCTGCCTGAGGCTATGAAACCCTGACCTGTTAACCGGACGTGCTACCTTGTCCCGGACCTGTTGTTTTCAACTCTCTCTCTACCGCACCTGTTCTCTCGAACTCTGAATGCTCGGCTATGAAAAGCCAAATGACATTTACTCCTGAGGTGCTGACCTGCAACCACTGTGATTATTATTATTTGACCCTGCTGATCATCTATGAACATTTGAACATCTTGGCCATGTACTGTTATAATCTCCACCCGGCACAGCCAGAAGAGGACTGGCCAACCCTCAGAGCCTGGTTCCTCTCTATGTTTCTTCCTAGATTCCTGCCTTTCTAGGGAGTTTTTCCTAGCCACCGTGCTTCTACATCCACATTGCTTGCCTTTTGGGGTTTTAGGCTGGGTTTCTGCATAGCACTTTGTGACATCGGCTGATGTAAAAGGAATTCATAAATACATTTGATTGATTGATTGATTGATTGAGTAGTGATTTGGTTGTGGTCAGTCCTTGTGGTCAGTAGTTGTGGTCAGTAGCTGTGTGGTTGTGGTCAGTACTTGTGTGGATGTGGTCAGTAGCTGTGGTCCATACTGGTCAGTATTTTTGTGATCAGTAGGTGTGTGGTCAGTCGTTTCGTGGTTGTGGTCAAGTCTGTGTGGTTCAGAAGTTGTGTGGTCAGTAGTTTTGTGGTAAGCAGTTGTGGTCAGTAGTTGTGTGGTTGTCAGTAGCTGCTTGGTTGTGGTCAGTAGTTGTTTGGTTGTGGTCAGTCATTGTGGTCAGTCGCTGTGGTCAAGTAGCTGTGTGGTTGTGGTCAGTACTTGTGTGATTGTTTTCAGTAGATCTGGTCAGTACTGGTCAGTCGTTTTGTGATTGTGGTCAGTAGTTGTGGTCAGTAGGTGTGTGGTCAGTAGCTGTGTGGTTGTGGTCAAGATGGATTAACATTGTAGCTACTCCACGATACTACCCTAATTGACAGAGTGAAAAGAAGGAAGTCTGTACAGAATAAAAATATTCCAACACATGCATCCTGTTTGCAACAAGACACTAAAGTAATGCTGCAAGAAATGCAGCAAAGCAATTCCCTTTTTGTCCTGAATACAAAGTGTTATGTATTGTATTGGATTTGCCCCAAACATACCACTCTCCATATTTTCAAGAATAGTGTTGGATGCATCATGTTATGGGTATGCTTGTAATCAGGGTTGGGGAGTAACGGATTATATGTAATCCGTTACATGTAAGGGATTACAAAAAAATGGTAACTGTAATTACCAGAAAAAATATTGTAATCAGATTACAGATACTTTTGAAAAACTAGATGATTACTTAGAGGATTTTAAATTCAGAAAGGAGGTTTGCAAAAAAAATCTGACACTTCTCTGTTTTCTCAATGACATTCAAATCAGCATTGAAAAAAGGTGCAAGTTTAAGTTTGTTCCACCTGAGCGAGTCTGACCACAAGTCAGATAACACTATGAAGACACACCAAATGGGTTTGACGGATCGCGGGAAAAGAGCAGGAATAGGCTTTTGTAGGCTACAGTCCAAGCTATGTCTTCCAATGGTACGACTGCTGTCGTACCAGAGATTATCCAACTTGAATAAACTCTTGGAGGTAAAGATGACAGCAGTGGTGTGTAGTCTACGGCAATACAGATACAGAGTCAAACGTTTGGACACACCTACTTATTCAAGGGTTTTACCTTATTTTACCTTACTATTTCTACATTACAGAATAATAGTGAAGACATCAACACTATGAAATAACATATAAAATCATGTAGAAACCAAAAAAAGTGTTTCATATTTTAAATTCTTCAAAGTGGACACCCTTTGCTTTGATGATAGCTTTCGACACTCTTAGCATTCTCTCAACCAGCTTCACCTGGAATGCTTATCCAACAATCTTGAATGAGTTCCCACATATGCTGAGCACTTGTTGGCTGCTTTTCCTTCACTCTGCGGTCCAACTCATCCCAAACCATCTCAATTGGGTTGAGGTCGTGTGATTGTAGAGGCCAGATTATCTGATGCAGCACTCCATCACTACCCTTCTTAGCCGTTACACAGCCTGTAGGTGTGTTGGGTCATTGTCATGTTGAAAAACAAATGGTAGACCTACTAAGCGCAAACCAGATGGGATGGCGTATCGCTGCAGAATGCTGGTTAAGTGTGCCTTGAATTCTAAATAAATCACTGACAGTGTCACCAGCAAAGCACCCCCACACCATCACACATGCGGAGATCATCCATTCACCTACTCTGCGTCTTACAAAGACACAGCGGTTGGAACCAAAAATCTAAATCTCAAGTGAAAAGTGTTATGTAATGTCATTTAATGTAATATTTTTTATTATAAGAGTAGCTGCTTCCTTGGCAGCAGCTACTCTTCCTGGGGTCCAGCAACATCAAGGCAGTTATATACAAAAAATTATTACATAACACTTTTCACAACACATTAAGTGTGTGCTCTCAGGCCACTACTCTACTACCACATATCTACAATACAAAATCCATGTTTATGTGTGTATAGTGCGTGTGTTAGCATGTGTATGTCTGTGCTCCATAAGGTATATTTTTATAATGTTTTTATCTGATTCTACTGCTTGCATCAGTTACACCAAGTATAGCCCCGTTGGAAAATACATTTATACAGTACATTTATATTTTCCAACAGGGCAAAACATTTGGGTGAGTTTTTTTTCCTCGCCTGAGTATCCTCGTTTCACTGCCAAAAATAAAATAAACCATCTAGTGTTCAGCGAAATAACAACACAATGTCAAATAGTGAGTGAGAATAAAGACGACTTTCGAGTAGTAAGACATGTATAAAAGCAACAGATACCATTAATAAGAAGGGGCTAGAAGCGTCTTATATGGTGAGCTACCGAGTGGCTAGGACAGGCAAGCCACGTACTATTGTGGATGACTTAATTCTTCCTGCTGCCGCGGATATGGCTGGACAATGCGGATATGGCTGGACAATGCTAGGGGAAATGGCCAAAAAAACGATACAGACAATGCCTTCATCAAACAACACTGTTTCACGACGCATCAGTGACATGGCAGGAGATGTTTTGAAACAACTACTGCTTCGCATTCAAGCCATTGATTTATATGCGTTACAGCTGGATGAGTCAACAGACGTGGCGGGCCTGGCACAGCTCCTGGTATATGTCCGTTACTTTTATGGGGGTCAATTAAGGAAGGCATCCTCTTCTGGAAACCAGGACAACATGAGAGGATATTTTTTAAGTACTGGACAGCTTTGTGACATCAAATGGACTTTGGTGGTCAAGATGTGTTGGTATCTGTACTGATGGCGCAAAAGCCATGACAGGGAGACATAGTGGAGTGGTAACGCGCGTACAAGCAGTTGCTCCCCACGCCACCTGGGTACACTGCAGCATCCACCGAGAGGCTCTTGCTGCCAAGGGAATGTCTGACAGCTTGAAAGACGTTCTGGACACTACAGTGAAAATGGTTAACTTTGTTAAAGCAAGGACCCTGAACTCTCGTGTATTTTCTGCATTATGCAATGATATGGGCAGCGACCATGTAACGCTTTTACAACATACAGAAGTGCGCTGGTTATCAAGGGGCAAAGTATTGACACGTTTTTTTTAAATTGAGAGAGGAGCTTAAAGTTTTCATTACTGATTTTTACTTGTCTGACCGCTTGTAAGTTATAAGTTTCTCACACGACTGGCCTATCTGGGTGATGTTGTTTCTCGCCTGAATGATCTGAATCTAGGATTACAGGGATTCTCTGCAACTATATTCAATATGCGGGACAAAATTGAGGCTATTATTAAGAAGTTGGAGCTCTTTTCTCTCTGCATTAACAAAGACAACACACAGGTCTTTCCATCATTGTATGATATTTTGTGTGCAAATGAACTCAAGCTTACGGACAATGTCAAATGTGATATAGCGAAGCACCGGAGTGAGCTGGGTGCGCAATTACGCAGGTACTTTCCCAAAACGGACGACACAAACAATTCGTTATCCCTTTCATGCCCTGCCTCCAGTCCACTTACTGATATCTGAACAGGAGAGCCTCATCGAAATTGCAACAAGCAGTTCTGTGAAAATGTAATTTAATCAGAAGCCACTGACAGATTTCTGGATGTGGCTGGGATGTGCTCAGAGTATCCTACCTTGGCAAATCGCACTGTTAAGACACTGATGCCCTTTGCAACCACGCACCTATGTGAGAGTGGATTCTCGGCCCTCACTAGCATGAAAACTAAATACAGGCACAGACTGTGTGTGGAAAATGATTTAAGACTGAGACTCTTTCCAATACAACCAAACATTGCAGGGTTATGTGCATCCTTTCAAGCACACCCTTCTCATTATTAACCTGTGGTGAGTTATTCATCATTTTGATGAACAAATAAGGTTTTATATGTAAGATGGCTAAATAAAGAGCAAAATGATTATTATTATTTGTTCCCTAGTCCTATAAGAGCCCTTTGTCACTTCCCATGAGCCGGGTTGTGACACTCATTCTTATGTTTAATTCTTATGTTGGTTTTTCCAAGATGGCGTAGCAGTGCAGACGTGTTTTTGTTCGTCCCCTCGTGTACTTTGTATTTTTCGTCTTTTTTGTATATATTTCAAATTTATTTTCAATCTCTTTTCCGTTTTTATATTAAATATACCTTCCGGTAACCTGCCTCACCCATTGTGTTACCTAACCGCAATTTTTTTTTTTTACTTTTCTAGACTGAATTCCATTGGGAGCTAGCGAGCTAACCAGCTACTAGCTTTTCAGTAACTGTTAGCCACCGCTAGCGGCCTTTAACCTACTGCACAGACACCAGCCTTTTTTAGCCCGGATAATACTTGCCAGCCTACCACCATCGGACTGTTTCTCCACCACAACGCCGGATCCCTGCCGTAAACCCTGGACCACTACACCTGATCTCCACAGCTAGCTAGCTAGCTGCCACTGAGTGACCGAGTGGCTCTAGTGGCTAACGCCCCTGCCCCAGAGCTAGCTCCAGCTAGCCGCGAGCCAGGCTAGCAACAACAATACCTCTCTCGCCATCTGGCTTGGATCCCTCTCGTCACGACGCCCCGTCGTACCACCTCGACTGGTCTGCCGAAGATTACTCCATCCGCTCTGCCTGCAACCGGCCACCGTCGGACGTCAGAGCAGACGGTTCTACCAACCCCGGCCTGCTAACTCTTAACTTCTCCTGCGTGCCGGCGTAGTAACGACTACCTCGCGGCTTCCCTGCCCCATCTATTGCTGTTCACTGGACCCTATGATCACTCGGCTACATAGCCTGCAGGACTATTCATTAGTCACGGTACTCCATTCTGTTTATTTTTATTTATTTATTTTATTTATCTGGTCGGCCCCAGCCGCGTACTCAGGCCCTGTGTGTTGCTAACCAACCCTCTGCCCATTCATCGCCAGTTTTACCTGTTGTTGTTGTCTTAGCTGACTAGCCTTTGCGGTCTTACCCGTTGTTGTTCTAGCTAGCTCTCCCAACCAACACCTGTGTTTGCTTTATGCCCTGCTTTATGTCTCTTTATGTCTCTCTCAAGCACCCCACCACTCCCTAAGAAGTTAACTAACCTCCAAACGAGCTTCAATGCCATACAACACCAAATGCATGCTTTTCAACCGTTCGCTGCCTGCACCCGCCCGCCCGACTAGCATCACTACCCTGGACGGCTCTCACCTAGAATACGTGGACAACTACAAATACCTAGGTGTCTGGCTAGACTGTAAACTCTCCTTCCAGACTCACATTAAACATCTCCAATCCAAAATAAATCTAGAATCGGCTTTCTATTTCGCAACAAAGCCTCCTTCACTCATGCTGCCAAACTTGCACTAGTAAAACTGACTATCCTACCGATCCTCGACTTCAGCGATGTCATCTACAAAACAGCTTCCAATACTCTACTCAGCAAACTGGATGCAGTCTATCACAGTGCCATCCGCTTTGTCACCAAAGCCCCTTATACCACCCACCACTGCGACCTGTATGCTCTAGTCGGCTGGCCCTCGCTACATACTCGTCGCCAGACCCACTGGCTCCAGGTCATCTACAAGTCCCTGCNGCCTTTCCTTCCAGTTCTCTGCTGCCAATGACTGGAACGAACTACAAAAATCATTGAAACTGGAGACACTTATCTCCCCGACTAGTTTTAAGCACCAGCTGTCAGAGAAGCTCACAGATCACTGCACCTGTACATAGCCCAACCAACTACCTCATCCCCTACCGTAGTCATTTATTTATCTTGCTCCTTTGCACCCCAGTATTTTTACTTTGCACATTCATCTACTGCACATTTACCATTCCAGTGTTAAATTGCTATACTGTAGTTACTTTGCCACCATGGCCTATTTATTGCCTTATGTTCCTTATCCTACCTCTGCACACCATTTGCACACATTGTATATAGATTTGTTTTTTTCCCTACTGTATTATTGACTGAGTGTTTGTTTACTCCAATGTGTAACTATGTGTTGTTGTATGTGTTTAACTGCTTTGCTTTATCTTGGCCAGGTCGCAGTTGTAAATGAGAACTTGTTCTCAACTTGCCTACCTGGTTAAATAAAGGTGAAATAAATAAATACAATTTTTTATAAAATAAATAAATAAATGTATCGTATAGTGTGAGAGTGGCAGGCTTACAATGATGGCAAAAAAAACATTTGAACAACACGCAACTGGAAGTTGAATGTTTGAAGGGGTATGGGACTATAAAAAGTTTGGAAACTACTGAGTTACACGATGTGGAATGGAGTTCCATGTAGCCATGGCTCTATGTAGTACTGGCGCATCCCATAGTCTGTTCTGGACTTGGGGATTGTGAATAGACCTCTGGTGGCATGTCTTGTGGGGTACTGTATGCATGGGTGTCTGAGCTGTGTGCTAGTAGTTTAAACACAGATCGGTGTATTCAGCATGTCAATACTTCTTACAAAAATAAGTAATGATGAAGTGAAACTCTACTTTGTGCCATGAGAGATAGACATGAATATGATTAATGGTAGCTCTCAGTGTACATTTAAGGGCCAGCCGTGCTGCCCTAATCTGAGCCAATTGTAATTTTCTTAAATCCCTTTTAAGAGGGTCTTAGTCCAGGTGCAACAAAACTAGTGCCTGTGGGACCTGCCTTGTTGATAGTGTTGTTAAGAAGGCAGAGCAGTGCTTTATTATGGACAGACTTCTCCCCATCTTAGCTACTGCTGAATCAAAATGTTTTGACCATGACAGTTTACAATCCAGGGTTACTTGCTCAATTTCCACATTATTCATTGCAAGACATAGTTGAGGTTTATGATTTAGTGAATGATTTGTCCCAAATACAACGCTTTACGTTTTTTTAATATTTAGGATGAATGTATTTATTGCCATCCAATCTGAAACTGACTGCAGCTCTTTGTTAAGTGTTGCAGTGATTTCTCTCGCTATAGTAGCTGACATGTATAGTGTTGAATCATCCGCATATATAGACACACTGGCTTTACTCAAAGCAAGTGGCATGTCATTAGTAAGGTTTGAAAAAAGTAAAGAGCCTAGACAGCTGACTGGGGAATGCCTGATTCTACCTGGATTATGTTGTAGAGGCTTCCATTAAAGAACACCCTCTTTGTTCTATTAGACAGGTAACTATGATCGATAATGCCAAAACCCAACTGAAGTCTAACAAAACAGCTCCCACAATCTTTTTATCATCAATTTCTCTCAGCCTATCATCAGTCATTTATGTAAGTACCGTGCATGTTGAATGCCTTTCCATATAAGCGTGCTGATCGTCTGTTGTCCATTTGTTTACTGTAAAATAGCATTGTATCTGGTAAAACACAATTTATTTCAAAAAGTTTACCAAGGTTTGGTAACAGGCTGATTGGTCGGCAATTTGAGCCAGTAAAGGGGCTTTACTGTTCTTGGCAAGTGGAATGACTTTTGCTTCCCTCCAGGCCTGAGGGCACACACCAGCTTGTAGGCTTAGTTTGAAGATATGGCAAATAGCAGTGGCAATATCGTCCGCTATAATAACGAGTAATTCTTCATCCAAGTTGTCAGAACCAGGTGGCTTATCAATAATTTTTCACTTCTTCCACATAACATTCTGTAGATGTTATAACTATGTATTGCTACCACTGTATCATTAAAGATATTATCTAAATGAGTTTCAGAATATGAATGTCATCTGTTACTAGCAAGTTATCCATTTCATGAACCTTGTTTCTTAGGCTACATATGTTAATGTGGGCTATTTTTAGCACTTTTCTGAGATGCTTGATTGTTTTTATTGCTTTATTAGGAAGCTTATCAGAAGTAGACATGACAATGTTATTTATGTTTGAGCTGATAGCGCAGGGTGAGCTGCATACGTTGGATTTCCTACTAGGGCACACTGCCTTGTGCTAACAGTAATACTCTTGTTCATAGGCACATGATTACTGTATACAATAGCTGTAGGATGAACAGGGGCATTCAGGGTAGTTAGCTGGATATACATTAGGCTACTTACTTTGTGACTGCCAACACCCCTGGGATAATGTACATTTCCTGCAGCATTACGACAACTCAGTGACACAACGGTAGCGATTATCTGAGCTGGGCTTGGGTCATTGACAAATCATTGCAGCCTTGAAATGAATGGACAGAAGTCCATGTGCCAAGATAATTTGGATGGACTCCATCATTCCTATAGAGCATCTTCTGTTTCAGAAAGTGTCAAAGTTGTCTATAAAAGTTATTCCAACAGAGCTACAGTAATCTTTTAGTCAAGTGTGAAACGTCGGTAGCCTGTTGAATCTTTCACACCCGCAGCTCAACAATGGTACCGGACCGGATATAATTGGCCGCTTTTTGGAATCATTCAGAGCTAGACTCAGTTCTTTAAAATTAATATTCAGCAGTTCCGAGCTAGCCCTCCCAATGTCGTTTGACCCCACATGGACTACGACAGTGTCAGCTCCTGGCAGCTGTCATAGAACGGTCGGAAGCAGCTTTGCAATGTCCTGTCCTCGTTCTCCAAGATAAGTGTTTTTGCTCTGGGAACAGAGGTCAGGCCATCCTTTAGCCTTGAGAGGTTTCGCAAAACACTTGAGGAGCGAAGGGCTGTGGGGCCCGATTGACCTGAGCCAGCTGTAGTATCCATCATGGATAATGAATGGGTCGGAGTCTCAGACAGCCTCACGGTCCGTTGAAGGGGGGAGCTATGAGGAGCTGAACACGAGGTAGAAGCCACCGGAGAGCCAGAGGACGAAGGCGCAGGTACCTCCGGATTAGATCTGAAATCGGAAGCCTCCAGGGAAGAAGGCGCTGGAAACTCTGGATCCAGGGCGGGGAAGCTGTTTCTAGTCTGTGTCTGGTCCGGGATTACCATCACCAAGGAGGCCCCCATTGCCAGAGGTCGCTGCTTTCCACTACCACGCCGAGTGACATATCTGGCTGGTTGGTAGGATCAAGAACAGGAACATCCACCAAGTCATCCAGAAGCAACCTAATAACTCCATTCTCCAGGGAAGGATCTTTGCAGAGCACTGGCCAGTCAGCTGTGGAGAGCTGACACGGCTGTGACACTTCCACCAGCCAAGAGGGGCGTCCAGCTACTGGAGTAGATGACAAATAAAAAGTAGGCTGGCGTGGATTCCCCAGTAGCTTGTGTAAGTTCGCTACTTGTTTGCTAAGAGTAGCCACTTCGCCCCTGTAGACCTCTGCAAACAAACAGTTGCTACAAGAAAAAGTCTGGGCGATCCACATTGTCCCAGAATAGAGCAAAATAAAACACAGCTTCTGTAGCATTGAAAACGTTTGTTAGCATCCTCCATTTGATGCTACAGGCTAGCTGAGCTTCCGTGTCTCTCTTCTTGACAGGGAATTCTCAACTTGTCTGAGAGAGAATTACACGGCTATCAAAACGTCAGCCAAGGTAAGCCTACACCAAACAAACAATTAATTTACATTTTTGTAAAATGAATGGCGGTGTAAAGTATTGTAACTCAGGCTAGTACAACACATTTCTTCAACAACACTAAACAAGTGAAAAGGGGCGTGGCAGTAGAGTGGTATCCATGGCAATGGCTTTGTTTGGGCTGCTCAATTACGTGATATGAGAGAGCTGAAGCTGACGTTAGCTTGCTACTTTCATCACTATAAACTCTGACAAACAGCTGTAACTTTTTCTCAAAGTTTGTGTGAGTATCCATAGCGACAGCTCCGTTTGGATTGCTCAATGATGAGACATAAGAGAGCTGATAGCAGACGTTAGCTAGTTTCTTTTTTTGTCACTCTAAACATCTACAGGTGGAGTTAATGAGCTGTGAATCCTGAGGAGTCACTGTCAGGACCGACAGGGGGGTGGGCCCGATACCTTCCTGAACACACCCAGTGAATTCTGGGTGTGTTCAGGAAGGTATCGAGCCCACCCCCCTGCCGGTCCTGACAGTGACTCCTCAGGATCCTCCCTAGGGCCTGGTTCATCCTCTCTACCTGCCCATTAGATTAAGGCCGGTACCCGGAAGTGAGGCTGACCGTGGCCCCCAGCTTCTCCATAAAAGCCTTCCATACACGTAATGGGAATTGGGGGCCACGATCGGAGACGATATCCTCTGGAAGGCCATAGTGCAGGAAGACCTCCTGAAACAGTGCCTCAGCGACCTGGAAAGTGGTAGGGAGACCAGAGACAAGGATGAAACGGCATGATATTGAGAATCTGTCTACAATCACTAAAATTGTGGTGAAACCATCAGAGGAGGTGAGATCAGTGATGAACTCAATGGACAGATGAGACCAGGGACACTGAGGCACGGGAAGGGGAAGGAGATTTCCTGTTGGAGCGTTCCGGGGAGATTTAGATTGAGTACTTACTGGAAATGAGTTGACATAGTGTGCAACGTCCGGCGCCAAAGTAGCCCACCAGTATTTCTCAGAAAGGTATTGAATGGTGCGGAAGATACCTGGATGTCCAGTGGCGAGGGATGTGTGTGCCCAGGTCAGTAAACAATCTCTGACCCCCGTGGGGATGTAGATGCGCTCCAGAGGGCAGGTGGCAGGAGCGGGTTCCCTTTCCAAAGCCTGGCGGATGTCCATGATCTTATTTTCATTGTACTAGCTACCATGGTACAAAAATGTGAAAAGCATTCCAGATGACTTCCTCATGAAGCTGGTTGAGAGAAAGCCAAGAGTGTGTAAAGATGTCATCAAGGCAAAGGGTGGCTACTTTGAAGAATCTCAAATATAAAATATACTGTTTTGGTTACTACATGATTCCATATGTGTTATTTCATAGTTTTGATGTCTTCACTATTATTCTACAATGTAGAAAATTATGTAAAAAAAGAAAAACCCTGGAATGAATAGGTGTGTCCAAACCTTTGACTGGTACTGCACACACACACAGTATATATATNTATATATATGTGTGTGTGTGTGTGTGTGTGTGTGTGTGTGTGTGTGTGTGTGTGTGTGTGTGTGTGTGTGTGTGTGTGTGTGTGTGTGTGTGTGTGTGTATATACACAGTGAGGGAAAAAAGTATTTGATCCCCTGCTGATTTTGTACGTCTGCCCACTGACAAAGAAATTATCAGTCTATAATTTTAATGGCATCAAAGGGACGATGGATGGGGCCATGTACCATCAAATCTTGGGTGAGAACCTCCTTCCCTCAGCCAGGGCATTGAAAATGGGTCGTGGATGGGTATTCCAGCATGACAATGACCCAAAACACACGGTCAAGGCAACAAAGGAGTGGCTCAAGAAGAAGCACATTAAGGTCCTGGAGTGCCCTAGCCAGTCTCCAGACCTTAATCCCATAGAAAATCTGTGGAGGGAGCTGAAGGTTCGAGTTGCCAAACGTCAGCCTCGAAACCTTAATGACTTGGAGAAGATCTGCAAAGAGGAGTGGGACAAAATCCCTCCTGAGATGTGTGCTAACCTGGTGGCCAACTACAAGAAGCGTCTGACCTCTGTGATTGCCAACAAGGGTTTTTCCACCAAGTACTAAGTCATGTTTTGCAGAGGGGTCAAATACTTATTTCCCTCATTAAAATGCAATTCCATTTATAACATTTTTCACATGCATTTTTCTGGATTTTTTTGTTGTTATTCTGTCTCTCACTGTTCAAATAAACCTACCATTAAAATTATAGACTGATCATTTCTTTGTCAGTGGGCCAACGTACAAAATCAGCAGGGGATCAAATACTTTTCCCCCTCACTGTGTGTATGTGTGTGTGTGTGTATATATATATATATATATATATATATACACACACACACACATACATACATACACACACACATACAGTGCATTTGGAAAGTATTCAGACCTCTTGACTTTTTCCACATTTTGTTACGCTACAGCCTTATTCTCAATTAAACATTTTGCCTCATCAATCTACACACAATACCCCATAATGACAAAACGAAAACAGGTTTTTATACATTTTAGCAAATGTATTAAAAATAAACAGAAACACCTTATTTACATAAGTATTCAGACCCTTTGCTATGAGACTCGAAATTGAGCTCAGGTGCACCCTGTTTGCATTGATCATCCTTGAGATGTTTCTACAACTTGATTGGAATCCACCTTTGGTAAATTCAATTGATTGGACATGATTTGGAAAGGCACACAACTGTCTATATAAGGTCCAACAGTGCATGT
This sequence comes from Hucho hucho, assembly GCA_003317085.1. Taxonomy (NCBI): domain Eukaryota; kingdom Metazoa; phylum Chordata; class Actinopteri; order Salmoniformes; family Salmonidae; genus Hucho; species Hucho hucho. Next base: position 821,870 of record QNTS01000539.1, on the reverse strand, counting down.
CAGAGCAAAAACCAAGCCATGAGGTTGAAGGAATTGTAAGTAGAGTTCAGAGACAGGATTGTGTCGAGGCACAGATCTGGGGAAGGGTACCAAACAATGTCTGCAACATTGAAGGTCCCCAAGACCACAGTGGCCTCCATCATTCTTAAATGGAAGAAGTTTGGATCCACCAAGACTCATCCTAAAGCTGGCCGCCCGGCCAAACTGAGCAATATGGGGAGAAGGGCCTTGGTCAGGGAGGTGACCAAGAACCCAATGGTCACTGACAAAATGTGGAAAAAGTCAAGGGTTTTGAGTACTTTCTGAATGCACTGTACATGGGCTTTGGTTGATATCGTCCAACAGCCCGGCCCTCTATGTGATTTGAAAACAGGGGGTAATCAAGTTTATGGAATTGACAATCGGCTGCTTTTCAGAGCCTTTCAGGGTGTTGATCAGCTCAATAAAATTGTGTTTCATTAGCTCCGATGTACCTTTTTGGATATAATTTGATCCCACATGCACTACTAGAGTAGCTATTGTACGTATTGTGGTCTGTAGTGGTCAGTAATTGTGGTCAGTAATTGTGTGGTTGCTGTCAGTAGTTGTCTGCCTCCCTTTCAAAAAAGCCTGCCTTGGGGGAGGGACACGGCCAGAGCAAAAGCACTCCCCGACATGAGTTGTTGTCTTTCAGAGACTGGAAAAAACATGTCAGATTGTATATTTATATCGCTGAAAGATGTCCAATGGCTTTTTATTTCATCTTTATTTAACTAGGAAAGTCAGTTAAGAACAAATTCTTATTTACAATGACGGCCTACCGGGGAACAGTGGGTTAACTGCCTTGTTCAGGAGCAGAACGACAGATTTTTACCTTGTCAGCTCAGGGATTCGATCCAGCAACCTTTCGGTTACTGGCCCAATGCTCTAACCACTACCTGCCGCCCCATACTAATTCAAGGGTTTTTCTTTTTACTATTTTCTACATTGTAAAATAATAGCAAAGACATCAAAACTATGAAATAACACATATGGAATCATGTAGCAACCAAAAAAGTGTTAAACAAATCAAAATATATTTTATATTTGAGATTCTTCAAATAGCCACCCTTTGCCTTGACAGCTTTGCACACTCTTGGCATTCTCTCAACCAGCTTCACCTGGAATGCTTTTCCAACAGTCTTGAAGGAGTTCACACATGCTGAGGACTTAGTGTACATGCACGAAAAGTATAGTGCGATAAGTATCACATAGAGCCTTCCTCCTGGGCAGTTACACAACAGTTCAAAAGTTTGGGGTCACTTAGAAATGTCCTTGTTTTTTAAAGAAAAGCATTTTTTTTGTCCATTAAAATAACATCAACTTGATCAGAAATACAGTGTAGACATTGTTAATGTTGTAAATGACTGGAAACTGTTGTGCTGGAATTGTAGCTGGAAACTGCTGTTTTTTTGATGGAATATCTACATAGGCGTACAGAGGCCCATTATCAGCAAACATCACTCCTGTGTTCCAATGGCATGTTGTGTTAGCTAATCCAAGTTTATAATTTTAAAAGGCTAATTGATCATTAGAAAACCTTTTTTCAATTATGTTAGCACAGCTGAAAACTGTTGTACTGATTAAAGAAGCAATAAAACTGGCCTTCTTTAGACTAGTTGAGTATCTGGAGCATCAGCATTTGTGGGTTCGATTACAGGCTCAAAATGGCCAGAAACAAAGGACTTTCTTCTGAAACTCGTCAGTCTATTCTTGTTCTGAGAAATGAAGGTTATTCCATGCAAGAAATTGCCAAGAAACTGAAAATCTTGTACAACGCTGTGCACTACTCCCTTCACAGAACAGCGCAAACTGGTTCTAACCAGAATAGAAAGAGGAGTGGGAGGCCCCGGTGCACAACTGAGCAAGAGGACAAGTACATTAGAGTGTCTAGTTTGAGAAACAGATGCCTCAAAAGTCCTCAACTGGCAGCTTCATTAAATAGTACCCGCTAAACACCAGTCTCAACGTCAACAGTGAAGAGGCGACTCCGGGATGCTGGCCTTCTAGGCAGAGTTGCAAAGAAAAAGACATATCTCAGACTGGCCAATAAAAATAAAAGACTAAGATGGGCAAAAGAACACAGAAGTTTGGAAAAAAGTGTTATGGACAGACGTATCTGTTTGAGGTGTTCGGATCACAAAGAGAAACATTTGTGAGACGCAGAAAAAAGTAAAAGATGCTGGAGGAGTGCTTGATCCCATCTGTCAAACATGGTGGAGGCAATGTGATCTGGAGATGCTTTGGTGGTGGTAAAGTGGGAGATTTGTACAGGGTAAAAGGGATCTTGAAGAAGGAAGGCTATCACTCCATTTTGCAACGCCATGCCATACCCTGTGGACAGCGCTTAATTGGAGCCAATTTCCTCTTACAACAGGACAATGACCCAAAGCACAGCTCAAAACTATGCAATAACTATTTAGGGAATAAGCAGTAAGCTGGTATTCTGTCTATAATGGAGTGGCCAGCACAGTCACAAGATCTCAATCCTATTGAGCTGTTGTGGGAGCTGCTTGACCGTATGGTACGTAAGAAGTGCCCATCAAGCCAATCCAACTTGTGGGAGGTGCTTCAGGAAGCATGGGGTGAAATCTCTTCAGATTACCTCAACAAATTGACAACTAGAATGCCAAAGGTCTGCAAGGCTGTAATTGCTGCAAATTGAGGATTCTTTGACAAAAGCAAAGTTTGAAGGACACAATTATTATTTCAATTAAAAATCATTATTTATAACCTTGTCAACATCTTGACTATATTTCCTATTCATTTTGCAACTCATTTCATGTATGTTTTCATGGAAAACAAGGACATTTCTAAGTTACCCCAATCTTTTGAACGGTAGTATACAGTGGGGAAAAAAAGTATTTAGTCAGCCACCAATTGTGCAAGTTCTCTCACTTAAAAAGATGAGAGAGGCCTGTAATTTTCATCATAGGTACACTTCAACTATGACAGACAAAATGAAGAAAAAAAATCCAGAAAATCACATTGTAGGATTTTTAATGAATTTATTTGCAAATTATGGTGGAAAATAAGTATTTGGTCACATACAAACAAGCAAGATTTCTGGCTCTCACAGACCTGTAACTTCTTCTTTAAGAGGCTCCTCTGTCCTCCACTCGTTACCTGTATTAATGGCACCTGTTTGAACTTGTTATCAGTATAAAAGACACCTGTCCACAACCTCAAACAGTCACACTCCAAACTCCATTATGGCCAAGACCAAAGAGCTGTCAAAGGACACCAGAAACAAAATTGTAGACCTGCACCAGGTTGGGAAGACTGAATCTGCAATAGGTAAGCAGCTTGGTTTGAAGAAATCAACTGTGGGAGCAATTATTAGGAAATGGAAGACATACAAGACCACTGATAATCTTCCTCGATCTGGGGCTCCACGCAAGATCTCATCCCGTGGGGTCAAAATGATCACAAGAACGGTGAGCAAAAATCCCAGAACCACACGGGGGGACCTAGTGAATGACCTGCAGAGAGCTGGGACCAAAGTAACAAAGCCTACCATCAGTAACACACTACGCCGCCAGGGACTCAAATCCTGCAGTGACAGACGTGTCCCCCTGCTTAAGCCAGTACATGTTCAGGCCCGTCTGAAGTTTGCTAGAGAGCATTTGGATGATCCAGATGAGGATTGGGAGAATGTCATATGGTCAGATGAAACCAAAATANGCCATTAATACAGGTAACGAGTGGAGGACAGAGGAGCCTCTTAAAGAAGAAGTTACAGGTCTGTGAGAGCCAGAAATCTTGCTTGTTTGTATGTGACCAAATACTTATTTTCCACCATAATTTGCAAATAAATTCATTAAAAATCCTACAATGTGATTTTCTGGATTTTTTTTCTTCATTTTGTCTGTCATAGTTGAAGTGTACCTATGATGAAAATTACAGGCCTCTCTCATCTTTTTAAGTGAGAGAACTTGCACAATTGGTGGCTGACTAAATACTTTTTTTCCCCACTGTATGTGTAAAACACATCTCATTGATCTAGATTCCCCCAGGGTGAAATTCACCTTTAATACTAAATAAATACTGCACTCTGACCAACAACACGGATTTGCTAGATTCATGATAGTGGTGTGTCAGTAGTTGTGTGGTTTTGGTCAGTAGTTGTGGTCAGTAGTTGTGTGTTTCAGTAGTTGTGTCATTGTGGTCAATAGTGGTCAGTAATTGTATTGTTGTGGTCAGTAGTTGTGTTCAGGAGTTGTGTAGAGTAGTTGTGTTCAGTAGTAATGACCTGTAGTTGTGTTGTTCTGGTCAGTAGTTTTGGTCAGTAGTTGTGTGGTTCAGGAGTTGTGTGGTTCAGTAGTTGTGCGGTCAATAGTTGTGTGGTTCAGGAGTTGTGTGGTTCAGTAGTTGTGTGGTTCAGTAGTTGTGTGGTTGTGGTTGTGGTCAGTGTCTAAACTACAGTTGTGAAAACTGAAAGAAGTGCAATGAGAAGTGATCTGGTGAAATATGAAAGGAGTGAATGGAAGCAGTTGTTGCCCAATGCAGTTGTTTCTAGGCAACAGTTGCCTTGGCTGGCCTGCTCCCACCATGGCTAAAGCCAGTGTGAAAAACATGCTAACATGTAAATAAATATTGCACTCTGACCCACAAAACGTATTTGCTAGATTCATGATAGTGTTGTTAGACAAAGCAAGGAAAGTGAACTTCAAAACGTAATGCAGTTTTATTAGAATTTGCAGCTGTTGTTGGTAAATAATACATCTGCTAGCTTCTAACATTACGTACTGCATCTAGAAAGCGAGCAGTTGACAGGTTCCTAAAACTGCTCTATCTGTAGAAGCTATTCATAATCCATTCTCAGATCTGAAAAGCCGAGTAGAGAAAGATTTCATACTCTGTGTTGTTGTCTGACTTGTTGGGGGAGTTGTTTAGAAACCGTTGGTAGAAAATGTGTTAATGCAGTTACTAAAACAGCTGTATTGTTAAAACCGTAGAATATATTTTGGTTCTGTTGCCAGATTTGAATAGCAGAGAAGTAGATGAAGATGTCATACCCTCTAACCTTTTGTCTAGGTTGTTAGAAAAGCTGTCAATGTAGCTGATTTGTGTCAAAAGTTGTTGTCTAATTACAGTTAATGGAATGTAGGGAGTGATGGGGAGATTTAGAATGCTGAGGAAAAAACATGTAAGTGGACAGAGGACAAAAAATGTATAATTTAAAAGTATAAAACATATTGTATACAATCAACTCAATCCAGACCAGTCCACACGTTTTAAAGATTGAACGGCGTTTCTAGCTTAAACGGTGTAAGAGGAGTAGCGTGCTAAATAATAATAATAAAAAGTCTGAAGTATGACGAAGATGTAAAGTCGGGACCAAGTCACCTAATAATAATACTCATATTAATAATAATACTCACATTATTATAATTATGTAAGAAATCTAGAGTTGTGCTTTGCCTTACACAGGACAAACACAGGACATAGAACACAAACAAAGCTATATATACAGTTGAAGTCGGAAGTTTACATACACCTTAGCCAAATACATTTATACACAGTTTTTCACAATTCCTGACATTTAATCCTAGTAATAATTCCCTGTCTTAGGTCCGTTAGGATCACCATTTTATTTTAAGAATGTGAAATGTCAGAATAATATCAGAGAGAATGATTTATTTCAGCTTTTATTTCTTTCATCACATTCCCAGTGGGTCAGAAGTTTGCATACACTCAAATAGTACTTGGTAGCATTGCCTTTAAATTGTTCAACTTGGGTCAAACATTTTGGGTAGCCTTCCACAAGCTTCCCACAATAAGTTGGGTGAATTTTGGCCCATTCCTCCTGACAGAGCTGGTGTAACTGAGTCAGGTTTGTAGGCCTCCTTGCTCGCACACGCCTTTTCAGTTCTGCTCACACATTTTCTATGGGATTGAGGTCAAGGCTTTGTGATGGCCACTCCAATACCTTGACATTGTTGTCCTTAAGCCATTTTGCCACAACTTTTAGATTGGGGTCATTGTCCATTTGGAAGACCAAACTTTAACTTCCTGACTGATTTCTTGAGGTGTTGCTTCAATATATCCACATAATTTTCCTGTGTCATGATGCCATCTATTTTGTAAAGTGCACCAGTCCCTCCTGCAGCAAAGCACCCCAACAACATTATGCTTCCACCCCCATGCTTCACGGTTGGGATGGTGTTCTTTGGCTTGCAAGCCTCCCCCTTTTTCCTCCAAACATAATGACGGTCATTATGGCCAAACAGTTCTATTTTTGTTTCATCAGACAAGAGGACATTTCTCCAAAAAGTACGATCTTTGTCCCCATGTGTAGTTGCAAACCGTAGTCTGGCTTTTTTATGGCGGGTTTGGAGCAGTGGCTTCTTCCTTGCGGAGCGGCCTTTCAGGTTATGTCGATATAGGACTCGTTTTACTGTGGATGTAGTTACTTTTGTACCTATTTCCTCCAGCATCTTCACAAGGTCCTTTGCTGTTGTTCTGGGATTGATTTGCACTTTTCGCACCAAAGTACGTTCATCTCTAGGAGACAGAACGCGTCTCCTTCCAGAGCGGTATGATGGCTGCGTGGTCCCATGATGTGTATACTTGCGTACTATTGTTTGTTTGTACCTTCAGGCATTTGGAAATTGCTCCCAAGGATAAACCAGACTTGTGGAGGTCTACATTTTTTGCTGAGGTCTTGGCTGATTTCTTTTGATTTTCCCATGATGTCAAGCAAAGAGGCACTGAGTTTGAAGGCAGGCCTTGAAATACATCCACAGGTACACCTCCAATTGACTCAAAGGATGTCAATTAGCCTATCAGAAGCTTCTGAAGCCATGACATAATTTTCTGGAATTTTCCAAGCTGTTTAAAGGCACAGTCAACTTAGTGTATGTAAACTTCTGACCCACTGCAATTGTGATACAGTGAATTATAAGTGAAATAATCTGTCTGTAAACAACTGTTGGAAAAATTACTTGTGTCATGCACAAAACTATAGTTTGTTAAAACAAGACATTTGTGGAGTGGTTGAAAAACGAGTTTTAATGACTCCAACCCAAGTGTATGTAAACTTCCGACTTCAACTGTAGGTGTCGTCAGGTCTGACAGACAGAAGAACAGAATTAGCAGAGGTCCTTGAAAGCTTTTCTGAACAGCACGTGTCTCTTGCGGTGTTCTCAGCCGTGTCAGAGTAGCGGTGGCAAATGAGGTCAGGGGAAATCAGCTGGCATGTGGGCCAGAGAGAGTCTACACAATGTTAAAACAGCCATCGATAGTATGAATGTTTGTGTGTGTGTATGCGTGTTGGTGTGTGTATGAGAAAAGTCATTACAATCAGCCCCACCTGGCACAGAGGCTTTACTGAGCAGCAACATGGGGAGTCTGTCCATCTGTCTGTCACTCTGTTTGTGTGTGTTTGCACGTGCACGCATGCGTGTCCCAGGGCAACATTGGAAGTCCATTCATGGACTACGGCCTTAGCGAATTAAGACAAATGCCAGTGTGAAATCATGCTAGTAATCCACTAGAACTGAGTGTTGCACTGTTCCATCAACGGTTATTGCTCATAACATAGAACACTCAAATAGACCAGAACAATGCAAAAAAATGACTTTGTGCAAGATAATAATAGATCACAATATTGCAACTATATGTAATAAATTATTCTAATTCCTCACAAGATTCTTTCAATAAATAACTTGCAAAATGTTAATATTCACATCAAAACAATAAAAAACTAATAAGAGGTGGTGGTGGATGTTTCCACCATGTCTCACACACTCACTCACACATGAAAAATTCAAAATGTAATTCCTTTTGGGTCAGAGAAAATAAAAAAGTATAATCTTTAGGAATGGAGTGGAGTAAGTTATTCAAGTACAGACACACTGAGCTACAGACACACTGAGCTTCACTATGCTAGGAGCTAACACCCCTACACGAGCACACACACGTTATGTTCTTCTATCCTCGTGTGGATCTAAAATGTATTTCCATTCAAAATTCTATTTTCCCTAACCCTTCCCATAACCCTAATTGTAACCTTAAACCTAACACCTAAGCTTAAAATAACTTTTCCTTTTCTCATTTCTCCCTTGCCTGAGAGGGAGGGTCAATTTACCTGTGAAGCCCATGAGAACTCCCTCCCTTGCCTGCTGTCGTAGACCCTCTCCGTCCTTATAGTCTATGTAGACCAAGTCTATGGCTTGTAGACCGAAGGCCTTGGTTGTCACTACCACCTTCTGACGGGCATACAGCAGCTCCCTGGCATCCTTGGTCCGCGTGGCACCTGGACAGAGGGAGACACAGGTAACTATATATAATATATACTATAACGTATGCCATTTAGCAGACACTTTTATCCAAAGTGGCTTACAGGAATATAGACAGGAAAATATACCTGTGAGCAAATAGACACACAGGTTTACCATACAGGGAAACATAATGCAGATATGTGACCCGTTTCAGGAAACTAGGCGTATGTCGCAAGTCACGACTTCACAGGAGAACCATTTGAACGTTATTTTAAAACATTTATCAAAATGCGTTTTTTTGGCAGAAATGCCTTCTGGAACATTTGAACTTTCATGTGCCTTAATAACGAACTTGTATGCCATCTGTAAATACGAATAAAGTTGTTAAATTACGAGCCTAGTTGGTTTAGTCCCAGAAAAGGACAGGAACCTTCCCACTAGCCATGATTGGCTGAGCTAATGAGTGGGCTGGACATGCTGAGAGATTGGTCTGCAGTGTAGCATCTTGTGTCTATAAAATGAACTGCTCGTAATGCGTAGATAATCCTTTCTACTGCAGTTTTTTCAAAAGATATAATGTTAGCCATGGAGAGCGGCAAATATGTTGCTACTGCTCTCAATAACATTGCTGCCCTGAATTTATCAGGCGCTATCGACAAAGGTCAGTGGGAAAAAGTTGTGATGGACTACTTTCTGGAGGACGATCGTGCCATGCTGACTCTCTCTGACTCTGAAAATTAATCAGACAATGAGGAAATCCCTGATTTAGGTAAAAACATTTTCATTGAAGAAGACATTGTAGAGTCTTCTGACGCAGTGATGGGGAAGAAACGACGATCAACAGTGTTGTTGTCATGGAAGAAGTTGACAGAGTTTTGAAATCAGTGGAAAGTCTGGTAGAGGCAGCGTATGAATTCTGGCATTTGATTGCAAATGCATAGGGAGTCGAAAAGAGAACACAGAAGGCTGTTGTATAAAACACCTGTCTCTGGATTACATCTTCAAACTAAGGGCAACCATGGCATCCGTGACAGAGAGGGAGAAAGATCTGATGATTCTTATGGCATTGCACATGGTCAGTGTGAACCAGAGTGACTTGACACAACGGGCCAAGCAAGCTGTACAAACAAAATGGAAACGGCACAGGATGTCTTATTTAATGAGTGGCGTCATGGTAATACGTCCAGTCTGCCGTGAAGCTTTCATCCATGTATACGGGTAAGAGTTCAGCTACAGTTTCAGATTTTATATGTTTCTAATTTTGTCAGAAAGTTGTTTCCATTGCAAGTTAAAGCTTGCTGTTAGCTAGCTAGCTGATGTTGGATGGCTTGCTAGCCAACATTACGTGTATGAACTGTGTAGTGATGCTATCTCAGAATACCATTTCATATTGCTAGTTATAACCTAATGTTAGCTAGCTAACTAGCTAACATTGAACCTGTTTGGTTTAGCTAGCTATGACAATCGGTTTGTATTGCTAGTACTATATGGATTGGGATTATGGTTCATTGTTAAGCTAGCTAGCTACAAGTCTAAACAAAAGACCCCAAGTTAAAGCTTACTATTAGCTAGCTAGCTGACAACCCATCAAGTTAGCCAGGTGTGTCTGACGGTGATTACACTATCTATTGTATTATAATACTAAAATATTTTTATCTGGAATTTGTCTTTCAGCATCAGTAGAACACGCCTGACTCTCCTCCACCAGTCATACAAAGAGAATGGTTGAATGCCTCCCATCAAAAAGAGAGATGGCCCAAGCGAGCACAGGTTACACCTGAAGCATGAGGACTTGCAGCGAGTGGTGAACTTCATCAACAACTACGCAGAGGATAATGCAATAGTATTACCAGGACGCCACCCAGGACAAACACTTTGGTGCCATCCCATGTGACAAAAGCAGCAGTGTGGCGTCTCTACAAGGAATCGATGACAACTCTTGGTATTTTAAGCATAAACATGTTTTGATTATTTAATTGACCTCCAACATGATTGGCACTACTTTTATTGATCTCACATTATTTCTGTATTTTCCAGAGATGCGTGCAGTCGGGTTGTCTTCCATCAGGAATCTGTGGAGATTCCTGAAGCACTAAGCCCAGGACAGACCTGTGCTGCCAATGCCAGAGGAACAACTATAAAGTCTTCAGATCTGCAAATCTGTCAGAAGCTGTTAAGTCAGCCAAGCTGAAAAAGCACAAGCTCCACTACAGTCTGGACCTTCACTTCCTGATCACAGGCCACACCAAGCTTGCCCCGACTGGTGCTTCGGCCTCATCAAGCAGCACTTCAGAAAGACCAGAGTGAACACTTTGTCTGAGATTGCTGGTGTTGTGAAGGACAGCACTGGGACAGGGGTCAACATCCCACAGCTGGTTGTACTGGAGGATGGTACGGTGCTGGTGGAAAGCTATGGCTGGCAACACCTGACTCCGTACTTCAGGCCACTGCCACATATCAAGCAGTACCAGCACTTCAGGTGGATAACATTTTCATTGCATTGCACAAGGTTATTCTTCTTATCTAAACTTGGGAGGTGAACTGATGTTGTGCAAGGTCGTAATGTTTTTTGTTATTTCCTGTTTTACAGCTTTGACGCTCTGGAGCCTGGTGTTGTTGTCGCCAAGGAGCGTTCGGACTCAGTCGGGACCAGGTTTCAGCTGCTGCGCAACGCTGACATCCTTCCTTCCATAGATGGTCTGCCTGTACAAACACCACCTGGATTGGACACAGCTAGACAAACATATATTTTTGAGAAGATCAGGGAGTTTTGCGATGAAGAGGCTGTGGACATCACATGCCCTGCACCAATGTCAAGTGCAGGACAGAAACAGGCTCTCCGAATATAGATTCCCTTGTTCATGCGTGGTTCGGACGAACCAGTCATCAGCACTATCTGCAGTTCCTCTACTCACATGACTCTCTCCTAACACATATGTTGCTGCTACAATTTTTTTTTATCCCACTGCTCAGCCACTTTACCCCTGATTGTATGCATATAACAAACTCATCTATCACTGATATCATTATTGATATTGTTCTTGTACATACTGTATACTATTTTATTTATATTGACACTATATATTTCTGATATTGCTACTATGCAAGTAACCCTTTCGCTGTACCGTTCACACATATTCTGTAGAGACCCTCCACGTGGCTGGGGATAGTAGCATTTCTTTCACATTACCCATCAATGTAGACAAGTGTGTCTTGGTAAGTGTCATCTAATATTTATAAAATATTTTTATCTTTCTGTTTACCTGGAATTTGTCCTTATTGTAGGCTAGTACTTTTAATCTTTACTACACTACTCACTGTTTAGCACATGACCTCACATGTGAATCCTTAAAGAGATGGGTGGAGCTGGCTTAAGAGGGTGTGAATAACGCTGAATGTGTGTAGACAAAGGAGAACTCTCCAGTAGTAGTACCAAAACATTCAAAGGCCATTTTCTCAAAATTGAGGTTACAAGTTTATCAACTTTCAAAGCAGAATTACTTTCCCATTGTCCTCAAAAATGCAGTGTATGATATACCATTTTGTAGCTCTGTGTCATCCAATGTAAAAAACACAATTTCAAATTGTGCTATATAAGACCGAATCAAGGTGGTCGGTCACATATGACTATACACTGAGTATACAAAATATTAAGAACACCTGCCCTTTCCATGACAGACTGACCAGGTAAATGCCGGTGAAAGCTATGATCCCTTATTGATGTCACTTGTTAAATCCACTTCAAATAAGTGTAGCTGGAGGGGAGGAAACAGGTTAAAGAAGGATTTGCAAGCCTTGAGACAATTGAGACATGGATTGTGTGTGTGCCATTCAGAGGGTGAATGGGCAAGACAAAACATGTAAGTGCCTTTGAATGGGGTATGGTAGTAGGTGCCAGGCATAACAGTTTGGTTTGTGTCAAGAACTGCAACACTGCTGGGTTTTTCACGTGCAACAGTTTCCCGTGTATCAAGAATGGTCCACCACCCAAAGGACATCCAGCTAACTTCACAACTGTGGGAAGCATTGGAGTCAACATGGGCCAGCATCTCTGTGGAATGCTTTCGACATCTGTATTGAGGCCATTCTTAGGGCAAAAGGAGGGGGTGCAACTTAATATTAGGAATGTGTTCCTAATGTTTGGTATACTCAGTGTATATGGAAAGAGAAGGATAAGTGAGAAGGAGTGAGAAGAGATGGGTGGGATGAGGAGAAAGAGAATAATAGTCCATGGGCCAAGGGGGTCAGTCAGGCTCACTTGGAGTGACAATGTTTCATAGTGATTTTCTTGAAAGTCTATTGGTGCTTTCAAGACAACTGGGAACTCTGGGGGGAAAAAACGAGATCAAATCATGACGTCAGTGATTTTCAGGTCGGAAAGTCGGGGGCTCTAGAAAGATGCCAGAGTTTCCGACCTGGAATTCCGAGTTGGATGACCGTTCAAAACGAGTCCTGAGTACCCAGTTGTATTGAATGCACTGAAGTTGGAAGTCAGATTTTTCTAAGTTCCCAGTTGTTATGAATGAGGAATTAGTCCCTAGAGTTGTAAAATGTGTGTTAACATTGCAGCAATGTCAGATTTCTCTGTGTTATCACTCTTCCTTTCATCCCTCTGTCCCATTTATTTTTCCCATAGGGATTTTACACAATGACAAACAATATCATTATACAACAATTTCCCTTTTAGTCAGTCAACTTCAGCAAAAGATACTATGGGGAGTCGCACTCTCGTAACTTCGATTGAAGGATCTACGTTTATGCCTGACAAAGCCAATGAAATCCACGCCTCGCTGGAAGCCCCGCCTTACACAGGTGATAAGCGTGAGGCTCGGATTCATTACTTCACTTATTCCGCTCTTAACATATTAAAAGCTGAAGCTGAAATGTCTTGAGTAAATAATTATTCAGCCCCTTTGTTATGGCAAGCCTAAATAAGGTCAGGAGTAAACATTTGCTTAACAAGTCACATAATAAGCTGCATGGACTCACTCTGTGTGCAAGTTTTAACATGTTTATTACTACCTTATCCCTGTACCCCACACATACAATTATCTGTAAGGCCCCTCAGTCGAGAAGTGACTTTCAACAACAGATTCAACAACAAACACCAGGGAGGTTTTCCAATGCCTCGCAAAAAATGGTACCTATTGCTAGATGGGTAATTAAAAAAAAAAACAGACATTGAATATCCCTTTGCTAAAGTTATTAATTACACTTTGGATGATGTATCAATACACCCAGTCACTACAAAGATACAGTTGTCCTTCCTAACTAGTTGCTAGAGAGGAAGGAAACCAATCAGGGATTTCACCATATACAGTGGGGAAAAAAAGTATTTAGTCAGCCACCAATTGTGCAAGTTCTCTCACTTAAAAAGATGAGAGAGGCCTGTAATTTTCATCATAGGTACACTTCAACTATGACAGACAAAATGAAGAAAAAAAATCCAGAAAATCACATTGTAGGATTTTTAATGAATTTATTTGCAAATTATGGTGGAAAATAAGTATTTGGTCA
>QNTS01000539.1:758434-807666 GCA_003317085.1 Hucho hucho | reverse complement strand
TGACCAAATACTTATTTTCCACCATAATTTGCAAATAAATTCATAAAAAATCCTACAATGTGATTTTCTGGATTTTTTTTCCTCATTTTGTCTGTCATAGTTGAAGTGTACCTATGATGAAAATTACAGGCCTCTCTCATCTTTTTAAGTGAGAGAACTTGCACAATTGGTGGCTGACTAAATACTTTTTTTCCCCACTGTAGCTTCTGGTAACTTCATAACAGTTACAGAGTTTAATGGCTGTGATAGGAGAAAACTGAGGATGGATCAACAAAAGTTGGAGATACTCCACAATACTAACCTAAGTGACAGAGTGAAAAGAAGGAAGCATGTACAGAATAAAAATATTCAAAAACATGCATCCTGTTTGCAACAAGGCACTAAAGTAATACTATTAAAATGTGGCAAAACAATTTACTTTTTGTCCTGAATACAGAATGTTACATTTGGGGCAAATCCAATACAACACATTACTGAGTACCAATCTCCATATTTCCACGTACTACTCTCCATATTTGTAATTGTTAAGGACTGGGGAGTTTTTCAGGATAAAAAATGGTATGGAGCTAAGCACAGGCAAAATCCTAGAGGTTCAGTCTGCTTTACACCAGACTCGGAGATGAATTCCCCTTTCAACAGGGCAAGAATCTAAAGCAAAACACCAAATTCACACTGGAGTTGCTTACCAAGAAGACAGTGAATGTTCCTGAGTGTCCGAGTTACACGACTTAAAACTACGGCAAGACCTGAAAATGGTTGTGTAGCAATGACCAACAACCAATTACACAGAGCTTGAAAGATTTTAAAAAGAGTAATGGGCAAATGTTGCACAACAGCACTTAGAGCAGCAGTTCCCAAACTAGGGGTCGCAACCCCATGTGGGGTCGCCTGATATGAAAATGGGGCCGCGGGAGTATTTCTTGGCAAAGGAGAAATGCTCACTAACAGGGATGTAAAGAAATGTGTGCATAACATTGGAGAGAAATAAGCTTTTTGTGTGTATGGAACATTTCTGGGATCTTTTATTTCAGCTCATGAAACCAACACTACATGTTGCGTGTATATTTTTGTTCAGGATATATACAGTGCATTCAGCAAGTATTCAGACCCCTTGATTTGTTCCAATTTTTTTTTTCCACATCAGACTTATTCTACAATGGATTAAATCGTTTTTTCCCCCCTCTTCAATCTACACACAATACCCAATAACAACAAAGCAAAAATAGGTTTTTAGAAATGTCTGCAAAGTTACATATATAAAAAAACTGAAAAAAATCACATTTACTGAAGTATTCAGACCCTTTACCACAGGTGGTCTCCAATCAAGTTGTAGAAACATCTCAAGGACGATGAATGGAAACATCAATGACTGGTACTGTATGTAAAGAAGGTATTTCTGTTTTTTATTTGTAATACATTAGCAAAAATTTCTAAAAACCTGTTTTCGCTTTGTTAACCTCTTAGGGAGCACCTCTTCCCGACACTACCCGGTGAAATGCAAGGCGTTGAATTATTAAACATTCATCAATATACAAGTGTTGCATAGTCATCAAAAGCTCTGCTTCTTGGCACAGCGTTGTCAGATTTCAAAAAGGCTTTACGGCGAAAGCACTACATTTGATTGTTTGAGGGTAGCACCTCCAATATTTTTTCCATTAGCATACATTCATAAACCATCGCGGTTCACACAAAACCCATTTCACAGCGAAAACAAATCAATTACCTTTTGAAGAACTTCGCTGAGGGCTTCCCAAGTGTCCAACGAAGACAATCCATGGTTCTTTTGTTAGAAAAAGTAATTTATTATATCCATAAATCTCCGTTTGGGTGGTGCGTTATGATGAGAAAATACAGCGTCCACTCGCCCATTGAACCGTGAAGAGAACTCGTTCAACCTATACCTATAAACTTGTCCAAGAACAATCAAACATCATTGATAATGTATCCTTAGGAACACTTTTATGTATATTTAGTATAATATTTCAACCGGAATATAAACTGGGCGATAGGAAAGGAAAAAACCACAGTGTGCGCAAGCCTGGGAACGCGCATCCTCTTCTGTTTACCTCTTTGTGACCACTTCCTAATTCTTCTTCTATTACCATCCAGAACAACTAAACAAAATCAAAACACTGTCTAGAGACTGTTGACATCCAGTGGAAGCAATAGGTACTGAAATCTTACTCCCTTATATGGTCATTTTCAATAGGGAGGGGTTCAAAATGAGGCAATGTGTCAAAATCCCTTTTTCCAGGACAGAAATTCCATATCCGTTCTGTTATACTCACAGAAAATATTTTAACAGTCTTGGAAACTTCAGAGTGTTTCCTATCCAATAGTACTAATTATGTGCATATCCTAGTTTCTGGGCCTGAGTGGCAGGCCTTTTACTTTGGGCACGCCAGACTCTCCAAAACCGTCACCTCGGGAGCTGCTCCCTAAGAAGTTAATTTAACCAATTTTAGAATCAGGCTGTAACGTAACAAAATGTGGAAAAAGGGAAGGTATGTGAATGCTTTCCGTGCAATCTACACACAAGAACCCATAATGAAAACAGGTTTTTAGAAATTCTTTCAATTAGAAAATAAAAAAACAGAAATACCTTATTTGCTATGACACTAGAAATTGAGCTCCGGTGCAGGTGCATCCTGTTTCCATTGATCAACCTTTCCACAACTTGATTGGAGTCCACCTGTGGTAAATTCAATTGATTGGATATTATTTAGAAAGGAACACACCTGTCTATATAAGGTCCCACAGTTGACAGTCCATATCAGAGCAAAAACCAAGCCATGAGGTTAAATGAATGGTCCGTAGGGCACCGAGACAGGATTGTGTTGAGGCACAGATCTGGGGAAGGGTACCAAAAAAATTCTGCAGCATTGAAGGTCCCCAACAACACAGTGGCCCCCATCATTCCTAAATGGAAGAAGTTTGAAACCACCAAGTCTCTTCCTAGAGCTGGCCGCCTGAGCAATCGGGGGAGAAGGGCCTTGGTCAGGGAGGTGACCAAGAACCCGATGGTCACTCTGACAGGACTCCAGAGTTCCTCTGTGGAGCTGGGAGAACCTTCCAGAAGCACAACTATCTCTGCAGCACTCCACCAATCAGGCCTTTATGGTAGTGGCCAGATGGAAGCCACTCCTCAATAAAAGGTACGACAGCCCACTTGGAGTTTGCCAAAAGGCACCTAAAGGACTCTCAGACCATGAGAAACAAGATTCTCTGGTCTGATGAAACCAAGATTTAACTCTTTGGCCTGAATGCCAAGCGTCACATCTGGAAGAAACCTGGCAACATCCCTACGGTGAGGCATGGTGGTGGCAGCATCATGCTGTGGGGATGTTTTTCAGCGGCAGGGACTGGGAGACTAGTCAGAATCGAGGGAAAGATGAACGGAGCAAAGTACAGAGAGATCCTTGATGAAAACCTGCTCCAGAGTGCTCAGAACCTCAGACTGGGGCAAAGGTTCACCTTCCAACAGGACAAGGACCTTACAATGCAGGAGTGGCTTTGGAATACGTCTCTGAATGTCCTTGAGTGGCCCAGCCAGAGCCGGGACTTGAACCCGATCGAACATCTCTGGAAAGACCTGAAAATAGCTGTTCAGCAACGCTCCCCATCCAACCTGACAGAGCTTGAAAGGATCTGCAGAGAAGAATGAGAGAAACTGCCAAGCTTATAGCGCCATACCCAAAAAGACTTGAGGCTGTAAACGCTGCCAAAGGTGTTTCAACAAAGTACTGAGTAAAAGGTCTGAATACTTATGTAAATGTGATATTTCCTTTAAAAAATATATATACATTTGCACAAAAAAAAAGTTTTTGCTTTGTCATTATGGGGTATTGTGTGTAAATTGCTAAGAAAAAAAACTATTTAATCAATTTTGGAATAAGGCTGTCAGGTAACAAAATGTGAAAAAAGTCAAGGGGTCTGAATACTTTCAGAATGCACTGTATAAACTGGAAACTGAACAAACTGATCTCAAGCATGCAGGGAAATCCGTTTGAAATCCGTTTGACTGTGATTCTTTACTTATTTATTTAACCTTTATTTAACTAGGCAAGTCAGTTAAGAACAAATTCTTATTTTACAATGATGGCCTACTCTGGCCAAACCCTAACCTGGACGACGCTGGGCCAATTGTGCACCGCCTTATGGGACTCCCAATCATGGCCCGTTGTGATACAGCCTGGGATCGAACCAGGGTCTGTAGTGACGCTTCTAGCACTGAGATGCAGTGCCTTAGACCGCTGCGCCACTCGGGAGCCCCCGGCTCAGTTGACATGCTGGTACTGTAAGTGAAATTGAACAACTGATCGAGCGGTCATGTGAAGAAAATCACTATGAGGCATTGTCACCCCAAGTGAGCCCGATGGTCCAAATTTGGGGGTCTGGCCCAAGAACTATAAGAGGAGGAGAGACTAGGATTGGACAAGTGAGATAAGAGAGAGAAGGGGGTAATAGAAAAGGAGAGAGGTGGAGAGAAGGGGCTGAGGGGACAGAGAACAGGACATAGAAGGAGAGGAGAGGTGGTGATACAAGGATTGATTGTAAGTGAGAGGAGAGAGGACCTATGCTGGCACAGAAGTCATCGGATCCAAACACCACACCGTCATGGTGTAGGCCAACTGCAGGAGCCAGACGACGTACTTCCTCACACACAACCTGGGGGAACACACAACAAAGACACAGAGATGAGTGTGTTTGTGTGTGTGTGTGTAGCCAAGGAAAGTGTGAACCCTGTCAACTCACCCAGTCAAGCAGGTCATGTTTCCCATTCAGACCTGCACTTACAATTTTCACTATCTATTGTACCGCGTACGCACGCACGCACGCACACACACACCTTGTCTCTCTGTCTTAGACACTGTCGCCTTCTAAGAAGACTGTGTGAAGCTGGGACTACCACACGACAAGAGGAGAGAGGGGGAAAAGGCCTAGGAATGTGATCCTCTATTGTGTTAGCCATGGAGTGGTCGGAATGTGTCTGCTGCTTTTGTCGGCGTCCAAATTAATTTCACTTCTCGCTGTGACACAGCCATACTTCCCTGTTCCATCCCAGGGAATCAGTCTGGCTAAGGATACAGAATGTTCTCCAGAAGGAAAACACTCACACACACATGCAGACACACACAGGTGTGCACGCACGCATGCACGCCACACACACACACACACACACACACACACACACACACACACACACACACACACACACACACACACACACACACACACACACACACACACACACACACACACACACACACACACACACACACACACACACACACACACAAAAGAGAGAAATTAAAAGAAAGAGGAAAGCGTGTTACCCCACCAATCCCCCAAACCGTGCCCTTTCCCCTCACCGACGAAGGTCGGCCCAGACTAAAACCAGACACGCTCTGATGCCTGGCAAAAAAATCCCAATTTAGATCACATTAAAACATGTCAAAGTGAGTGTCTGGATGAGGGGAATAACACAGAAGAGACCCAATAATGTAAGCTGCAAGCAGCATTGCCGCGGTTTAGCTATGTGCCCACTGGGTCACCATCAGGACAAATTGGACACATTGCCCCAGGATGAGCTACTTCTGTACTGTTTACCACGCTTGCCAAATATCAGAACTCAACATCAAACAAGTCATTATTATGATTGAGGTATTTTGGACCATTTTCAATAATGTTGACTACTTTAAACGTATTCTTCACCAGGACCGCTGGACTGATTGGCACCAAATGTTTATATATCATCTATGTACCCATGTCTTTAAATGCAACTTTTTACAGGACTCAAGCTCAAACAATATGGCCGCTATGAGTCAATGACCTTGCATGAATGGTTTGTCATGTCTAACAGAGCCACCATGCAGCAAAACTTGACCATATTTTACAGGTTAGCTAGACTCATCCCTGAGCATGTGTGCCAAATGTCATCACTCTGAGTCAAACAGATTAAGATATATAAACATGTGCCTGTTATAGCGCCACTGTAGTCAATTTGAATGTGCTTGAATATGTTGAGTCTTCACAGTATTTGTGTACTAAGTTTTGTTACAATACAAATATCCGTGATTGATTTATATGCATTTATCAGTCCTTTTAGGTACTAGTCTGGAAAATGTTGTGTTGTGAGAACTTTGTCCTTAGATGCCACATATTACGTTTTGCATAGTTCGGTCATTCGGTGCCAGGGGAGTAGCGTTAGAAGTGTTCTTCACAAAATTCTAAATGGCGGAAAATCCATCATGGTGGACCTCATGGATCCTTGAGGCAAATTTGTTTGTTGTGAGAAGGTCCTATGTACTGAATTTCATGACTTTAGGTCAAACAGGGTGTGGGGCGTGACCTTTAAAAGTTTAGACGTTAAATCGATTGTTATAGTGCCACCCTGTGGCCTATTGGCATGGCATTGCATGAGAGGGTGCGGCCCTTTACCATCATGCCTGAACCAGAATAAACACAAAAGAGTTTCACCAGCTTTGCTGCTTGAACACTTGAGAGAGAGAGAGAGATGTAGAGAGACTGTCTGGACGCTTTGAATCGCTCTCATATTTGGACAGTGACGATTAGCGAGTTGTGCTGTCTGACACCAGCTTTAATAAAAAGTGAATGAGGTAGTAGAACATCTGACACAGGCATTTTCCTGGTGGTTTTGTTTGTAATTTACCTTAAAATTGAGCAGGCCCACAGCGGTTTCCACAAAGGTGACCAGGCGAATGGGCTCCGTCAGCGCTCGTCCATTCAAGTGGTGCTGAAACCTGTCAACAAACTGTCACACACACACACAAAACCACACACACAAATTACGACAATTGCTTATCTGAATACAGAAAGCACATATGAAATCACAATACACGATTTTCTAGTGATGCCATTGCTCTCAAGAAGAGAGACAGCCAGAAGTCGCAATACATGGTCAAACGTTATATGAGGGTAAGCTGGAGGTATCATGTATACATTAAGTAAAATGTACATGTAAACCATTAACTAAGATCTAAAATATACGTGCATTTATCAAATCTTATGGTGGAAAAGTTCATATCATCATGCCTATAATCCATTTAGAAGCACACATTGAAATACAACGTAACCCAAATTGTTCAACAACATTAGCATTTTACTCAGGGACAGACACTCAGGGAGTGTAGCCATTAACACAAACCCAGTTATGGAGAGAAACATGGGAGGAAACAGAGATATCAAACTGTTTGTGTCAGAGGGAATTTGCAACCATGAAAAATATTCAGGATTAAGGCTCTTTAAATAATAAAACTGAGGTTTTGCTACAAGGAGCAGCAATTGTGGGGAGAGAGAGTTGCAAAACAAATGTCAATACCTATTCCCTGCATAGTTTTTATTTCTGTACAAAAATACATCAAGTGATCTTTTGGTGGAGAGAGCGAGAGAGTGAGCGAGAGACCGAGGAGGCAGCGCAAAGGAGAGGAAGAGAGGCAGTGCAGAGGAGGAGAGGAGTGTCAAGCTGAAGGAAATTATATTTTACATTATCACCAGGGTTTCCCTTCTTCTGAAGCCTTCTGCACTCTCTCTCTCTCTCCCATTTAACTACATGGTCCCCCCCCCACCAAAAAAAAAGAAGACTAAACAAAATGTGGTGCCGTCTTTAAGTGTGTTTAATTTCAGCATTATGTCAATTTTGTGTGCCCCCCTCGGTGGAAGAGAAAAGTGAGATTGGCGCAACAATCGTTGTGATATGACACTTTGCAGGGGCCCTTTAATTCTGCAAGGTTTCTACTAATAAGTAAGCTCACCTAAGATTTTTTATTTCCAACAGACGAGTTCACAGCGAGCTCTGGACTGCCAGTGGGGAAGCCCAAATTCCTAAATCTATCATCTGGAAACACACAAAAGCTCTCTGTCAGATATTCACTTCTAAGGCCTGTTAAAAAAGAGAGAGGGAGAGATGGCGAAGGGGAGAAAAGCCCAATAGAAATCAGTAACGCCATGTCCCCCTCCTCTCTCTCTCTCTCTCCCTCCCCCTCCCTCCCACCGTCTATTCCTCCCTCTGGGAGAGGAGGGCTGATATAAATAAGCCCTGATAAAGTGGTGCTATTTTCCTGAATAAAAGACAAAAATATCACACATGCACGCACACCCACAACGCATTCTTAAAAAAACAATGAGTAACGGCTCCATTGAAAGATTTCCCAAATAGGGGCAATTTTAATCATCTCCCCATTCAATCTCAGTTGGTTAAATCATATCGGGGAGATTTGCATAAATACAAACCATCAAAGACTTCATCTTCAAAGGGGTTTTCGAGACCCAATAGGCTTTGTACTGTAATCATCGAGGTCACAACCTCACAAGAGACACGTTGCTACAGCAACATAAAAACTAACGCTGGCTGGGGGCTTAGCACAATATTACCCCATTCCCCTTTTCGCCAAATACACACACAGATACACACACAGACACGCACACACTTAAAGAAGGTATTTATTTTCATATTTACAAGATGGACCTTTAGAAAACCATCACAGAGGCCCATTTCTGGCCTGTAGACAGACATAGTGCATAGTGAGTACCCCCCACTAGATAACACACATAGATTACCCCCACTACACCATACAACACAATACAAACTCTCACTGGACTGGGAAAATGTGTTGGAGTGGTAACAAATGACGGGTCTATTCCCACTGGCTGTAGTGAAGATGGTCAACCCCTCTCTGATTACATCTGATTACATGTTTATGTCCTTTTATTTGTGTGGAGACTATTCAGTCGACCCAAGATACACACTGGTAGTGGTTATCGTGAGTGGGTATTAAAATGTAAAATGTAATAAAAGGCACAATCTAGGATATTTCCTGCTATTCAATGGTCATTTCAATGGTCTCTCAATGATACAGTTGAAGTCGGAAGTTTACATACACCTTAGCCAAATACATGTAAATTTATTTTTCACAATTCCTGACATTTAATCCTAGTAAAATTCCCTGTCTTAGGTCAGTCAGGATCACCACTTTATTTTAAGAATGGGAAATGTCAGAATAATAGTAGAGAGAATGATTTATTTCAGCTTTTATTTCTTTCATCACATTTCCAGTGGGTCAGAAGTTTACATACACTCAATTAGTATTTGGTAGCATTGCCTTTAAATTGTTTAACTATTTAGGGAGCGGCAGCCGAGGTGTCGGTTTTGGAGAGTCTGGCGTGCCCAAAGTAAAATGCCTGCCACAGGCCCAGAAACTAGGATATGCACATAATTAGTACTATTGGTTAGGAAGTTTCTAAAACCGTTAAAATAATGTCTGTGAGAATAACAGAACTGATATAGCAGGCGAAAACCCGAGGAAAATCCAACCCGGAATTGCAGTTTCTTTTTTAGATGACTGCCTTTTTTAGATGTCTGCCTATGGGATTCAATGTTATCTAGGACTTAGACTGCAGTACCTATGGCTTCCACTGGATGTCAACAGTCTTTAGACAGGGTTTCATGACGTTCATGATGTTTGATTTGTTTGGACAAAGTTGATAGGTATAATTTGAACGTGTTCTCTTCACGGTTCAATGGGCGTCTCGACGGTGGATTTTCTGATCATAACGCGCCAACCAAACAGAGATTTATGGATATAATAAATGACTTTTTCTAACAAAAGAACCATTGGATGTCTTCGTTGGACACTAGGGAAGCCCTCAGCAGAAGTTCTTCGAAAGGTAAGTTATTTATTTTAGCTCTTATATGGGTTTTGTGTGACCCGCGCTGGATATGAATTTATGCAAATGTGGAAAATAGGAGAGGTGCTATCCTCAAACAATCAAATGTTGTGCTTTCGCCGTAAAGCCTTTTTGAAATCTGACAACACTGTGATATTGCCAAGAATCAGAGCTTTTGATGACTCTGCAACACTTGTATATTGATGAATGTTTAATAATTCAACTTTTGGATTTTGAATTTGGCGCCTTACATTTCACCGGGTAGTGTTGGGAGCTAGTGCGCCGCTTCTCCGTAAGTAGTTAAAGGCACAGTCAACTTAGTGTATGTAAACGTCTGACCCACTGCAATTGTGATACAGTGAATTATAAGTGAAATAATGTGTCTGTAAACAAATGTTGGGAAAATTACTTGTGTCATGCATAAAGTAGATGTCCTAACCGACTTGCCAAAACTATAGTTTGTTAACAAGAAATTTGTGGAGTGATTGAAAAACGAGTTTTAATGACTCCAACCTAAGTGTATGTAAACTTCCGACTTCAACTGTATATATATACCCATAGAATACTGAAGAATTTTACTCATAAATACCTTACAATTTGATCAAAAACCATATCATAAATCCAAAAAAGGTTGTATTACTCATTCTTCATGTTGTCATTTGAGTCTGTAAACAAACCAGGTTCAATATACCAGCAAAACTATTATGTCAATCTCATGGACTGTCAGCATCAATAGCGCCATTAAAACATTTGACAGTGGTTGCTTTTTTCAGCCCCATCCTTCTGTAAAGTTTTACAGCAAACTAAGTTGCAGGGCTGCCCTCGTGGCGGAAAGACAAACTCCATATTGTGGCTTTAGGCACTTGGGAAAAAAAGACCATAGAAATCCACTCAATTATCACCATGGCTCTTTTCATGTAGAGTTACTTGTGCCTGTCTATTGTTCCTCTATGGCAGAGAGACTTCTATCGGTTAATAGCACTCAATCCGAGTACCCTTCCAGATGTTATTCACTATTGACCAAAAACACCTCTTCAAGCCACACTTCACAACCATTTCCACCCATAGGGCGAAGAAGAAGAAGGCGGCAGCGAGTGGGACAAGTTTCAATTCATTCTCTTCAAAAGGGGCCCAGATTAAATGTTTCCGGCCAACTGAAGTGTTCATTTCACAGAGGGGAAGCCGAGAAATGAATGAGAGGTGGGAACAAAAAAGAGGAGGTGGCGGTAGAGGACAAAAAGTAGACAGAGGAGGAGAAGAGAGGCCCATCTCTCTCTTTCTCCTTTCAATCCCCAGTGCACACCCAATAGCGTGGCAGCGAAGATTACACCACAGCCCCGAATTTGTGTGAGAATTGTCAAAAGACAAAAGAGTTCCGCCTATTATCCTCCGATAAGCCTTGTCCATCACACAAGGAGAAAAGGCCGGCTAAAGGTTTCCACACAATGGGGAACAAAGTAAGTCCATCTTTTAGGGGCAAATCAGGGCTGGAGGATCTTGGGCCTGTATCAATAATAAGAAGGAAGAGAGGAAGGTACACAAGACAAGGATTTACAGCTTTACTGACACAAGGCATTGGGGATAATGCCACACAGACATGCTTATGCAGGGACACATGGACACGAATGCAGGTAGGCACACAGACAGACACACCGGAAGACAGACAGACAGACAGAAAGTGACAGATGCAGACATACGCGCACATCATGAGATTGGCTCCCACGCCTATTGTGTGTGTTTGTGTGTGTGAACGTGTTTGTGTGTGTGTCTGAGTGTATTGTGGATATGTTGAGGAGCAACAATGCAAAATAAAGTGATTTAGGCCAGACTAATGCTGTGTTCTATAAATTCCTGTAATTAAAATAAATAAAACATACGTTAGTGTACCATCCTCTTGTTAGTTTGCATCCCTGGGCCATTATTTTAATATATTTTTTTATCACGAGTCTCATAGAAAAACCTTTTTTAAATGTGAAGAAAAGAAGGGAATAAGGGGAGAAACGGCTGACTGGGGGAAGAGAAAGAGGGGAACACCTGTCTCCAATTACCCAGTGGAAGAAAGAGAGAGAAAGGGAGAGAGAGAGAGGGCAGGCAGCAGGAAAGAGACGTGTTCTAATTAAAAACACTAGTTAAAAACGTCCTGCTTCTGGCACCGAGACCAGAAGTGTCTGTTTGTGTGAGAACAGACCCCATTCCACCTTTCCCTCTCACTTTCCTTACATAGCCACTCTCTCCCTCTCCTTCCTTCCATTCCCTCTCTCCCGTTTAAATCCTCCCTCCATCTCACCTTCTGTTATTATTTCCCCGCCTCCATTCATTCCCTCTTTCCCTCCTTCTCTTCAAAGCTCCCTTCACCTAGTTAAGACATTGCAACTAATTGCAGGTCTTTTCAAAAGTCATGCAGAGCTGCTGAATGGTCAAATATTTCTGCTCAACAGTGTGTGTGCACCCTGTGTCTGTCCAAACCTCTGTCAGCCATAGGCCTTGTCCCTGTGGCACTCTACACTGAGTGTACAAAACATTAGGAACATCTGCTCTTTCCATGAAACAGGCTGACCAGGTGAATTGTGAAAGTGATGATCCCTTATTGAAATCAGTGTAGATGAAGGGGAGGAGAGAGTTTGAGACATGGATTGTGTGTGTGTGCCATTCAGAGGGTGAATGGGCAAGACAAAAGATTTAAGTGTCTGAACGGGGTATGGTAGTAGGTGCCAGAAGCACCGGGTTGTGTCAAGAACTGCAGCGCTGATGGGTTTTTCACGCTCAACAGCTTCCCATGTGTATCAAGAATGGTGCACCACCCAAAGCATATCTAGCCAACTAGACACAACTATTGGAAACATTGGAGTCAACATGGGCCATCATCCATGTGGAGCGTTTTAGACACCTTGTGGATTCCATGCTCAGACGAATTGAGGCTGTCCTGATGGTAAAGGGGGGGGGGTTCAACTCAATATTAGGAAGGTGTTTTTATTGTTTTGTATGTGTGTGTATGCACTGTTTACAGTCCACAAGACTAGTGTGAAGTCTGTATGTTGGTGTGTGTGTGTGGGAGAATGAAAGACAGCTCTAGGCCCCTCCAGTTGCCCCCCCCCCATATGGTGGCCCTCAGGAAACGACGACTGCTTTAATGATGTCACTGTGTCCTGACCTGCCCCAACTGACATCCGCACTGCACCCCTTTATAGATAGACACACACACCTTTTATAAAGAGCCACATGGGATATAAGCCTACAGAGGTCCAGAGAGAACAGACCATATACACACGCACGCACAAAGACAGACACACCACACTTTTACAGAGAGCCACATGGATGAGGCCCATGGTTGACGTAGGTCTGGACACACACAAACTTTTATGGAGCCACTCTCAAGGGAGACCTACAGCTGACAGGACAGACTAAGGTATCCGGCCAGCGGGGCTAAAGAAAGTGAAGGTGTACACACACCAATGTCATGCGCACACACACTTCAATGACTAACACCATTCTTATTTAACAAAAAGGAAAAGTGTAAAATTGGGAACTCTAATTCAAAATTCAGTATGTTCAGTTCAAAGACTATAATGGATTTGATGTTATGTTTTTATGAATAACAGGTCTTCCAAATGGATTTATACCATTTTACAGTATATCATAATATAGTATGACATACAGTGACATGAAAAAGTATTTGCCCCCTTTCTGATTTTCTCTATTTTGGAATATCAGAACTTCAACCAAAACCTAATATAAGATAAAGAGAACCTGCGTTTACAAATAACAACAAAAATGTATACTTATTTTGTATAATGAACAAAGTTATGCAACACCCAATTCCCCTGTGTGAAAAAGTAATTGCCCCCTTACACTAAATAACTGGTTGTGCCACCTTTATCTGCAATGACTGCAACCAAAAGCTTCCTGAAGTTGTTGATAAGTCTCTCACATCACTGTGGAGGAATTTTGTCCAACTCTTGCATGCAGAACTGCTTTAACTCAGTGGCATTTATGGGTTTTCAAACAAGACAATGAACATGTAGATCATTGTCTTGCTGCATCACCCAGCTGCGCTTCAGTTTCAGCTCACAGACAGATGGCCTGACATACTCCTGTAGAATTCTCTGATACAGAGCAGAATTCATGGTTCCTTCTATTAAGACAAGTCGTCCAGGTCCTGAGGCAGCAAAGCATCCCCAAACCATCACACTACCACCACAATGCTTGACCGTTGGTAGGTTCTTACTGTGGAGTGTTTGGTTTTCGTCAGATATAAATGGGACCCATCTCATCCAAAAGGTTTGCCAAAAAGCACCTGGAAGCACCAGGATGATCATGAAGACTCTTGGAAGAATGTTCTATGGACAGATGAGTCAAAATAACTTTTTGGACAACAATTTCCCAGCACTCAGACAAACGTTTTATTTAGCTTCGTATCATCCCTTACAAAAGATAATCCCTTACAAAAATGTGTTTGTGGCAAACGTAATGCAAACTAAATAGTGTTCCACAAAATATTACCAGAAGTTTGCAAACGTTAGCCACTAGTGGTGAATCTGTGGCAAAACTTTGGCAACAATATCTATTGCCATGAATGGCAAACAGTTTACCAGAAGCCGTTTCTGGTGAACACAGAAGTTCCAAGACCAGTAACCTTTGATGACCAATGAAGGGGATTAGAAACATATGTTGGAAAATGGAAACCAAGCCATCTAGCTAGCTACAGTATCTACCAATACTGTACGGTGATTGTCTAATTTATTAAATAAATGTTAACATTCTATTAGCTAAATGATGCCTAGTTAGCAATGCCATGTTTTATGGGATAGATTGAAACACATTTTGTTGATACCGGTTTCAATCTGTCAGCGCCACTGAATGTTAGCCATCCTATTTTTGCACAGTTCATGTGATAGCTAGCTAAGCTAACTAATGACTTGCCTAAACACATCTTTTTAGGTGAATACGTTGCTGTCTTTTAATAACAATATACATGTTAATATGCGAGTGTCACGGTTAAGTAGCATGTTAGCTAGCACAACAGCTAAGCTAGTTGGCTAGCTAGCAACAATATGCGTTGATTTGATATCAAAGCAAAACATCACTTTTGCAGATGGATACCCTCCTCCTACCCGTGGTGTTGGAAGAGGCTGTACTGGGAAGAGGATGCATCAACACCCTGGAAATTTGTTTGTGGTGCACACACTCCGAACACTTTTTTTGAGTGTATTGTCTTTAAGATTGATTAGGTAATTAAATGAATGTATTATTCTCAAAAACGTAGCAAATACTCTGTAACGATTAGATCTTTCACTGCTTTAAACTAGTAGCTAGCTCATCTTGATCACGTGTTGTTCCTTCTCTCTTTTCTAGAAGCAATCCGTTACGAGGCAAAAATACAGATTGAGGCCTTCAATCAAACTGAGGACAGAGAAATGTGTGCACCAGACATGCCAAGGCTTCTTGCATGCATGGCTTTGAGATGTAAGTTATACTATACAAAATGATGGGTTGTTTGGATGACCCAATTGCTGGGTTGCAGGCATTGGGTCAATAGTTGGGATGTTTTCTGTGTATACAACAAGGTTAGGTGGTTGGTGCTGGGTTATTAAACCTTTTCATGTGTGAGTTCCAAATACCTCTAACGGTCACCCAAGCGTGAGTTTTTTAATGCGCGTGATGTCAGGACAGTTAACCCACGCTGCCTGTTAATTATCATTTGGCTGTGTTTCAACTTCTTAATTTCAAATTATTTTCTAACAATTTAAATTGAAGTATGTTCCGTCTCTTCATTCATTTACAAAGAAGTAACCTATTTCACTGTTGAGGACAATTTACATTTGAGGCATTACTGAGCCGGACAAACTGGTGACAAATCATGCATTCCGATTCTTGCATAGATTGTAAATGGACACATATGATGCGTGTGTAAAATACTTTTTGAAGGTTGTACTGATTATGATGAGCTAATGCTAAGCTAATTACCAGCTATGTGTGGCGCCATGTTTCTAGACATCATGCAACTTATTCTGGTTGTCACGTAAACATCTGGCAGACCAAAGATGTTATAACAAAACGAGATGAAGGGATTGTTCACTCGTCTTTCGAGTAAACTTCCGAAGTGAATGATGGTAGATGACACAGCCCCTTCAACATGCATACTGCAAACAGGCCCAACTCATCTTGTAACCTCTTACCTTTGATTGACGAAAAAAACATGGCAAAATGCAAACTACACATTGTCAGATTACATTAGATATTTTAAAAAAGTGTTTTACTAAATTATTTTGATCAATGGTGAGGTCACCCCCGATGTGATGATTTGTATATAGTAATTGCAATTAGCTAATTCATATTATGGTTTCTGTCAGCCGAGAGTAAGCCAGCTAAATATGACCGATTGTGTTAGGTCACTCTTTCCTCAGTTAGCACTACAACTAATGTAGCAGGTGAGGGCCCTGGCGGAGTGGTGCCAGGAAAATATCCTCTCCCTCAACGTCAACAAAACGAAGGAGCTGATCGGGGACTTCAGGAAACAGTAGAGGGAGCACGCCCCTTCCACATCGACGAAACCACAGTGGAGAAGGTGGAAAGCTTCAAGTTCCTCGGCGTACACATTACTGACAATCTGAAATGGTCCACCCACAGAGACAGTGTGGTGAAGAAGGCGCAACAGCGCCTCTTCAACCTCAGAAGGCGGTAGAAATTTGGTTTGGCCCCTAACAGCCTCACAAACTTTTACAAATGCACAATTGAGAGCATCCTGTTGGGCTGTATCACCGCCTGGTATGCCAACTGCACTGCCCGCAACCGCAGGGCTCTCCAAATGGTGGTGCGGTCTGCCCAACGCATCACCGGGGGCACACTGCCTGCCCTCCAGGACACCTATAGCACCCAATGTCACAGGAAGGCCAAAAAGAACATCAAGGACATCAATCACCCGAGCCACGGCCTGTTCACCCCGCTATCATCCAGAAGGCGAGGTCAGTTCAGGTTAATCAAAGCTGGGACCGAGAGACTGAAAACCAGCTGTTATCTCAAGGCTATCAGACTGTTAAATAGCCATCACTAGCCGGCTACCACCCGGTTACTCAACTTTGCACCTTAGAGGCTGCTGCCCTATATACTGTACATAGACATGGCATCACTGGCCACTTTAATAATGGAACACTAGTCACTTTAATAATGTTTACATACTGCTTTACTCATCTCATATGTATATAGTGTATTCAATTCTACTGTAATTTAGTCAATGCCACTCCGACATTGCTCGTCCTAATATTTACAGTTGAAGTCGGAAGTTTACATACACTTAAGTTGGAGTCATTAAAACTATTTTTTCAACCCCTCCACAAATGTCTTGTTAACAAACTATAGATTTTGCAAGTGGTTATGACAAGTAATTTTTCCAACAATTGTTTACGGACATATTATTTCACTTATAATTCACTGTGTCACAATTCCAGTGGGTCAGACGTTTACATACACTAAGTTGACTGTGCCTTTAAACAGCTTGGAAATTCCAGGAAATGATGTCATGGCTTTAGAAGCTTCTGATGGGCTAACTGACATAATTTGAGTCAATTGGAGGTGTACCTGTGGATGTATTTCAAGGCCTACCTTCAAACAGTGCCTCTTCGCTTGACATCATGGGAAAACATCATCAAGAAATCAGCCAAGACCTCAGAAAAACAATTGTAGACCTCCACAAGCTTGGTTCATCCTTGGGAGCAATTTCCAAATGCCTGAAGGTACCACGTTCATCTGTACAAACAATAGTACGCAAGTATACACACCATGGGACCACGCAGCCGTCATACCGCTCAGGAAGGAGACTGTCTCCTTGAGGTGAATGTACTTTGGTGCGAAAAGTGCAAATCAATCCCAGAACAACAGCAAAGGACCTTGTGAAGACGCTGGAGGAAACAGGTACAAAAGTAGCTATATCCACAGTAAAACGAGTCCTATAATCGACATAACCCGAAAGGCCACTCAGCAAGGAAAAAGCCACTGCTCCAAAACCACCATAAAAAAGCCAGACTACGGTTTGCAACTGCACATGGGGAGAAAGATCGTACTTTTTGGAGAAATGTCATCTGGTCTGATGAAACAAAAATAGAACTGTTTGGCCATAATGACCATTGTTATGTTTGGAGGAAAAAGGGGGAGACTTGCAAGCCAAAGAACACCATCCCAACCGTGAAGCACGGAGGTGGCAGCATCATGTTGTGGGGGTGATTTGCCGCAGGAGGGACTGGTGCACTTCACAAAATAGATGGCATCATGGGGCAGGAAAATGATGTGGATATATTGAAGCAACATCTCAAGACATCAGTCAGGAAGTTAAAGCTTGGTCGCAAATGGGTCTTCCAAATGGACAATGACCCCAAGTATACTTCCAAAGTTGTGGCAAAATGGCTTAAGGACAACAAAGTCAAGGTATTGGAGTGGCCATTACAAAGCCCTGACCTCAATCCTATAGAAAATCTGTGGGCAGAAATGCAAAAGCATGTGCGAGCAAGGAGGCCTACAAACCTGACTCTGTTACATCAGCTCCGGTACACCACACTTTACATGTTTGACATTAGATTAGCTTCCATTAAAGAAAACCCTTTGAGTTCTACTAGATAGATAGCTCTGAATCCACGATATGGCAGAGGCTGCACTGAAATCTAACAGTACTGCTCACACAATCTTCTTATTATCAATTTATTTCAACCAATCATCATAATTTGTGTCAGTGCAGTACATGTTGAGTGCCCTTCTCTATAAGCATGCTGAAAGTCTGTTGATAATTTGTTTACAGAGAAATAGCATTGTATTCGGTCAAACACAATTACTTCCAACAGTTTGCTAAGAGCTGGCACAAACGTATAGGTCTGCTGTTAGAACCAGTGGTGGCCGATTTACCACTCTTAGGTAGCGGAATTACTTTGGATTCCCTCCAGGCCTGAGGACAAATGCTTTCCTCTAGGATCAGATTAAAGATATGACAGATAATTCCGTACCAGTCAACAGTACCAGTCAACACATTCAAGGGTTTTTCTTTATTTTTACTATTTTCTACATTGTTGAATGATAGTGAAGACATCAAAACTATGAAATATCACATTTGGAATCAAGTAGTAACCAAAAAAGTGTTAACCAAATCAAAACATATTTTAGATTATTCAAAGAACCCCCCCTTTGCCTTAATGACAGCTTTGCACACTCTTGGCATTCTCACTAAAAGTGTTAACATTTTGTCTGTGAGTATAACAGAACGGATATGGCAGGCAAAACCCCGAGGAATTTCTGTCCTTGAGAAAGTGGTTTTCACAGAGTGCCTCATTTGGAACCCCTCCCTTATGAAAATGCCCATATAGGGGCATATGAATGCAGTACCTATCGCTTCCTCTGGATGTCAACAGTCTCGAGAAAGTGTTTTGATTCTGTATAGATGTTTTAGAGCAGAGAAGAAGAGGGAATAAGGAAGTGCCTCTTTGGAACTCTATAGGACTGGGCGCGCGCTCTCACTAAGCACGCACTGTGTTTTTTACCGTCTTTAGAGCTCAGTTTATATTCCGGTTGATTTATTATAGTAAATATACGTAAAAGTGTTCCTAAGGATACATTTAAAATGATGTTTGATTGTTCTTGGACAAGTTTATAGGTATGAGTTGAACGAGTTCTAGTCACGTTTCAATGGAGGTGTGGACGCTGTAGTTTCTGATTATAACGCGCGAACCAAATGGAGATTTATGGATAAAATACATGACTTTTTCTAACAAAAGAACCATGGATTGTCTTCGTTGGACACTTAGGAAGACCTCAGCAGAAGTTCATCAACAGGTAATTGATTTGTTTTTGCTGTGAAATGTGTTATGTGTGTGCCACGCTGGCTAATGAATTCATGGCTATGAGAAAAGTATGTGAGGTGCTACCCTAAAACAATCAAATGTTGTGCTTTCGCCGTAAAGCCTTTTTGAAATCTGACAACGCTGTGATATTGCCAAGAAACAGAGCTTTTGATGAGTATGGAACACTTGTATATTGGTGGATGTTTAATAATTCAACTTTTGGATTTTGAATTTGGCGCCTCACATTTCACCGGGTAGTGTCGGGAGTGGGGCGCTAGCGCCCCAGTGATCCCTGAGAGGTTAATGTGCTTCTTCTTGAGACACTCCTTTGTTGCCTTGGCCGTGTGTTTTGGGTCATTGTCATGCTGGAATACCATCCACGTCCCATTTTCAATGCCCTGGCTGAGGGAAGGAGGTTCTCACCCAAGATTTGACGGTACATGGCCCCGTCCATCGTCCCTTTGATGCGGTGAAGTTGTCCTGTCCCTGTAGCAGAAAAACACCCCCGAAGCATAATGTTTCCACCTCCATGTTTGACGGTGGGGATGATGTTCTTGGGGTCATAGGCAGCATTCCTCCTCCTCCAAACACGGCGAGTTGAGTTGATGCCAAAGAGCTCCATTTTGGTCTCATCTGACCACAACACTTTCACCCAGTTGTCTTCTGAATCATTCAGATGTTCTTTGGCAAACTTTAGACGGGCATGTATATGTGCTTTCTTGAGCAGGGGGACCTTGCGGGCGCTGCAGGATTTCAGTCCTTCACGGCGTAGTGTGTTACCAATTGTTATCTTGGTGACTATGGTCCCAGCTGCCTTGAGATCATTGACAAGATCCTCCCGTGTAGTTCTGGGCTGATTCCTCACCGTTCTCATGATCATTGCAACTCCACGAGGTGAGATCTTGCATGGAGCCCCAGGCCGAGGGAGATTGACAGTTCTTCTGTGTTTCTTCCATTTGCGAATAATCGCACCAACTGTTGTCACCTTCTCACCAAGCTGCTTGCCGATGGTCTTGTAGCCCATTCCAGCCTTGTGTAGGTCTACAATCTTGTCCCTGACATCCTTGGAGAGCTCTTTGGTCTTGGCCATGGTGGAGAGTTTGGAATCTGATTGATTGATTGCTTCTGTGGACAGGTGTGTTTTATACAGGTAACAAGCTGAGATTAGGAGCACNTTGGCCCATTCCTCCATGCAGATCTCCTCTAGAGCAGTGATGTTTTGGGGCTGTCGCTGGGCAACACGGACTTTCAACTCCCTCCAAAGATTTTCTATGGGGTTGAGATCTGGAGACTGGCTAGGCCACTCCAGGACCTTGAAATGCTTCTTACGAAGCCACTCCTTCGTTGCCCGGGCGGTGTGTTTGGGATCATTGTCATGCTGAAAGACCCAGCCACGTTTCATCTTCAATGCCCTTGCTGATGGAAGGAGGTTTTCACTCAAAATCTCACGATACATGGCCCCATTCATTCTTTCCTTTACACGGATCAGTCGTCCTGGTCCCTTTGCAGAAAAACAGCCCCAAAGCATGATGTTTCCACCCCCATGCTTCACAGTAGGTATGGTGTTCTTTGGATGCAACTCAGCATTCTTTGTCCTCCAAACACGACGAGTTGAGTTTTTACCAAAAAGTTATATTTTGGTTTCATCTGACCATATGACATTCTCCCAATCCTCATCTGGATCATCCAAATGCTCTCTAGCAAACTTCAGACGGGCCTGAACATGTACTGGCTTAAGCAGGGGGACACGTCTGGCACTGCAGGATTTGAGTCCCTGGCGGCGTAGTGTGTTACTGATGGTAGGCTTTGTTACTTTGGTCCCAGCTCTCTGCAGGTCATTCACTAGGTCCCCCCGTGTGGTTCTGGGATTTTTGCTCACCGTTCTTGTGATCATTTTGACCCCACAGGGTGAGATCTTGCGTGGAGCCCCAGATCGAGGAAAATTATCAGTGGTCTTATATGTCTTCCATTTCTTAATAATTGCTCCCACAGTTGATTTCTTCAAACCAAGCTGCTTACCTATTGCAGATTCAGTCTTCCCAACCTGGTGCAGGTCTACAATTTTGTTTCTGGTGTCCTTTGACAGCTCTTTGGTCTTGGCCATAGTGGAGTTTGGAGTGTGACTGTTTGAGGTTGTGGACAGGTGTCTTTTATACTGATAACAAGTTCAAACAGGTGCCATTAATACAGGTAACGAGTGGAGGACAGAGGAGCCTCTTAAAGAAGAAGTTACAGGTCTGTGAGAGCCAGAAATCTTGCTTGTTTGTATGTGACCAAATACTTATTTTCCACCATCATTTGCAAATAAATTCATTAAAAATCCTACAATGTGATTTTCTGGATTTTCTTTCCTCATTTTGTCTGTCATAGTTGAAGTGTACCCATGATGAAAATTACAGGCCTCTCTCATCTTTTTAAGTGAGAGAACTTGCACAATTGGTGGCTGACTAAATACTTTTTTGCCCCACTGTATATGGATGAGCAATGACCGAGTGGCATAGGCAAGATGCAATAGATGGTATAAAATACAGAATATACAAATGGAATGAGTAATGCAAGATACGTCAACATCATTATTAAAGTGGCATTAATAAAGTGACTAGAGATCCATTTGTTACAGTGGCCAATGATTTCAAGTCTGTATGTAGGCAGCAGCCTCTCTGTGTTAGTGATGGCTGTTTAACAGTCTGATGGCCTTGAGATAGAAGCTGTTTTTCAGTCTCGGGGTGAACAGGCAGTGGCTCAAGTGGTTGTTGTCCTTGATGATCTTTTTGGCCTTCCTGTGACATTGGGTGCTGTAGGTGTCCTGGAGGGCAGGTAGTTTGCATCGGGTGATGTGTTGTGCCATCCGCACCAACCTCTGGAGAGCCCTGCGGTTGTGGGTGGTGCAGTTGCCGTACCAGGTGGTGATACAGCCCTACAGGATGCTCTCAATTGTGCATCTGTAAAAGATTGTGGTGGTTTTAGGTGACAAGCCAAATTTCTTCAGTCTCCTAAGGTTGAAGAGGTGCTGTTGCGCCTTCTTCACCACACAGTCTGCATGGGTGGACCATGTCTGTGATGTGTATGCAGAGGAACTTAAAAATGTATACCTTCTTCACTGCTATCCTGTCTATGTGGATAAGGGGGTGCTCCCTCTGCTGTTTCCTGAAGTCCACGATCATCTCCTTTGTTTTGTTGATGTTGAGTGAGAGGTTGTTTTCAAGCCAACTACTGTTGTGTCGTCTGCAAACTTGATGATCGAGTTGGAGGCGTGCAGCCTTGTGAAGGTTAACATGTTTAAATGTCTTACTCACATCGGCCACGGAGAAGGAGAGCCCACAGTCCTTGGTAGCGTGCCGCGTCGGCAGGCACTGCATTATCCTAAAAGTGGGCAAAGAGGGTGTTTAGTTTGTCTGGAAGCAAGACGTCCGTGTCCGTGATTGTCTGTAGACCTTGCCACATACGTCTCGTGTCTGAGCGGTTGAATTGTGACTCCACCTTGTCCCTGTACTGGCATTTCGCTTGTTTGTTTGCCTTGCGGAGGGAATAACTACACTGTTTATATTCGGCCATATTCCCGGTCATCTTACCGTGGTTCGCGCTTTCAGTTTTGCGCGAATGCCACCATCTATCCACGGTTTCTGGTTAGGGTAGGTTTTAATAGTCACAGTGCGTACAACATCTCCAAAGCACTTCCTTATAAACTCACTCACCGAATCAGCGTAAAAACCTATATTATTCTCTGAGGCTACCCAGAACATGTCCCAGTCCGCGTGGATTCCGTTTGGTCAGACCAGCGTTGAATGGTCCTTGTCACAGGTACATCCGGTTTGAGTTTCTGCCTATAGGAGGGGAGAAGCAAAATGGAGTCGTGGTCTGATTTGCCAAACGGAGGGCGGGGGAGGGCCTTGTATGCATCGAGGAAGTTAGAGCAGCAGTGCTCCAGTGTTTTGCCAGCCCAGGTACTACAATCAATATGCTGATTGAATTTAGGTAGCCTTGTTCTCAAATTTGCTTTGTTAAAATCCCCAGCTACAATAAATGCAGCCTCAGGATATATGATTTCCAGTGGAGTCCCTTGAGGGCCGTTGTGGTATTGGCTTGAGGGGGGATATGCACGGCTGTGACAATAACCGGCGAGAATTCTCTTGGGAGATAATACGGTCGGTATTTGAATGTAAGGAATTATAGGTCAGGTGAACAGAAGGACTTCCTGTATGTTGTTACAATAATACCATGAGTCGTTAATCATGAAACATACACCCCCCGCCCTTCTTCCTGGAGAG
Organism: Hucho hucho; assembly: GCA_003317085.1. NCBI lineage: Eukaryota > Metazoa > Chordata > Actinopteri > Salmoniformes > Salmonidae > Hucho > Hucho hucho. The sequence goes on along the minus strand of QNTS01000539.1, from coordinate 783,893 downwards.
ATGTTTATTCCTGTCGGCGCAACGCACAGATTCCCGGTGTCTGTACTGACTCCGACAGCATGTCCCAGAGCTTGGGCCAAGAAACACAAGCAATGGACATTAGACTGGTGAAAATCTGTCCTTTGGTCTGATGAGTCCAAATTTGAGATTTTTGGTTCCAACCGCCGTGTCTTTGTGACGCAGAGTAGGTGAACGGATGATCTCTGCATGTGTGGTTCCCATCGTGAAGCATGGAGGAGGAGGTGTGATGGTGCTTTGCTGGTGACACTGTCAGTTTTTTATTTAGAATTCAAGGCACACTTAACCAGCATGGCTTTCACAGCATTCTGCAGCAACACGCCATCCCATGGTTTGCGCTTAGTAGGACTATTATTTGTTTATCAACAAGACAATGACCCAAAACACACCTCCAGGCTGTGTAAGGGCTATTTGACCAAGGAGAGTGATGGAGTGCTGCATCAGATGACCTGGCCTCCACAATCACCCGGCCTCAACCCAATTGAGATGGTTTGGGATGAGTTGGACAATGTAGAAATTTTTTAAAACAAAGAAAAAACCTTGAATGAGTAGGTGTGTCCATTCTTTTGACTGGTACTGTAGGAGTGGCTACCATCCTCAGTAGGTTTCAATCTACTGTAAGTGTATCAATGCCAGGATGTTTGCCATTTTTGATCATTAACAATAATTTTTCCACCTCTTCCACACTAATTCAAACTTGCAATGCTTTTCTTTCATTATTAGTTTTTTTATGCATGAATACAATATCTCAAAGTTTGCCAACATAATTGGCAACATGAAATGGTTTTGTGATGAATAAGCCATCCAATTCGATAAAAGATAGAGTTGAATTTGTCTTTCTGCCCATAATCTGCCCACATTTTTCCCCCCATCATTGTTTATATCATTGATATTGGCTTCATAATAGTTTTCATAATAGTTTTTTGTTGAGTTTAGTCACATAATTTCTCAATTTGCAGTAAGTCAGACAGTCAGATGTGCAGCGAGACTTATTAGCCACTCCTTTTGCCCCATCTCTTTCAACCATACAGTTTTGCCACATCTCGTATAGATCGGACCCAATTTTTTATTTTCACCTAAAATGACATACACAAAACTACCTGCCTGTAGCTCAGGACCTGAAGCCAGGATATGCATATTCTTGATACCATTTGAAAGCAAACACTTTGAAGTTTGTGGAAATGTGAAATTAATGTAGGAGAATATAACACATTAGATCTGGTAAAAGATAATACAAAGACAAAATGTGTTTTTTTGTCATTTTGTTTTGTACCATCATCTTTGAAAAGCAAGACAAAGGCCATAATGTATTATTCCAGCCCAAGCTCAATTTAGATTTTGGCCACTAGATGGCAGTTGCATTTCTGTTCAAAATGTTGTATCAAGACTGCCCAAATGTGCCTAATAGGTTTGTTAATAACTTTTCAAGTTCATAACTGTGCACTCTCCTCAAACAATAGCATGGTATTATTTCACTGTAATAGCTACTGTACATTGGACAGTGCAGTTAGATTAACAAGAATTTAAGCTTTCTGCCAATATCAGAAATGTCTATGTCCTGGGAAATGTTCTTGTCACTTACAACCTCATGCTAATCGCATAAGCCTACGTTAGCTCAACCGTCCCGTGGGGGACCCACCTTAACAGATGCATGTTTATCAATAATTGGAAGAAGCAATTTTATAAATTCACCAAGTGCAGCATCTGGATGCTCATTATTAATCACATCAGACCAACAATTTTTACATCATCTAAATAACAGTCACAGCAAAATCCTTTGTATAATCTCTTATACACTATTTCAGGCCCAGCTTTTGGAACTTTGGCTTTCCTGGATATAGACAGAACATTGTGATCACTGCATCCATTGTGCACGGACGCAGCTTTAGAACAAAGATCTAAAGCATTAGTAAAAATGTGATCGATACATGTGGATGATCTTGTTCCTGTAGTGTTTGTAAACACCCTGGTAGGTTGATTAATAACTTGAACCAGATTACAGGCACTGGTTACAGTGAGAAGCTGGTTACTCTTGAGCTGACAGCTTGATGAAAACCCGTCAATATTCAGGTCCCCAAGAAAATAGACCTCTATTTACATCACATACACTATCAAGAATTTCACAAATATTATTTAGATACTGACTGTTAGCACTTGGTGGCCTATAGCAACACCCCAAAAGAAAAGGCTTTAGATGTGCCAGGTGAACCTGCAACCACAACACTTGACATAAGATATTCTCTAAGCATTACAGGGATATGGCTTCGAATATATACAGCAACACCTCCTCCATGAACATTTCTGTCTCTGTCTCTGTCCAGTGCCTTGCGAAAGTATTCACCCCCTTTGGCATTTTTCCTATTTTGTTGCCTTACAACCTGGAAATAAAATATATTTTGGGGGGTTTTGTATCATTTGATTTACACAACATGCCTACCACTTTGAAGATGCAAAATATTTTTGATTGTGAAACAAACAAGAAATAAAACAAGAAATGAAAACCTGAGCATGCGTACAGTGGGGCAAAAAAGTATTTAGTCAGCCACCAATTGTGCAAGTACTCTCACTTAAAAAGATGAGAGAGGCCTGTAATTTTCATCATTGGTACACTTCAACTATGACAGACAAAATGAGGAAAAAAATTCCAGAAAATCACATTGTAGGATTTTTAATGAATTTATTTGCAAATTATGGTGGAAAATAAGTATTTGGTCACATACAAACAAGCAAGATTTCTGGCTCTCACAGACCTGTAACAACTTCTTTAAGAGGCTCCTCTGTCCTCCACTCGTTACCTGTATTAATGGCACCTGTTTGAACTTGTTATCAGTATAAAAGACACCTGTCCACAACCTCAAACAGTCACACTCCAAACTCCACTATGGCCAAGAGCTGTCAAAGGACACCAGAAACAAAATTGTAGACCTGCACCAGGTTGGGAAGACTGAATCTGCAATAGGTAAGCAGCTTGGTTNGTGGAAACATCATGCTTTGGGGCTGTTTTTCTGCAAAGGGACCAGGACGACTGATCCGTGTAAAGGAAAGAATGAATGGGGCCATGTATCGTGAGATTTTGAGTGAAAACCTCCTTCCATCAGCAAGGGCATTGAAGATGAAACGTGGCTGGGTCTTTCAGCATGACAATGATCCCAAACACACCGCCCGGGCAACGAAGGAGTGGCTTCGTAAGAAGCATTTCAAGGTCCTGGAGTGGCCTAGCCAGTCTCCAGATCTCAACCCCATAGAAAATCTTTGGAGGGAGTTGAAAGTCCGTGTTGCCCAGCGACAGCCCCAAAACATCACTGCTCTAGAGGAGATCTGCATGGAGGAATGGGCCAAAATACCAGCAACAGTGTGTGAAAACCTTGTGAAGACTTACAGAAAACGTTTGACCTCTGTCATTGCCAACAAAGGGTATATAACAAAGTATTGAGATAAACTTTTGTTACTGACCAAATACTTATTTTCCACCATAATTTGCAAATAAATAAATTAAAAATCCTACAATGTGATTTTCTGGATTTCTTTTTCTCATTTCGTCTGTCATAGTTGAAGTGTACCTATGATGAAAATTACAGGCCTCTCTCATCTTTTTAAGTTGGAGAACTTGCACAATTGGTGGCTGACTAAATACTTTTTTGCCCCACTGTAACTATTCACCCCCCCAAAGTCAATACTTTGTTGAGCCATCTTTTGCAGCAATTACAGCTGCAAGTCTCTTGGGGTATGTCCCTATAAGCTTGGCACATCTAGCCACTGGGATTTTTGCTCATTCTTCAAGTCAAAACTGCTCCAGCTCCTTCAAGTTGGATGGGTGTACAGCAATATTTAAGTCATACCACATATTCTCAATTGGATTGAGGTCTGGGCTTTGACTGGGCCAATCCAAGACATTTAAACCACTTGAGTGTTGCTTTAGTAGTATGCTTAGGGTCATTTTCCTGCTCGAAGTTGAACCTCCGTCCCAGTCTCAAATCTCTGGAAGACTGAAACAGGTTTCCCTCAAGAATTTCGCTGTATTTAGCGCCATCCATCATTCCTTCAATTCTGACCAGTTTCCCAGTCCCTCCCGATGAAAAACATCCCCACAGCATGATGGTGCCACCACCAATGGCAGCATCATGGGATGGGGTTCTCGGGGTGATGAGAGGTGTTGGGTTTGCACCAGACAGCGTTTTCCTTGATGTCCAAAAAGCTCAATTTTAGTCTAATTTGACAAGAGTACCTTCTTCCACATGCCTTTTGGCGAACACCAAATGTGTTTGCTTATTTGTTTTGTGTTTGCTTTTTCTGGCCACTCTTCCGTAAAGCCCAGCTCTGTGGAGTGTACGGCTTAAAGTGGTCCTATGGACAGATACTCCAATCTCCGCTGTGGAGCTTTGCAGCTCCTTCAGGGTTATCTTTGGCTTCTTTGTTGCCTCTCTGATTAACTTCTTAGGGAGCGGTGGGGCGCTAGCGACACTACCAGGTGAAATGCAAGGCGCCAAATTCAAAATCCAAAAGTTGAATTATTAAACATGCATCAATACACAAGTGTTTCATAGTCATCAAAAGCTCTGCTTCTTGGCAATATCACAGCGTTGTCAGATTTCAAAAAGGCTTTACGGCGAAAGCACCACATTTGATTGTTTGAGGATAGCACCCCACATATTTTTGCCATTACCATAAATTCATAAGCTATCACGGTTCACAGAAAACACATTTCACAGCGAAAACAAATCAATTACCTTTTGAAGAACTTCTGCTGAGGGCTTCCCAAGTGTCCAACGAAGACAATCCATGGTTCTTTTGGTAGAAAAAGTCATGTATTATATCCATAAATCTCCGTTTGGTTGGCGCGTTATAATGAGAAAATAGAGCGTCGAATCCTCCATTGAAACGTGAAGAGAACTCGTTCAACTTATACCTATAAACTTGTCCAAGAACAATCAAACATAATTTTAAATGTATCCTTAGGAACACTTATGTATAAATAGTATAATATTTCAACCGGAATATAAACTGGGCGATAAGAAAGGAAAAAAACAAAGAACGCGCCAGCCGTGAACGCGCGTTTTACTGTATTGACATCTGCGTGGACACTTCCTTATTAGTCTTCTTCTCTGCTCTAAAAGCATCTAAAAAGAATCAGAACACTTTCTCGAGACTGTTGACATCCAGAGGAAGCAATAGGTACTGCATTCATATGCCCTTATATGGGCATTTTTATAAGGGAGGGGTTCTAAATGAGGCAATCTGTCAAAATCACTTTTTCCAGGACAGAAATTCCTCTGGTTTTTCTGCCATATCCGTTCTGTTATACTCACAGACAAAATGTTAACACTTTTAGAAAATTCAGAGTGTTTCCTATCCAATGGTACTAAATATGTGCATATCCTATTATCTGGGCCTGAATGGGAGGCATTTTACTTTGGGCACACCAGGCTCTCCAAAACGGTCACCTCGTGCGCTGCTCCCAAAGAAGTTAACGCCCTCCTTGACTGGTCCGTGAGTTTTGTGGGCGGCCCTCTCTTGGCAAGTTTGCTGTTGTGCCATATTCTTTCCATTTTGTTATAATGTATTTCATGGTGCTCCGAACGATGTTAAAAATTCCGGATTTTATAACCCAACCCTGATCTGTACTTCTCCACAACTTTGTCCCTGAGATGTTTGGAGAGCTCCTTGGTCCTCATGGTGCCGCTTGCTTCGTGATGCCACTTGCTTAGTGGTGCTGCAGACTCTGGGGCCTTTCAGAACAGGTGTATATAGAGTTGAAGTCAGAAGTTTACATACACCTTAGAGAAATACATTTAAACTCAGTTTTTCACAATTCCTGACATTTAATCCTAGTAAATAATCCCTGTCTTAGGTCAGTTAGGATCCCCACTTTATTTTAGGAATGTGAAATGTCAAAATAATAGTAGAGAGAAGGATTTATTGAAGCTTTGATTTCTTTCATCACATTCCCACTGGGTCAGAAGTTTGCATACACTCAATTAGTATTTGGTAGCATTGCCTTTAAATTGTTTAACTTGGGTCAAACATTTTGGGTAGCCTTCCACAAGCTTCCCACAATAAGGTTGGGTGAATTTTGGCCAATTTCTCCTGACAGAGCGGTGTAACTGAGTCAGGTTTGTAGGCCTCCTTGCTCCCACACGCTTTTTCAGTTCTGCCCACACATTTTCTATGGGATTGAGGTTAGGGCTTTGTGATGGCCACTCCAAACCTTGACTTTGTTGTCCTTAAGCCATTTTCCAACAACTTTGGTAGTATGTTTGAGGTCATTGCTCATTTGGAAGACCCATTTGCGACCAAGCTTTAACTTTCTGACTGATGTCTTGAGATGTTGCTTCAATATATCCACATTATTTCCCTCCCTCATGATGGCATCTATTTTGTTAAGTGCACCAGTCCTCCTGCAGCAAAGCACCCCCACAACATGATGCTGCCACCCCCGTGCTTCACGGTTGGGATGGTGTTCTTCGGCTTGTTCTCCCCCTTTTTCCTCCAAACATAACAATGGTCATTATGGCCAAACAGTTCTATTTTTGTTTCATCAGACCAGAGGACATTTCTCCAAAAAATAAGATCAAATTATGATAATTGTACTATATTACATATGGGATCAAAAAAAGCGAAACATTTACATTACCGTGTAGTTTACCAATAAAATGGTCTGACGGTGAAGGGGGCATACTCGGTATTGATATCCCGAAAGAAAGAAATTATCTCACTACAATACATTTTAATACAAAGATAACAAAAATAGATAAAATCTTGCTACCATGGAAAGGAAAATACCTGTCTATTTGTGGAAAAATTTAACTCTTAAGACATCTCCCAGTTTACCTTTTTGCTTATGGCCTTGCCTACACCGAGCAACTTGTTCTTTAAATTATATGAGCAAAAAACAACAAATATTTATTTAAATGGGCCTATTTATGTGATGAATATGAATTCGGAGGGCAGAAATGATTAAATATTAAAGCAATAGACCTCTCACTAAGGGCTTCAGTCATACAAAAGTTATACTTAATTCCAAACTGGTTCTCTAGCAGATTAGTAAGAATGTCTCACCCAATGTTCAAAAATTGCCCTTTTCCCTTTATTCTGATTACAACCTCTCACTTTCAGTTATTTGAAAATATTAGAAAATCTATTTTTAAAACAGCCATAGATAGATTAAACTGAAATTGCAACCAACTAACAGAAAATAAATAAATATTACAACAAATATTATAGTTAATATACTAATTGATAAAAAATACATACATTTTAGACTTTCTTTGTAAATGATAACATAAATAGGACTGGTGGAGTTACGTCACACATGCAGCTAACAGAAATATATGGAAATGTCTGTTCTACCAAAAATTACAAGCAACTAATTGCAGCATTACTGCAAAAATGGAAGAGGCAAGTGGAAGGGGGGGAAAGTAAGGAACTTGTCTGTTGGCCCTGCATTAAATGTAAATTATAAAAAAATTATTGCAACCAATAGAATAGATTTTACTGCGAAGAGACAGAATTATTAGATCATTTGTTTTGGTACTGTCCATATGCTACATATGGACAGTACCAAAACAAATGATCTAATAATTCTGTCTCTTCGCAGTAAAATCTATTCTATTGGTTGCAATCATTTTTTAATAATTTACATTTTAAAACTATGGCGTCATTTTGTGTATCAGTTCATTAACCATGTGCCATGGAATCGGTACATTTATATTTATCACAATTTTCCTTACCCAATTTTGGTCTTTAATGCAGGGCCAACAGACAAGTTCCTTGCTTTTGGTTTCAGGTTCATTAATAGCTCAAGAATTGCAACATTTACCTGAAGCTAACTCTGCAAATAGCACTACTGGGTGAATGAATTAATAGTCAATCGATCAATAATATAATAATACTCTTAGCAAAACATTTTATCTTTCATTTACAATCTTTACAAACTATGAGAATAGAAATGTTCAGAACTTTTGTGAAACATCACAGCACAGTTGAAAAATATATGGCAAATAGAAATCAAACTGGATGGTGTTCAGAGATGGGAAGGGTTGAATGGAACTGAAGGGTAGGACTAAAATTAACAAGATAACTAATGTAAAATACACTGTGTCCGTAAAATGTATATAGGTTCAGAACTTTTGTGAAACAGCACAGTTTAAAATATATAGCAAATAGAAATCAAACTGGTTGGTCTTCAGAGATAGATGGGAGGGGTTGAGGGTACTTGAAGTATGGGACAAAAAACAAAAAAAAAATTATTGTAAAATATATACATCTGATATAGTATGTATAAGTTGGAAGAATAAGATGCCTAAGTGTTGTTGTCTATTAGTTTATTCAAATTGGGGGAGGGGTGGGGTTAGGGGAAAATAATGAAGGAAAATATATTTTAAAAATTATATATTTAATATAAATATATTTTTAGATTTTTTTTTTTTTATATAAATGTATATTTAGAAAAATATATATATGGGGAATTGGATAATATGCAGAAAATTACATTGATGGAAGCCACAATTCATCTGCAATATTAAAGCGGATCTACCACCTATAAAAATAAAATAAAAAGTATGGTAAAATGGCCAGACTATGTAAGGTAGTTGTGGATGTAATGTATCTAGTCCCAAAGCAACTTCTGGTGAAGTTAAGTCTTTCAAGTTTCCATTAAGGTTGTACTATTGGTTATCGATGGAAGACGTAGATGCAGTTTTACACAGGGTCAATGAAAGGCAGTGTTTTTTCACCCCACCAAAGCTCTGTCCCTACTCTCAAAAAATGTATCAAAGAGGCCAGGTTCCACTCATTCAGCGTATCTTCACAAAGCTGTCCATTAATTGGCATTGACCTCTGCATTGAAGTACAGAAATAAAGAAATGTTAGAAACATACACTAACGTTCAAAAGTTTTTGGTCACTTAAAAATGTCCTGCCTAGAAGGCCAGCATCCCGGAGTCGCCTCTTCACTGTTGACGTTGAGACGGGTGTTTTGCGGGTATAATTTAATGAAGCTGCCAGCTGAGGACTTGTGAGGCGTCTGTTTCTCAGTCTGATTGAAGACCTCATTCTTTATTTTTGCCTTGTAACTGATTGCTTCTAGAAAGGGAGAAGGAACAACAAATTATCAAGATGAGCTAGCTACTTCTTTAAAACAATGAAAGATCTTCTTGTTCCAAAGAGTGAAAGAGTGGCTTGCAAAAGGATTCATCCCCTTGGCGGTATACCTATTTTGTTGCATTAGAACCTGTAATTTAAATGGATTTTTATTTGGATTTCATGTAATGGACATACACAAAATAGTTTGGTGAAGTGAAAAAAATATATAAGTATAAGTATAAACACCATGGGACCATGCAGCCATCATACCGCTCTGGAAGGAGAGTCTCCTAGAGATGAACGTACTTTGGTGCGAAAAGTGCAAATCAATCCCAGAACAACAGCAAAGGACCTTGTGAAGATGCTGGAGGAAACAGGTACAAAAGTATATATATCCACAGTAAAACAAGTCCTATATCGACATAACCTGAAAGGCTGCTCAGCAAGGAAGAAGCCACTGCTCCAAAACCGCCATAAAAAAGCCAGACTACGGTTTGCAACTGCACATGGGGACAAAGATCGTACTTTTTTGAGAATTGTCCTCTGGTCATAGGTCTTCCAAAGTTGTGGCAAAATGGCTTAAGGACAACGGTCAAGGTTTTGGAGTGGCCATCACAAAGCCCTGACCTCAATTCTATAGAACAAATTTGGGCAGAACTGAAAAAGCGTGTGCAAGCTAGGAGGCCTACGAACCTGACTCGGAGGCCTACGAACCTGGCCAAAATTCACCCAACCTATTGTGGGAAGCTTGTGGAAGGTTACCCAAAATGTTTGACCCAAGTTAAACAATTTAAAGGCAATGCTACCAAATACTAAATGAGTGTATGTAAACTTCTGACCCACTGGGAATGTGATGAAAGAAATAAAAGCCTAAATAAATCATTCTCTCTACTATTATTCTGACATTTCACATTCTTAAAATAAAGTGGGGATCCTAAATGACTTAAGACAGGGATTAAATGTCAGGAATTGTGAAAAACTGAGTTTAAATGTATTTGGCTAAGGTGTATGTAAACTTCCGAATTCAACTGTATGTATCATTATGATTAACGTATAATCATTATGATTATAAGTTTCAATTGCATGCCAATGGAACCGGAACCACGAGCTCGTTGTCTCCCATGGTTGACGTATGTCTGGAGTGGTGCAGGGCCTAGAGCTGATGGGACAGACTGAGGTATCCGTTCAGCGGGGCTAAAGAAAGTGAAGGTGTAGACACAATGTCATGCACTCACTCACTGACACACACACTGTTCAATGACTAACATCCATTCTCATTTAACAAACAGGAAAGGTGTAAAATTGGGAACTCCGAAAAAAAATTCTGTATGTTCAGTTCAAAAACTATAATGGCCTCTTTCTTATGTTAATTATGATTTTACTAATAACAGTCTTACGAACGGATATATACCATCTTATATCATAATATGATATAACACATGGCATCTCAACTCATTAGTTCAATAAGTGCTCTCCAATTTCCCATAATTCCACAGTGGGTAGAGTAAGTCACAGTTGCGCTCGCTCAGAGATCCATGGTACTTCTAAATCCCCAGCTAAAGAAATGTCATCTGTTTTTTTACCCGTAGCCAAGAGCAATACTGGGCCTCTCCCTGGGCCCTGCCACAGGGATCAATTCCCTTCGCTTGATGGAGAAATGGCAAAGTTTGTTGTTATTACTTTGAAGATTCCCGTGGTTTCCTCTTACTGCATTGGATTTGTCCATGAACGCCGCTGTGTGCTTTAAAAGACAAAGGTGGGAGGGAAGAAAGCAGAAATGTTTTGAGTATTTTTTGTTTCTCACTTCTATTTTTCACTTCCGTTGTGCAAGATGTTGAACAAGATGTGATCTAGGTTTTGAACACGGGTCGTCGGAGCTCCACAAGAATGTTGAACTCAAGCCTAGGCAGTAGTTGAGAGAGTAAATGCAAGTCTTCAGGTCCCAGACAAGGTTTATAAACTGAACCACCTCTATTACAATTCATCCCCCCTCCACCAATGTTCTGTGCAAGATTCTGTGCGACTTCCAGCGTGCGTTTACTGTGAACACTGATGCTGTACCCGCTTTAAGTTACAGTTTTAACAGTGGCCATGTTGGCTACCGTGGCTATTTAACAGAGGTGTGGACTCAAGTCACATGACTTGGACTCGAGTCACAAATATGATGACTTGCAACTCGACTTTGACACCAATGACTCGTTACTTAACTTGGACTTGAGCCTTTTGACTCGAACTGACTTGATACCCTCCCCAAGGCCAAATATTAAGAATGATGCTATTTTAAGCAGCGCATCAACTCTTCATTTAACGGATTACAGTTTGAATCGGACAGCAGCCAATCAAATTGTGCCAGCTGAGAAAATGTTGCGAGTGGCAGTGCAGAGGAACGTCAGTGGGTGAATTCAGACGGAGCCCTTGGAAAGATGATACCCCAAAATATTATTTTAGGATATAAAGACTACGCTGTAGTCAACAAAAAACGGATTGCAACATGCGGGAAGAAAATTACAGACGGAGGTACAACAACTTTGTGCAGCTTCAAATGAAGCTATAGCTTCAAATGAAGCTGCACAAAGAACGGTAAGTCGTGGCTAATATAGTCGACAGCTATATATAACTTTGCTTGTGTAGCATGTAGGCTAACGTAACATTAAATCAAATGAGCCTCCACACAGTCAGTCAGTGCGGGAACGTGATCATTGCACCCAAGATTGAGCAACAAGTGGCTAGGCAGTTGGTAGCCTAAATCCTGCCTGATGTTACTGCTGTTCCTAAAACCATTGACATACGTTAGCCTACTGTAACCACACACAGAGAGGGTGTTTGTGTACAAGCCTACATCGCCCGATTGCGCCCCATAGCGATCCTCGATAGTCGATCACTATGGGGGGGTGGGTCTTTCTCATGGCTACCCATGTATTTTCATGGAAATCAAGTTTATTTGGAAAGTAATAAATATATATATTTTTAAAATCATTCATGATTTGTGTAAATGTAATATACTAACTATTACTCTTGTTAAAAATATGAAATGGTATTACATTTGGTGAAGAGAACATTATGACTTGTTTAGGACTCGAAACTCAAAGTTTTAGGACTTGAGACTTGTCGGTCTTGACACGGACTTGCTTGTCTTGACTTGGGACTTGACTTGGGACTTGTAAAACAATGACTTGGTCCCACCTCTGCTATTTAATCATAATGTAGGCCTACCAGAGAGGCCTACCATCAAAAACAATGGAGAAAATTGATCCCATAACATTTTAACATAGAAATAGCTGTTCTATCATTCAGCCTACAGTAGCAGCCAATGTGTGGTGTTCAATGTAGGCCTACATTCATGAGACTTTTGAGGGAAAAAAACATGAATCTGTTTATCCACTTGTCCTTCAGACAAGGACGTGACTGAACATATTGTGTTTGATGCAAGAAACCACTTTACAAAATAAAATGCATTATTATTCCCATACCATTATTACAGAGAATCAGACAAATTATGCTACCCTCTGCCTATTGGCTACTTAGCTTATTCAAGGCTGTCTCAATATACAACGCTGCACCTTTAAGAAAAAAAAAGAACCTCTTTACCTGACTCACTTTTCAAAGATGTCTATAAATGTACGCTTTGTGCTCTTGTAAGACGCAATCACTCCCCAAATGATCTACAACTTGGCTAATAACTCATTAACTAGCAAAGGATTTAAACAAAACAAGCGCATCTACTCACGACCGCTCAAGCTGTAAACACAGTCTAATTAAGTAAATGGCACAAATCCATTTATGGCAATGGTCTATTTGCATATAGGCCTACTGCAGCTCTGACTGGTTATGACACACCGGTCTATGTAAAGTATGGGCTGAATAGTGCACGTCAATGCAAATGAATCCTACTCTGCTGCGTTCTGCCTACAACAAAATCTCTTGCATAGTTTTTTTTGTTTTTCGGTATGTTGCATTGAAAGTGGCTAATATTGCGTTGATTCGATCACAATTGCCAAAGTAAAGGGAAACGTTGACAGTGTTAACAGGGAAAACTCTAGAACAGTGGTCACCAACCTTTTCTGGGTCAAGACCACTGACTCAAAATGCAAGCAGAGATCTATCGCTCAGATTTTTTTTAACATGACTTAACTCCCGAGGTGACGGTTTTGGAGAGTCTTGCGTGCCCAAAGTAAAATGCATGCCACTCAGGCCCAGAAAATAGGATATGCACATAATTAGTACTATTGGATAGGAAACACTATGAAGTTTCTAAGAGTGTTAAAATAATGTGAGTATAACAGAAGTGATATAGCAGGCGAAATCCGGATGGACTTTCCTCAGGTTTTGCAGTTTTTTTTGTAAATGAGCATCTTCTCCATTGTGCCTATTGCATACAACTTTATGTAGGACTGAGACTGCAGTACCTATGGCTTCCACTAGATGTCAACAGTCAAAGACTGGGAATTCTAGCAGTGACCAGAACGGATAGTGGATAGGCGACCACTTTTGTGAACGCACACCACTTTATTTTTCTTTCCTATCGTTCACGTTATCGTCCGGTTGAAATATTACAGCAAATATACCCAAAAGGATACCTAAGGATACATAAAAAATGATGTTTGGTTTTGTTTGTAGAAAGTGTATAGGTATAATTTGAACGTGTTCTCTTCACGGTTCAATGGGCGACTCAACGGTGGATTTTATGATCATAACGCGCCAACCAAATGGAGATTTATGGATATAATAAATGACTTTTTCTAACCAAAGAAGCATGGATTGTTTTCGTTGGACACTTGGGAAGCCCTCAGCAGAAGTTCAACAAAGGTAAGCAATTTTATATTAGTGATTTTATGCGTTTTGTGAGACCCGTGTTGGGTTATGGATTTATGCTAATGCGTAAATATTAGAGGTGCTACCCTCAAACAATCAAATGTTGTGCTTTCGCCGTGAAGCCTTTTTGAAATCTGACAACGCTGTGATATTTCCAAGAATCAGAGCTTTTGATGACTATGCAACAATTGTATATTTATGATGTTTAATAATTCAACTTTTGGATTTTGAATTTGGCGCCTCACATTTCACCGGGTAGTGTCGGGAGTGGGGGCGCTAGCGCCCCACTGCTCCCTAAGTAGTTAAAAAATGTAAGCCTACGCAACATTAACCAATTAAAAACAGTACTGTAGCAATGAGTTTGTGCAGTAGGCTACAGGCCCAATACATTATCACCACATATTGGCTTTGCTTGAATTGCCTAGCCAATGAATGCATTGTTGTTCGGGCAATTTAAAAAATAGGCTATATGATCACACTGGTAATTGATCCATTGTTGTATTACTTGTGAAGCACAGCTGAGTGAGCATACATTTAAATAATATACTTTTTATTTTACTGGGCTGATGGTGCCTGCATCTGATGGTCAGTCTCAGCGGAAGGAGAGAACAGCTGACTGAGGGTCCGCCTATCAACATCACTCTGCTCTCCCTTTCCTCCACTGACCAAAAAAGGACATGGACTTCCAGCTGATGGCGAAACTCGAGTCGCACCTCATTATTTCTGCCTCATGCACAAATTAATGTTGTTACTCCTATGAACAGAGAAAGTGAAATATTCCCCCATATTAAAAAAGATCCAAGCCACTATTAATAACAACAATGCAAGCCTATAGATACACTTTCATACCCATTCATTACAACTGCGGTGCTTGTTGTAGCGCTGAGTGGAAATACAACACGCATTTTACGGCTTATGAAAGTGTTGAATACAAAGTGTTAACAGTGATGAGTCAGAACTTAAGCAGGAACTCGCTCATAAAAACAGCATCTCTTTGCTGTATTCGTTGACAGTCTCTCTCTAGTCATGGTTTTAAACGTTTTGAATTCTCACAGTATCAACTTTGGTGTAGCTTTCTTTTATGCCTGCTACGTTACTGCAGACACGGTCATCTGAGCCATCCGATTAGCCAGGGGTAAGCCTATAAGGCACTTGATTTGCTCTCTGGGCCCACCGAGAAGGCAGTTTGTACCTTCAGACACATGAAATGGTTCAAAATGGCAACAGTTTGTCTACCCAGAGCGCAGAGCAGCTGAATCAGGGGCACATACCACCAACAGTTCTTTACAGAATGTTTGTCGAGATCGACCGATATGTGACCACTGCTCCAGAAAGTCTAGTGAAGTTCAATCTCGTGCTTCTCTCTGTGGGATGATATTTCTGTGAGGCAGTCCCGGGGGAGCTGCGTGGCAGTTTCTGGGCTACTGCGCGCACACGCACGCAGTTTAGATTGTCCTCCACCAATCTCGCCGCATCGGCTCTAGCAGCAGATGGCAAGTGATTGGAATCCAAGTCACTGCACCGATGTGTCAAACTAGGTTTGACATAGACTGCACACTACAAGACTGTGTTAGCTCACTGAGCCAAAGTCTTTGTGTTAGCGCTGGGAGCTAATGCAAGTATTAGGTCTCAGGCAATCAGTCATGAAGCAAAAACCTCCACACGCACACACATAAAAGACACATACCCATTGCACTTCTGCTGCGTCCTCCACCTTTGGCAGCATCAGGGCTGGAGGCAGAACCTCGGCCTGCAGGATGACCTGTAGGTCAGCATTGGCCAGGCCGCTGGACACTGAGTTGACCCTCACACACTTTTCTGTCCTGCCCAGGTCCAGCTCTGCCAGCATCCTGGGAATGGTCTCCCTTGCCTCGGTCTTGAAAAGGAGACAATACAAAGAAAATATTACATAGAAGGATGGAGGACGGAGGGGGGAAGAGAGAGTGAGAGAGAGAGTAGGAGAGATTGAGAAAGAAGGAGAGAGAGAGGGAGAGAGAGAAAAAGAGAGCAGCTGTCAGCTTTGCACCAGTCCAGCATAAGGGAATACTGCAAGAATTTGAGATTTAGGTCGTTTATCTACTTACCCAGAGTCGGAACTCATGGATATAATTTATATGTCTCTGCGTGCAGTTTGGAGATTATTGAAGATAGCAAGCATATAGCGCAATTGCTGGAAGTCTCCCGGTAGAGTATCCAGCTCCTCTCACATGCAGGGGAATAGACCTAACCAGGGGTTGGAACAAAAATGTTTTTCCATTCATTTTGTTCTGAACAGAACTAGAATACTTTTTCTTCCCATTCCACTATTCCGACCAGGAAAATAAAGTTCTGAACCAGTTTGAACACCAAAAAAGTACTGTTTTATGTAGGTTTTTTTCTGATACTTTTTAAACCTCTGAAATCTTATTTTGATTTACATTTAGCTTGACAGTAAACTACAATCATGCAGTGTGGACAGAGCAGCTTGCTATGGAGCGGACCTGCTATAGCGCAATGAGATGTTAAACATGCGTGATGGAAAAACAAGTGTAAAAATGTCGTTCTTTTCCAGTTTTCGGTTCTGTTCCCTGCTTCTAACTACTCCAAAACTGGGTGGTTGGTCATCTTACAAAGCTATACATAGTAATCAATATTAAAAAAATATATATACAGGGTCGTTACAATATATTTCACTGATAATATTAAGATTCTATCCACTTCCTCATTCTTTCCCCGTTGTCGCATAGAAATGTATAGAGATCGCAATTTTGTATCCGTCCCATTATGGTGTCTGTGAGCGCACGGGTAGATACCATGTTGTGATGACCAAATGACCTACCACCAAGTTTTGGAGTAGTTAGAAAGTCTATTCCCCTGCTAATGAGAGTAGCTAGCTACCGGGAGACTTCCAGCAATTGCGCTACGATAACGATATGCTAATAATAATAATGGTATCCATGAGTTTGTCTGACTCTCTGGGTAGATAAAGTAGATAAACAACCTAAATCGAGAAATCTTGCAATATCCCTTTAAACCTTGACCCAAGAGCAGGGTTGGGGATTTTATGATCAAATACCACATCGCTCTGCCTAAAACTACATATGAAATGGTTTTCTATAGTATTGAATAAGTGAAAGCAGGTATTTTATCAACAGACCACAGATAATGGGAGAGTGTTGGGTAAAAACACAAAGATTAATCCTATAATGGCAAGCCGCAATAGACACAGTCTAATCTCGTTCCCAGACACTTCCGCACAAATGCGCAAAGAGTCTGGTGGACCAACACGTCAAACTTGGCCTTTGTTAGCAAATAGAAAGATTGGGAGCATAGGCAATGAAAGGGTTTGATTAATCTGGCCCGGGCAAAAGCAGGGAGGGAGGAGCGCCCTCCTCAAATCGAACAGTAATCTGCCCTGCTCGGTCATGTTGTCAACAAGGCAGCATGGTGCATTGCCCAGAAACATACAACCCTTTCTCTATAAAATACATTTTTGAATTGTCTATCTAGTTTTCATTGGGAGGGCAGATAGATAGTGACTGACTTTAGAAATGACTTTTGCATGGGAAAACAGAATCCTACTCATTACTAAACGTGCTTAATTACTTCACTTTTGTTTTGAGCCAACTTCGCCGTCGGACAGAGCGGGGAACCTGGCTCATGCCTAGGAGGCAGCCCGGTTCATAATCGAATGCAATCAACTTTCAGCCTGTGCAAAAAAACGCTTACACCGGCGTCCGGGTGAGATTATTCGAACCCCCTCACTGGCTTAATCTACCAACCAATCATCCCCCACAACACGTTCCCCCTAACCCGTATGTGTATTCCATACATGTCTTGCCTCCACTTGGAGACACACCTCACAGTTGTGTGATTTGCTCAAATTAAATGGCAAATACTTTACTCAGTAAGGTCACTCCCACTGAATTGTATGGTCACTCGCACTAAGGCCAACTTGAATCGTTGATATCCAACACTAGCCTTGGGATGAGGTTATATGCAGCCTGCCATGCAAAATTATAACACAATAACATAACTAATTTGGGTAAACTGCACTCAGATTTTTATTTGTGATTGTTTGATAGAAAACACATTGGCCATTATCCATTAAACAACATAACAGGTATTGTAAATAGATAGAAAAGCCTTGTTTCATAAAGTGTCTGCCTCTATTTTCTGAGTATTACATCAATCTAGAGAAAATGGTTGTGACACTTACACAACAAGTTACAGCTCACTCTTCATAAATTAGGGTTCAAAGGTTTTCCTGGTGAAGTCAAGTGACTAGGAAAAACTCAGGGCCCTAATGATAAGACTGCACAGCACAGCACACATTGACAGCCTCTCCAGTCCCTTATGAAGTCCCCAAACAAGCAGAGCCATTGTGAAGGGAGGATGAGGGAGGAGGGAGGAGAAATGAAAGAGAAATCCCCGGTCCCTACACCTATCTGTGACACAGTAGCCTG
Organism: Hucho hucho; assembly: GCA_003317085.1. NCBI lineage: Eukaryota > Metazoa > Chordata > Actinopteri > Salmoniformes > Salmonidae > Hucho > Hucho hucho. Next base: position 765,538 of record QNTS01000539.1, on the reverse strand, counting down.
CAGATTCAAACCAGATGGAGGGAGGGAGAGACGGATGGATGTAGGGGGGCAGAGTTTGAAGGCTTTCTGGGAGAAATGTGTTGTAAAATAAGCAACATGAGGAAATGACGGCTTAGGACTTGTCAGGTCAGATCAGAGGCGGGGGACTGTGTGTGTGTGTGTGTGTGTGTGTGTGTGTGTGTGTGTGTGTGTGCGTGCGTGCGTGCGTGGATAAGAGAGGTGGTCATTAGCAAGCCTTCTGTGCCTGTCAGATAGAGTGATGACCCTGTTCAATAGACAGATGAAGAGAAGAAGGGGTTATGAGGGGAGAGAGAAACTTGAATGAGCACATTAGGCCAGGTCAACCTGGTTTCAGAAACTGTACATACATGCTGACACACACAAACACACACTCAAGCACAAATCCCAACAGTTCTAACCCCACACCAACTACGGGCACTCTGTGGTAGGGTATTTGATAGGACTGTGGGTTCCTAATGGTGTGTACGGATCTGTGTGTCTGACCACTGCTGACCTGCTACTCTACCCACTTTATTATGAGATGTTCACTCAGAAGGGCCTACTCGCTATCTCTATCTTTACTTGTCTGACGTCTCACACACACAGGTTCTCTCAAACACACACACGTTTCTTCTCAGTGTGTGCGTGCGCACCTGTGCGGTCGGTCTGTGTGTGAGAGACTGTGACTAAGGCATATTCCAGGCTAAGACTTTGAGAGAACACAGTGCACCCCTTCTCAACTGATGAAATAATCCATCATGTCTCAGCCAAGACGGCAGAATACAGGCAGACGTCCCCTCAAACAGAGACCAGTTTACTCCTATGAAATCAGTGCCAACTTTAAAAAATGTACTTTACTAGAGCATTTCATTGACTTAAGAATGCATAATAAAAAGCGATGATGATACTCAGAACTGCTTGTACACAGTACTAGTCACACACACACACACGCAGAGAGAGCGAGACAGCGAGAGACATGCACACGCAGACAAACGAACACAGAGAGAAACACAGAGAAAGAAAGTACCAGTCAAAAGTTTGAAATTCTTCAAAGTAGCCACCCTTTGCCTGATTACAGCTTTACACACTCTTGGCATTCTCTCAACCAGCTTCACCTGGAATGGTTTTCCAACACTCTTAAAGGAGTTCCCACATATGCTGAGCACTTGTTGGCTGCTTTTCCTTCACTCTGCGATCCAACTCATCCCAAACCATCTCAATTGGGTTGAGGTCAGGTGATTGTGGAGGCCAGGTCATTTGATACAGAACTCCGTCACTCTCCTTCTTTGTCAAATAGCCCTTACACAGCCTGGAGGTGTGTTGAGTCATTGTCCTGTTGAAAAACAAATGATAGTGGGACTAAGCTCAAACCAGATAGCATGGCGTGTCGCTGCAGAATGCTGTGGTAGCCATGCTGGTTAAGTGTGCCTTGAATACTAGATAAATCAAAGACAGTGTCACCAGCAAAGCACCATCACACCTCCTCCTCCATGCTTCACAGTGGGAACCACACATGCGGAGTACATCCGTTCACCTACTCTGCGTCACAAAGACACGGCGGTTGGAACCAAAAATCTCAAATTTGAACTCAATAGACTAAAGGACAGATTTCCACCGGCCTAATGTCCATTGCTCATGTTTCTAACTACAAGCAAGTCTCTTCTTATTATTGGTGTCCTTTAGTAGTGATTTCTTTGCAGCAATTCGACCATGAAGGCCTGATTCACGCAGTCTCCTCTGAACAGTTGATGTTGAGATGTGTCTGTTACTTGAACTCTGTGAAGCATTTATTTGGGCTGCAATTTCTGAGGCTGGTAACTCATGAACTTATCCTCTGCAGCAGAGGATAAACTTTTGACTGGTACTGTACAGAGACTGCACTCTGGGTCTTCCTTTCCTGTGGCGGTCCTCATGAGAGCCAGTTTCATCATATCGCTTGATGGTTTTTGCGACTGCACTTGGAGAAACTTTCAAAGTTCTTGAAATTTACCGGATTGACTGACCTGCATGTCTTAAAGTAATGACGGACTGTCGTTTCTCTTTGCTTATTTGAGCTGTTCTTGCCATAATATGGACTTGCTCTTTTACCAAATAGGGCTATCTTCTGTATACCACCCCTACCTAGTCACAACAGAACTGATTGGCTCAAACGCATTAAAAAGGAAATTCCACAAATTAACAAGGCACACCTGTTAATTGACATTCATTCCAGGTGACTACCTCATGAAGCTGGTTGAGAGAATGCCAAGAGTGTGCAAATCTGTCATCAAGGAAAAGGGTGGCTACTTTGAAGAACATCAAATATAAAATATATTCATGATTCCATGTGTTATTTCATAGTGTTGATGTCTTCACTATTATTCTACAATGTAGAAAATAGTAAAAATAAAGAAAAACCCTGGAATGAGTAGGTGTGTCTAAACTTTTGACTGGTACTGTACAGAGACATACACTCAGACACAGACTGAGACACACGTCAGCTAGAGAGAAATGGAGACATGAACTGCTGTCTCAGCCTCCCTGCCTAGTGATGCATAGACACTCCTGACCAAACAAAATGAATAGCCACTGGTAAATCAGTGAATCATCAAAAAGCCTCGTTTAGAACATTCTATGGTAGAACGCAGACAGGAGATGGGTGAGAGTCTCCAGTGGCCAAGTTCAAGGCTGATATACTGCTGGGCGGTGTGGATAAAACCACTTTCATGTAACAAGAGACGCAGACGGTCTTTCTTTTCTGTACTTTTGTGGCTTTGAGACGGTGCATTACTTCTGAAACAGAGACACTTGGCTGGCAGGCAAAAGGAGCTCAGTGGACACACATGAACCCCCCCCCCCACCACACACACACACCCTACATACCCCCCACACGCCTCTCCTTCATTCCTTTTCACTTTTTCTTTCTTTCTTTTTTGCAAATTGACAGAGGGAACATTCCTGCGGACATGTCCTCTTCTGTGAGCGCCGGTACTCTGAGCTTGAATAAAGCACTTTGAAACGGGACATATTTTATATTAATGGACGGCCGTCCAACAAGTTGCTTTAAAGCTCACTCCCCAATCGCCTAGCCTCCCACCGTGTGCTCGCCCCAAAACCCCGGCTCTCACTCCTCCTTTGAGTCCCTCCATCATCCTCATCATTAGAGGCTGACGCACGCGCAGGCAGGCCGGAGACACACACCCACACACAAACACAGATTCGTTTTTTAAGTTTATAACACCTGACCTTTATGCGAGAGGGCAGCTCTTTAACACACACACAAAGTGTGCTACAGAGTGGTGTGTACGTTACACAGTATGGATGGATACAGCTTTACACACATCACACAAGCCTGAAGACAGTCATGCCCTACAGTCTTCACCTCCTAGGCTGCATCAGTCTCTACTGTATACAGTATATTTTATTTCATCACATCAAAAAGATCTGAAAATATGTTTATGTTTGAGATATCTGGCAACTGTAATATTAAATAAGCTCTACACTGTTGCAAGAAGATAGAAAAAGTGGGCAACTGGCATAAATGTTGTTCTCTCATGAAAACGTATATTATATTTGCATAATATATCATCACCACAGACTGTACTGATATTACAGGTGTAGTGGAAATAATATCTATAATGTATGATATTATAAATACCTCACATGCAATTCGTAATAGGACCACACAATTAGCGCATTCATATAATTATCTTTATCTGACTCCATCGGCTAAGGAGGCTATGGTTGAGTTACACTAATAGGCAATGAAGAAATGTCTGAAAATAGAATTCTAAATACAGGTGTATTTAATTACTTTCTAAAATGAATGGATTCACATACAAGGCATAAACTTAACTTAAAAGCAATAGCAAGCATTAGTCTAAGCATGGTCAGAGAGGCCATGCCCCAAAAGCCTGTGGGATGGGGGGGAAGGAAGAAAGAAAGAAAGGAACAAAAATCTCACCACAGTAGTTCAGGAACAAATAAGATAAATAACAATGAATCTTAGGCCCTTTTGTAAGCATGTGAGTTGTTAGGATACAAACCCTGAGTTGTTGACCAATAGCATTACTGTAAAGTTAACCTCCAATCTGATATCAGACCTACATGATGTAACCGCTGCTTCTCAGAGGCGTGACAATGGGGGTTGGCAAAACCAACACAGAGAATGCTGAATTCAAAAGGCACCACAGTAAATTATTGTTTACAGTTGATAAGAAGAGTCATTTCGGGACTGACCTACAAAGGCATCTGGAAGAGTAGAGAGCTACTGTAGTTGTTGTATTGTGTGTCTGTGCAAATGTGTTTATGTGTATGTGCGGGTGTTAATGAAGTCGAACGTGTGTGTGCACTTGTGTGTGAACAAAGCCACGAGTCATCCTGTACATCGTAGTTTTCTTTCTCCTCAGGCCAGGCATTTTGTTTCCTGCTGTGACGACACGCAATGCCATTTAAAATGAGCTCAGGTGAAGGACAGCCTGCCTTTGTGTGTGTGTGTCTGTACAGTGCCTTAGTTAAGTATTCAGATCCCTTGATTTTTTCCACATTTTGTTACGTTAGCCTTATTCTAAAATGGATTAAAAAAAAAATATTGTCAGCAACCTACATAAAGCGAAAACAAGTTTTTAGAAATGTTTGCAAATGTATTAAAAATAGTATTCAGTATTCAGACCCTTTGCTATGAGACTCGAAGTTGAGCTCAGGTGCATCCTGTTTCAATTGATCATCCGATCTTTCTACAACTTTATTGGAGTCCACCTGTGGTAAATTCAATTGATTGGACATTATTTGCAAAGGCACACACCTGTCTATATAAAGGTTCAATGGTTGACAGTGCATGTCAGAGCAAAAACCAAGCCATGAGGTCAAAGGAATTGTTCGTAGAGCTCAGAGACAGGATTATGTCGAGGCACAGATGTATGCAGCATTGAAGGTCCACAGTGGCCTCCATCATTCTTAAATGGAAGAAGTTTGGAACCACCAAGACTCTTCCTAGAGCTGGCCACCCGACCAAACTGAGCAATTGGGGGAGAAGGGCCTTGGTCAGGGAGGTGACCAAGAACCCGACGGTCACTCTGACAGAGCTCTACACTACTTCTGTGGAGATGGGAGAACCTTCCAGAAGGACAACCATCTCTGCAGCACTCCACCAATCAGGCCTTTATGGTAGAGTGGCCAAAGGTGCTTCAATAAAGTACTGAATACTTACAGTACCAGTCTAAAGTTTGGACACACCTAATTCAAAGTTTTTTCTTTATTGTTACTATTTCCTACTTTTTAGAATAATAGTGAAGACATCAAAACTATGAAATAACACATATGGAATCATGTAGTAATCTACAAAGTGTTAAACAAATTCTTCAAAATAGCCACCCTTTGCCTTGATGACAGATTAGCACACTTGGCATTCTTTCAATCAGCTTCATGAGGTAGTCACCTGGGATACTTTTCCAACAATCTTGAAGGAGTTCCTACATATGCTGAGCACTTGTTGGCTGATTCTCCTTCACTCTGCGGTCCAACTCATCCCAAACCATCTCAATTGGGTTGAGGTCGGGTCATTGTGGAAGCTAGGTCATCTAATGCAGCACTCCATCACTCTCCTTCTTGGTCAAATAGCCCTTACACAGCCTGGAGGTGTTTTGGGTCATTGTCCTGTTGAAAAACAAATGATTGTCCCACTAAGTGCAAACCAGATAGCATTCTGCAGCGATACGCCATCCTATGGTAGCCATGCTGGTTAAGTGTGCCTTGAATTCTAAATAAATCACTGACAGTGTCACCAGGAAAGCACGCCCACACCATCAGACCTCCTCCTCCATGCTTCACGGTGAGAACCACACATGTAGAGATCATCCGTTCCCCTACTCTGCATCTCACAAAGACAAACCAAAAATCTCAAATTTGGACACATCAGACTAAAGGACAGATTTCCACCGGTCTAATGTCCATTGCTTGTGTTTCTTGGCCCAAGCAAGTCTCTTATTCTTATTAGTGTCCTTTAGTAGTGGTTTCTTTCAGCAATTGGACCATGAAGGTCTGATTCACGCAGTCTCTTCTGAACAGTTGATGTTGAGATGTGTCTGTTACTTGAACTCTGTGAAGCATTTATTTGGGCTGCAATCTGAGGTGCAGTTCTGTATTTGTATTTATTATGGATCCTCATTAACTGCTGCCAAGGCAGCAGCTACTCTTCCTGGGGTCCAGCAAATTTAAGGCAGTTTTTTAGACGATTTCTGGCTGGTAACTCTAATGAACTTATCCTCTGCTGTGGGTCTTCCTTTCCTGTGGCGGTCCTCATGAGAGCCAGTTTCTTTAACCTCTAGGGGATCAGTGCACAACTTGACCGTTTTGGAGAGCCTGGCGTGCCCAAAGTAAAATGCCTCCCATTCAGGCCCAGAAAATAGGATATGCACATATTTGGTACCATTGGATAGGAAACACTCTGAATTTTGTAAAACTGTTAAACATTTGTCTGTGAGTAAAACAGAACGGATATGGCAGGCAAAACCCCGAGGAATTTCTGTCCTGGAGAAAGTGGTTTTCACAGAGTGCCTCATTTGGAACCCCTCCCTTATGAAAATGCCCATATAAGGGCATATGAATGCAGTACCTATCGCTTCCTCTGGATGTCAACAGTCTCGAGAAAGTGTTTTGATTCTGTATAGATGCTTTAGAGCAGAGAAGAAGAGGGAATAAGAAAGTGCCTCTTTGGAACTCGCCAAGCACGCTCTGTGTTTTTTACCGTCTTTAGAGCTCAGTTTATATTCCGGTTGATTTATTATAGTAAATATACGTAAAAGTGTTCCTAAGGATACATTTAAAATGATGTTTGATTGTTCTTGGACAAGTTTATAGGTATAAGTTGAACGAGTTCTAGTCACGTTTCAATGGAGGTGTGGACGCTGTAGTTTCTGATTATAACGCGCGAACCAAATGGAGATTTATGGATAAAATACATGACTTTTTCTAACAAAAGAACCATGGATTGTCTTCGTTGGACACTTAGGAAGACCTCAGCAGAAGTTCTTCAACAGGTAATTGATTTGTTTTTGCTGTGAAATGTGTTATGTGTGTGCCACGCTGGCTAATGAATTCATGGCTATGGGAAAAGTATGTGAGGTG
>QNTS01000539.1:692935-757854 GCA_003317085.1 Hucho hucho | reverse complement strand
ACGTCCACAGGTGGGGGTTGTGCTTACAGCCCAACACCGTGCAGGACGTTTGGCATTTGCCAGAGAACACCAAGATTGGCAAATTCGCCATTGGCGCCCTGTGCTCTTCACAGATGAAAGCAGGTTCACACTGAGCACGTGACAGACGTGACAGAGTCTGGAGACGCCGTGGAGAACGTTCTGCTGCCTGCAACATCCTCCAGCATGACCGGTTTGGCGGTGGGTCAGTCATGGTGTGGGGTGGCATTTCTTTGGGGGGCCGCACAGCCCTCCATGTGCTCGCCAGAGGTAGCCTGACTGCCATTAGGTACCGAGATGAGATCCTCAGACCCCTTGTGAGACCATATGCTGGTGCGGTTGGCCCTGGGTTCCTCCTAATGCAAGACAATGCTAGACCTCATGTGGCTGGAGTGTGTCAGCAGTTCCTGCAAGAGGAAGGCATTGATGCTATGGACTGGCCCGCCCGTTCCCCAGACCTGAATCCAATTGAGCACATCTGGGACATCATGTCTCACTCCATCCACCAACGCCACGTTGCACCACAGACTGTCCAGGAGTTGGCGGATGCTTTAGTCCAGGTCTGGGAGGAGATCCCTCAGGAGACCATCCGCCACCTCATCAGGAGCATGCCCAGGCGTTGTAGGGAGGTCATTCAGGCACGTGGAGGCCACACACACTACTGAGCCTCATTTTGACTTGTTTTAAGGACATTACATCAAAGTTGGATCAGCCTGTAGTGTGGTTTTCCACTTTAATTTTGAGTGTGATTCCAAATCCAGACCTCCATGGGTTGATAAATTTGATATCCATTGATAATTTTTGTGTGATTTTGTTGTCAGCACATTCAACTATGTAAAGAAAAAAGTATTTAATAAGATTATTTCATTCATTCAGATCTATGATGTGTTATTTTAGTGTTCCCTTTATTTTTTTGAGCAGTGTACATAGCGCATGGTGATGTATCCTTCCTATCATCCATCCTTTCTATCATTTTCCACCACCCTCCATCCCTTTATTCCCTAGCACACATAGCAAATGGTGGTGTGGGGGAGAGTGAGAATATATCCCTCCCTTCCACTCTTTTTCTCTTCCTTCCATCCCTCTTTCTCTCCCTCCGTTCAAAAGCACACGTAGCACCGGGCCGTGGGTCAGCCAGGGAAAACAAAGGGAGTGTAACAGGATAATGAGAGAGGGAGAGAGGACCTCTGTGTTCTCTCTGTTCTTTCTTCCTCAGCGTTTTATGATCCCTCTCTCTTTCTCTGAACCCCTGGCCTCAACCCACAGCATCTGGAGCATGTGTGTGTGCACGACGTGTGTGTTTATGTCCCAAGAGGTGAGGGCCATAGAGAGTGATGCTAGGAGTACTCAGTACTGTAACACACACAGTGTGATGAAGAATTACCCCACACACTATGAGGAAACCCCATCTACTACCATTCCAGCAGAACAATCCTAGCCATAGCCAATCATTAAATTGTCTGCACCTTCCACGAATTCTGAGCCCCCCCCCCCCGGACCACACCCCGCACATGACTGTGGCAGGACGCCTGCCTTTAACCCAAACACACTGATAGGACAAACACACACAAGCATACATGACATGCAAGAACGCACCCACAGGTCTGTGACAGGCAGGTTGGTTTGGCAAGGACAGGGTGTGTGTATGATCTCGTTGGGGCAGGATCTATTTTCTGGGTGAGCGGCTCAGATTATTTTGTGATTCTTGGCAGGGAGTTTCTTGCCACTCTACTAGGCTCACTGAAGAGATCAGGGGCACACATACACACAGATATCGGTGCATGCACAAACACACAGGCGCAGACAAGGGCACGCACACACAGACACACACTGAGGATTGATCCCCAAGTGTCCCATCTGTCAAATAATTATTAATTTGACTCTTCTTACTTTTAGAATAAATGTCTCAAACTTCCTCTCTTGACTAACAATATGTGCATTCAATTTAGGTCCTTATTGGATGACAGTTGGCTGCATCATTTATGTTCAACTGAAAACTTTGATGTGCAGCCAACAAATTACACTTATAAATTAATTCTGAGAATAAAAAATATATTATCTAATATCCAAGTGCAATCAATCCATAGCAATGTAACAGCTACGTAAGGCACTTCAGAATGAATTAAGCAAACTATATATGGTACACACAACTTACAATTTGTTTCTGATAGCAACACTTCTCACTTCCCACTCGCTGCCACCAGCAGAACTGGAACATAAATACAATTGACAATAATCAGCTGACACCAAACATTGCATTAAAGACAGTAGCTGTTTTTCTATGTAGCAGATTCAATAATATAGATTAAAGGACAGGGAATTACACCACGCGTTTCCCTACACTATAACATTAACCCAGGGTGGGACAAATTGAATGACAAAGAATGACGCTTGCTGGTGGTAATGGAGAGTGGAGTAAAAATGTCAATAGATTTCCTTACGATGTTTACAAGTATGTGCTGTAGTAAAGTGGAGTTGTTTTGTCAAAATTTAAATGTGTCCTACGCCTAATTTTAGAATGCTTTTAGTGAACTGCTACAGAACAAAAAAAATATGGGATCCAAACGAGAATTATTGGTTTTGGTATACAGTATGTACAGCGCATTCAGAAAGTATTCAGACTCTGCTCTGCAGAGCCACTTCTGCATTGTCTAAGCTGTGTGCTTAGGGTCATTGTCCTGTTGGAAGGTGAACCTTCGCCCCAGTCTGAGGTCCTAAGCGCTCTGGAGCAGGTTTTCATCAAGGATCTCTCTGTAATTTACTCCGTTCATCTTTCCCTCGATCCGGACTAGTCTCCCAGTCCCTGCCGCTGAAAAACATCCCCACAGCATGATGCTGCCACCACCATGATTCACCGTAGGGATGGGGCCAGGTTTCCTCCAGACGTGGCACTTGGCTATCAGGCCAAAAAGTTTAATCTTGGTTTCATCAGACTAGAGAATCTTGCTTCTCATGGTCTGAGAGTCTTTCAGGTGCCTTTAGGCAAACTTCAAGCGAGCTGTCAAGTGCCTTATACTGACGAGCGGCATCCTTCTGGCCACTCTACCATAAAGGCTTGATTGGTAGAGTGCTGCAGAGATGGTTGTCCCTCTGGAAGGTACTTCCACAGAGGTACTCTGGAGCTCTGTCAGAGTGACCATTAGGTTCTTGGTCACCTCCTTGACCAAGGCCCTTCTCCCCCAATTGCTCAGTTTGGCCGGGTGGCCAGCTCTAGGAAGAGTCTTGGTGGTTCCAAACTTCTTCCATTTAAGAATGATGGAGGCCACTGTGTTCTTGGGGACCTTCAATGCTGCAGAATTTTTTTTGGTACCCTTCCCCAGATCTGTGCCTCGACACAATCCTGTCTCGGAGCTCTATGGACAATTCTTTCGACCTCATGGCTTGGTTTTTGCTCTGACATACACTGTCAACTGTGGAACCTTTTATAGAGTGGTGTGTGCCTTTCCAAATCCTGTCCAATCAACTAAATTTACCACAGGTGGACTCCAATTTCGAATCTCATAGCAAAGGGTCTGAATACTTATGTAAATAAGGTATTTCTGTTTTTTATTTTTAATACATTTGCAAGCATTTCTAAAAACCTGTTTCACTTTGTCATTATTGTGTGTTGTGTGTAGATTGCTGAGGATTATAATTTTTTTATCCATTTTAGAATAAGGCTGTAACGTAAAAAAATGTGGAAAAAGTCAAGGGGTCTGAATACTTTCGGAAGGCACTATACATACACACACAAAGGCAGGCTGTCCTTCACCTGAGCTCATTTTAAATGGCATTGCGGGTCGTCACAACAGGACATAAAATGCCTGGCCTGAGAAAAAAAAAGAAAAATGTACAGGATGACTCCTGGCTTTGTACACACACACAAACGTTCAACTTCATACACACACGCATCTCCATGCACATACTCATAAACGTTTGCCCCCCACCCACACACACAATACAACAACGACAGTAGCCTTCTACACTTCCAGATGCCTGTGTAGGGCAGCCCCCGAAGTGACTGTTCTTACCAACTGTATGCATGAATTTACCCTGTGTTGTTTTAGGAGCTAGAAAAAAACATTTCGCAACACCCACAATAACATCTGCTAAATGTGACCGATAAAATTTGATTTGATTTTATTAGAATTCTCTGTGTTAGTCTTGCCAACCCCATTGTCACGCCTCTGAAGAGCAGCGGTTACATCATGTAGGTCTGATATCTGATTGGAGGTTAACTTTACAGAAATACTATTGGTCAACAACTATCCTAACATCTCAGATGCTTACAGTGAGGGAAAAAAGCATTTGATCCCCTGCTGATTTTGTACATTGGCCCACTGACAAAGAAATGATAATTTTAATGGTAGGTTTATTTGAACAGTGAGAGACAGAATAACAACAAAAAAATCCAGAAAAACACGTGAAAAATGTTATAAATTGATTTGCATTTTAATGAGGGAAATAAGTATTTGACCCCTCTGCAAAACATGACTTAGTACTTGGTGGCAAAACATTTCTTGTAGTTGGCCACCAGGTTTGCACACATCCCAGGAGGGATTTTGTCCCACTCCTCTTTGCAGATCTTCTCCAAGTCATTAAGGTTTCGAGGCTGACGTTTGGCAACTCGAACCTTCAGCTGGGAGGTGTCTAAAAGATACCCTAATTCCAGACCTCTGACCGATCCGGTGAGGTCCTGGAATTACACGAAGAAGAACTCGGTCTCCTTTGTTGCCTTGACCGTGTGTTTTGGGTCATTGTCATGCTGGAATACCCATCCACGACCCATTTTCAATGCCCTGGCTGAGGGAAGGAAGTTCTCACCCAAGATTTGACGGTACATGGCCCGTCCATCGTCCCTTTGATGCGGTGAAGTTGTCCTCCTGTCCCCTTAGCAGAAAAACACCCCCAAAGCATAATGTTTCCACCTCCATGTTTGAGGGTGGGGATGGTGTTCTTGGGGTCATAGGTAGTATTCCTCCTCCTCCAAATACAGCGAGTTGAGTTGATGCCAAAGAGCTCCATTTTGGTCTCATCTGACCACAACACTTTCACCCAGTTGTCCTCTGAATCATTCAGATGTTCATTGGCAAACTTCAGACGGGAATGTATATGTGCTTTCTTGAGCAGAGGGACCTTGCGGGCACTGCAGGATTTCAGTCCTTCACGGCGTAGTGTGTTACCAATTGTTATCTTGGTGACTATGGTCCCAGCTGCCTTGAGATCATTGACAAGATCCTCCCGTGTAGTTCTGGGCTGATTCCTTACCGTTCTCATGATCATTGCAACTCCACGAGTTGAGATCTTGCATGGAGCCCCAGGCTGAGGGAGATTGACAGTTCTTTTGTGTTTCTTCCATTTGCGAATAATCGCACCAACTGTTGTCACCTTCTCACCAAGCTGCTTGGTGATGGTCTTGTAGCCCATTCCAGCCTTGTGTAGGTCTACAATCCTGTCCCTGATGTCCTTGGAGAGCTCTTTGGTCTTGGCCATGGTGGAGAGATTGGAATCTGATTGATTGATTGCTTCTGTGGACAGGTGTCTTTTATACAGGTAACAAGCTGAGATTAGGAGCACTCCCTTTAAGAGTGTGCTCCTAATCTCAGCTCGTTACCTGTATAAAAGACACCTGGGAGCCAGAAATCTTTCTGATTGAGAGGGGGTCAAATACTTATCAATTTATAACATTTTTCACATGCGCTTTTCTGGATTTCTTTGTTGTTATTCTGTCTCTCACTGTTCAAATAAACCTACCATTAAAATTATAGACTGATCATTTCTTTTTCAGTGGGCAAACGTACAAAATCAGCAGGGGATCAAATCCTTTCATACAGTGAGGGAAAAAAGTGTCTAAGATTCATTGTTCTATCAGCTAAGTTTTTTATTTATTTGTAATACATTTTCAAAAATGTCTAAAAACCTGTTTTTGCTTTGTCATTATGGGGTGTGTGTAGATTGATGAGGAAATGTTTTCATATAATCAATTTTAGAATAAGTCTAACGTAACAAGTTGTGGAAAAAGGGAAGGGGTCTGAATTCTTTCCGAATGCACTGTATAAATCCCAAATCTGTCTTTCACTATGTGTTTTAGATATTCTCATGGATGACATTACTAAATAATTATGGTGGACAATAATAAGCATTGTGAACAGTAACATTTGGAAGACAAGATGCATTGACTATAAAAAATGTCTTTACAAATCAAAAAGGAACTAAAAAGATTAAATAAGAGGGACTCCAAAAACATCCATGAACACTATTAAATATGTAAGTCATGTTATTTAATTCTGAACTGAAATGTGTTGATGTTATTTATGTGAACTATTTCTGATTGTTAAATGTAAAAAACTAAAATAAAGACTATTTTTAAACAAAAAACAGTAATGGAGAGGGGTGATATGGATTGAAGTGTGAGTGAGTGAGAGAGAGGGTGTATAAGCATTTCAGAGCAAGAGCGCTGGTCACCATGTTTGTGTTATGTGGCAGTCACTACCACCACCTGCAGGAGAGTGGACCAGATGACACAGAAAGACAGACACACGCACCAAAACCTAACCAAAGACATCCTCACCCCTGGTCTGTGCCAATAGCCTACAGCCTTGTTTTAAGCTAATGAAACCAGGGCCATTTTATATCTCAGAGTTAGTATTTTCTAACCCATCAAAATGGGCAAGAAAAACAACATCCGTCCACTTTGACATTCCAGTGAGAGAGGTGCTCCCTGCCGGCCAAAGCCCTGTGTGTTCCTGTCTATACGTGTGTCTGTCTGCGCATCAAATCAAAGCTTATTTGTCACATGCGCCGAATACAACAGGTGTAGACCTTACAGTGAAATGCTTACTTACAGGCTCTAACCAATAGTGCAAAAATGGTATTAGGTGAACAATAGGTAAGTAAAGAAATAAAAACAACAGTAAAAAGACAAACAGTAGCGAGGCTATATACAGTAGCGATGCTACATACAGACACCAGTTAGTCAGGCTGATTGAGGTAGTATGTACATATAGATATGCTTGTGTAAGAGTATGTGTCTGTGCCTGCATATGTGTGTGTGTGTGTGTGTGTGTGTGTGTGTGTGTGTATATATATATATATATATATATATATATATATATATATATATATATATATGTGTGTGTGTGTGTGTGTGTGTGTGTGTGTGTGTGTGTGTGCGTGTGTGAGGTTGCTCCCTTCCGGCGCAGCCACACCACCCTACCATCTGGCGAAGGAAATGGAGTGTGAAGTACAGTATAGTTTTGGACCAGGCTCCGTTTCAGAGGCTCAGCAGTTAGTTCATTAGTTCCAAACTTCCAGGGATTACACAGAAAATCTCGACGGAGGGGAGTCAGGAGGGAGGGATGGAGAAGTGAAGGAGATAGGAGGCCAACAGGGGAGAGCGAGACGTCAGGAGGAACGCTAGCCTATAGGGTACGAAGAGACGGGGGAAAGGGGGGGGTGAGAGAGGCAGGTGTAGCGGTCAGCTCCACTACAGGGTTTCAGCTTGCCCTCCTCCACCTCATCCCCCTCTTCTCCTCCTTCCCACTGATCTTACAGATATGATGATATGCGTAATAGTGTTAGTGCGGTCAGCCTGGTCTTCCCCCCACTATTTCCCTCCTCCTCCTCTCCTTCTCTCTAGCCTTTTGCTCCTCTCCCCCACTCCTCTCCATTCCTCTCCTCTCAGGGTAGCAGTTAGCAGGCTCTGGGCAGCTCTCTTTCACTCAGTCTGTCAGGCGGGCAAGAACAGGGGCAGCGTGGGGGCTTGGCATCGGTTGGCACAGCGACGGGCCCGCTGTGCCGTTGTCATGGTGAAGGTAATCGCAGCGAGGGTTAGCGGTGAGCGTAGCGACTGTAGCTAACAACGTTGACAGAAAGACAAACAGGAAGGCCGGATAGCTTAGCTCTCGATGTTACACAATAATAGGAGGTTAGCGACGAGCTTGGTTGATTCTCAAAAGGTGATTATTGTGACAATATGTCTTCTGCGGTCTTCCTTCAATCTCCACATAGCGTTTTCACAGATTTAATAGATTCTTTAAAGGAAAAAATATCTAAATGATAAATGCATTCAATGGAAGAATGTCATTATCAGTTCTGCAGGCAGAATAAATGCATTCAATGGCAGAATGTCATTATCAGTTCTGCAGGCATAAAAAAATGCATTCAATGGCAGAATGTCATTATCAGTTCTGCAGCATTAATTGGTGGTGGAAGATGGAAGCCCGCACGCACACACACGAGAAGTGTAATTTAGCCCCGTAGGAAAATAAAGCGTCCTGTCTGAAGGTATACAACAAAACCCCCCATGGATTTCCAATTGCCACAATGCACAAAGCAGCTGAGAGAGTGGGAAGTGGAAGAGAGGGAGCCGGGGAGAAAAAGGTGCCTTTAATTAAAGAGTTAATAACTCATTTCAACATAGTACTAACCTAGCAAATTAATAATATATCGCAGGGTTTGCAGCATTATGTCAGATTTTTTTTTAAGCTAACATATGGTCGTGACAATTGACTGAATCCTGCTCCGACTCTGGAGCGCTGTTGTGGAGCGTTAGGCCGTCACCAGAACAGAAGGGGGGACAGTAATGGGATTAGTAGGAAGGGGATTCTTGGAATACAATAATATTTTTCCATGGTTGGCTGTCTGTTTGCGAGTGTGTACACAATGCCACATTCCTCTCCACCTCTCCTCCACCTCCTGGACACAAAGACATAAAGCTTGTTGTTTCTTAACATTGACATCCTTAACAGGCTCACAGCTGTTTAGCCTGTCAGTCACACCACTCCTTTTTTTATTTTCCTTGTCTTTTATTTTCTTCTCATACGACAGAAACAGTCAGAGCCATATCAATCATCTTTATTATCATGACTTAAAAACCTTTGTGTGTTAACTTTTTCCCCTTCTCTTTACCCCCCTCTCTTCTCTCTTCTTTAACCAATCATGATTTCATGGGGTGGGCAGGGGAGGCCGGCGGGGCAAATGGGGAAGCCGTGTGGGCAGGATAAGAATGCTTTTTAACCTGCTGCATCTGCTGGTTGCCCAGTTGGGACTCAGTGGGATGTGGACACCTTGTTTTAAAGGCAGGGGATAGGGGGGCCAGCACAGGCCTTTGTGGTATTGTAATGGGGTGAAATGTGCTTATTTTAAGCATCTCACTTAGGTCATTTTCTCATTCACCACTGATTAAGGTCTGGCAGCACCTGGCTGACCGAGAGAGGGCTGGAATTAAGATTTTAGCCAAGGCGTAAGCTGACACACACACTTGGAAATGATTGTGCAAGTGTGTGTGTCATGCGAGGTACAAGTGTGTGTGTGTGTGTGTGTGTGTGTGTGTGTGTGTGAGAGAGAGAGAGAGATGCCTGTGTGTGAGTGTGCACACCCATGTGTGTCTAACAGTACCTTCTTGCTGAGGGCCACTCCATCCTCACAGTCCAGTACGGCACAGTCTAGGCCGCTCAGCGACGCCAGTTTCCTCAGCTTCCTCTCGTCATTGCCAGGGCAGTAGAGCACAGCGCGCCGCGGCACATATCTCAGGTTGGTACAAGCTACGTGATGGCTGCGACATCCACCATGACACCATGATAAAGCCACAGACAGGAACCAGCGAGTGTCCCTGTCAAACACAGGGTCAAATAAATGTATAGGTTTATATGCAGAAACACACAAGCACGCGCCACCCACATGCACACAAAAGCGCAAGTGTATGCTGCAACACTAATTACAAAACAAACTAAAACAAACATAACCTCACAGTAGGCCAACAATTAAATGCCAGGTACTGTTATAAATGCTGTACATGGATGTTTCAACACACTGTAGAAGTGGATGCCATTTTGTGTTCAATCCCCATTGACAATGATCTTGCCCCAGAATTAAGACCCATACAATTAAAAAGGGACATTCCTGAAAGTTCTGGTTTCCTTTCCTAAAGCTCGTTGGAAAACCTTAGCTGTTTCTCTTTTGGTTCACCATTCAAGTGAATGAGCTGTGCTGACCTGGGCCTTGAAATCCTTTACCAGTGACAAGATTACAAACATATGCAAATGCTCTTCAGTAGGGCTTAGCACATCCAGCTGAATACACTTATTAAAGACAGTGTGTGTATATTCCTGTGAATGTGTGTGTGTGCATGTATGCACGCAAGTGTTTGTGTGTACTCTAAAGTTTGGACAACACAGCAAATATTCATAGAATGTCCTAGAATCAGAGGCTGGCTCTAGCAAACAGAAGAGGCTATACAAACACCACAGAGCCTATGGAAAGACACGCAGTGAATCACATACATTTAGCCATGTTTAGATAGGCTCCGCTGCCTACAAATTAGCATACATTTAACCACACACATGTACGCAAAACACACACGCAAACACCACACTTACATACACCATGTAAACACGCACACACACTCGCTCTCTTTTTAGTCAGTCACACACCAATAATCACAGTTATGGCACACAGCACACACTCGTCACGTCTTAATTATTTGTTCTGACGCTCAGGCTGCTCAAACTATTAGCCCTAATGAATGGCCTAAATGATTAGGATCACAAATATCTAATTACAGTAGGAAACAGCCTCTCTGCTGTCACTGCAGTCTCCCTAAACCTCCAAGGTCCTCTCCAAGGGATCATATTTATAGAAAGCGAGAAGAAAGGGAGAGAAGAGGAGGATATGGTGCTCCTTGTAAAAAGGAAGGGGGGCAGAAGCCTTCTCTTTTCTAATCTTTTGTGCTCCTTAAAGGTGCTAAAGTCCTTTTAATAGCCACTTAAGCCCATCGACCATGCTTATGAATGCCCTGCAGTATCAATTTGAGGGCCTAATCTGGAGCAGGGGGATGATGCAACTAGAGCAGGGCAAATAAAGCCAATGCAGGTGGTTTTAGTTCTCTGAGGTCTTTAGTGGGTCTCAGGTACAGATACAGTAAGGCTATTTGTGGGGGTCTCCTCGAAGGTTAGTGTGTTTAGATTTGGTAAGTAACAACATCTCACAAAGGACTAAAGGCTAGAGGGTAGAAGGAATATGCAAAAGAAGCAAGCCTGTGTGAGTCATGGGGATTTGAGGGAACAGAGGAAAAGAGGGAGGGTCTTGCTGGATGTCACTTTGGGGGACAAAAAGCTACAGGGCCATATTGACGAAGGAGAAGAAAAACAAGAAGAAAAAAGCTAAATTAGAATGAAAAATAAAGAGGGTGTGGGGGATGGAGGAGCGAGGTAGAGGGCAGAAGGGGGGTGAGGGCGGGTGGTGGTTGTTGAGACCCAAATGAAGTCCTCTCCATTCAGCACAGACCGCTCCGGGGTGAATGGTTAAAGAGACATTTTAAGTGCCCACTTGAAAGGCAAATAAATTATAATGTAAGTGAGGGACGCTTACCAGAAAATGTTGGCGGTAATTAAGGAATAGATTTCATTAAAAATGTAAAAACTACAGAGAGGGGGAAAGAGCAGACTGAAAAGGAGGAGGGAGAGAAAAGTGAGAGGAGAGAAGAAAGAGAGGGATAGAGAAGGGGCCCTTTTATGTGGAGTCACCAGAGACAGAAGAGGAGTGGAAGACCAGATCAGCTGACACAGAGGTCAGACACCACACTCAGCATTTCTCAAATCTCTCCCTTTTCTATTGTTCGCTCTCTCTTCCCCCTTTTAGCTCAGTGCAGGGTTGCCTTCGCAGTAACCCGGCGACCGCAAGAGGGAAGAGGGGAAAGGTGAGGTCAGTGTGATAGATATGGACCATCAAATAAAGCAAACCCTTTTGGCCCAAGCTGTAGGAGAAAGCGGAAGGTGCACTGGGAAGACCAGTGTTAGTTACCCTCAGCTCAGAGTTTAGACAGTGTGAATTAGCCTACTGCTTTCAATGCAGCGGGTGCTTCATCAATAGTACAGTATGGCACACCTGTGCCTGTGTGCGAAATACCAGGTTAAAGAATACAGCTGTAGGATTGTATTTGATCACACTGTTGCAAGAAACTGTCCAGCAATGTATCAATCCCTACAAAAATGTCCATTAATTATAATCCACAAAACAATTCACATTTCCTGTTATCCTGCTGTAGAAAACTGTCTGAAATGAAGATCCTACAGTACATCTGTATACCCTAAGCCAACTTAACTGTTGCATTCGTGATGCTGTGCGGTTTGTTGCTACTTTCTTGCTACCTGCCAACTTCACGTTTTTTATATTTACATTTTTAATAACCATTTAATATTTCGAATTTTTCCCTCGCTCCACTTTTTTCATTAAACTTTTTCACCACAGACGCTTTATCTGGACATGGTTCTACAGGACCTCCACCAGCCGAAGCTAAGTAGTAACATTAACATTATGCCATCTAATTGCAGTCGCTGTACTCATAATATACAGGAAAACTATCACCTTATGGTGAGGATAGCCGTGCTGCAAGCTCAGCTTCAGACGCAATCGTTAGGCAAGGGTAATTTAAGTGTAGGAAAGGATGAAACAGCGTCTGTGCCACCAGTAAGTACAGATAGCAGTATAAATCCCCTCACACAGTCCCCGCAGCCGGACAATTTTCTCATGGCTTCTGGATGGAAATGCTGTCGGAATGCTCAACCTGGTGTCGCTCATTCAGCCGACAGAAACTTTAAACTGGTTCTCCCCATTAAGCAACGAGTCGGAGTCAGAGGCCTGGTCTCTCCTCCACCCGTTACGGGGTCTGAGCCCCCGAAGCCTCCCACCATTAGCTCTGACAAATTGAAAACCCTAGTCATTGGCGACTTCATCAACCGCAGTATTAGACATAAAAATAATCAGGGATATTGTTATCCACGTCGGCACCAACGATGTTTGGATGAAAAAGTCAGAAGAGGTCACCAAGCACAACATAGCTTCAGTATGTAAATTAGCTAGAAAGATGTGTCGGCATCAAGTAATTGTCTCTGGCCCCCTCCCAGTTAAGGGGAGTGATGAGCTCTACAGCAGTCTCACAACTCAATCGCTGGTTGAAAACTTTTCTAACCCCTCCCAAATGATAGAATTTGTAGATAATTGGCCCTCTTTCTGGGACTCACCCACAAACAGGACCAAGCCTGGCCTGCTGAGGAGTGACGGACTCCATCCTAGCTGGGGGGTGCTCTCATGTTATCTATCAACATAGACAGGGCTCTAACTCCTCTAGCTCCACAATGAGATAGCCTGCTGCCTGGCCTGCACCCTGTCAGCCAGCCTGCCAGCTTAGTGGAGTCTGCCACTAGCATAGCCAGTGTAGTCAGCTCAGCTATCCCCATTGAGACTGTGTCTGTGACTCGATCCAGGTTGGGCAAAACTAAACATGACGGTGTTCGCTTTAGCAATCTCACTGGAATAAAGACCTCCATTCCTGTCATTATTGAAAGAGATTGTGATATCTCACATCTCAAAATGGGGCTACCTAATGTTAGATCCCTCACTTCAAAGGCAGTTATAGTCAACTAATCATAATCTTGATTTGATAGGCCTGACTGAAACATGGCTTAAGCCTGATGAAATTACTGTATTAAATGAGGCCTCTCCTCCTGGTTACACTAGTGACCATATCCCCCGCGCATCCCAAAGGCGGAGGTGTTGCAAACATTTAAGACAGCAAATTTCAATTTACCCCCCCCCCCCCCCAAAATGACTGTGTTACTGTCTTTTGAGCTTCTAGTCAAGAAATCTATGCAGCCTACGCAATCACTTTTTATAGCTACTATAGCTACCTCCTGGGTCGTATATACAGCGTTCCTCGCAGAGTTCCTTGAATTCCTATCGGACCTTGTAGTCATGGCAGACAATATTCACATGAAAAAGTCCACAGACCCACTCCAAAAGGCTTTCGGAGCCATCATCGACTCAGTGGGTTTTGTCCAACAAGTCTCCGGACCTACTCACTGCCACAGTCATACTCTGGAACTAGTTTTGTCCCGTGAAATAAATATTGTGGATCTTAATGTTTTTCCTCATAATCTTGGACTATCAGACCACCATCTTATTACATTTGCAATCACTACAAATAATCTGCTTAGACCCCAACCAAGGATCATCAAAAGCCTCGCTACAAATTCTCTGACAACCCAAAATGTCCTAGATGCTCTTTCAGACTCCCTCCACCTACCCATGGACGTTATGACATTGGTCATAAGAAACTAGCTCCCTGGTATACAGAAAATACCCGAGCCCTGAAGCAAGCTTCCAGAAATTTGGAACGGAAATGGCGCTCCACGAAACTGGAAGTCTTCACACTAGCTTAGAAAGACAGTACAGTGTAATGTCGAAGAGCCCTCACTGCTGCTCGATCATCCTATTTTTCAAACTTAATTGAGGAGAATAAGAACAATCCAGCATTTATTTTTTATACTGTCGTAAAGCTAACTATCTACATTCATGAACTTCTTTGACGAAAAGATCATGATCATTAGAAAGAAAATTACGGACTCCTCTTTGAATCTGCAAATTTCTCCAAAGCTCAGTTGTCCTGAGTCTGCACAACACTGCCAGGACCTAGGATCAAGGGAGACATTCAAGTTTTTTAATCCTATATCTCTTGACAAATTCATGAAAATAGTAATGGCCTCTAAACCTTCAAACTACATACTGGACCCTATTCCAACTAAACTACTGAAAGAGCTGCTTCCTGAGCTTGGCCCTCCTTTATTGAACATAATAAACTTCTCCCTATCCACCACTGTACCAAACTTACTAAACGTGGCAGTAATGAAGCCTCTTGAAAAAACTTGACCCAGAATTTTTATTTTTTTTTAACTAATCAGCCAATATTGAATCTCGCATTCCTCTCAAAACATTGAAACACTTCAGTCTGGTTTTAGACCCCATCATAGCACTGAAACTGCATTCGTGAAGGTGTCCTCGTGCTCCTAGACCTTAGTGCTAGTGCTTTTGACACCATCAATCACCACATTCTTTTGGAGAGATTGGAAACCCTAATTTGGAGAGATTGGAAACCCACGGACAAGTTCTGGCCTGGTTTAGATCTTATCTGTCGGAAAGATGTGTGTCTCTGTGGATGGTTTAACCTCTGACAAATCAATTAAGTTTCGGGGTTCCTCAAGGTTCCGTTTTAGGACCACTATTGTTTTCACTATATATTTTACCTCTTGGGGATGTCATTCAGTAACATAATGTTAACTTTCACTGCTATGCGGACGATACACAGCTGTAGATTTCGATGAAACATGGTGAAGCCTCAAAATTGCACTCCCTGGAAGCCTGTGTTTCAGACATAAGGAAGTGGATGGCAGCAAATGTTTTACTTTTAATCTCGGACAAAACAGAAATGCTAGTTCTAGGTCCCAAGTAACAAAGATATCTTCTGTTGGATCTGACAATTGACCTTGATGGTTGTACAGTCGTCACAAATAAATCTGTGAAGGACATTGGCGTTACTCTGGACCCTGATCTCTCTTCTGACGGACATACCAAGAATATTTCAAGGCCAGCTTTTTTCCATCTTTGTAACATTGAAAAAATCTGAAACTTTGTAAAAAATGTGGCAGAAAAGGTAATCCACTTCTAGAGTAGACTACTGCAATGCTCTACTTTCCGGCTACCCAGATAAAGCACTAAATAAACTTCACTTAGTGCTAAACACGGCTGATAGAATCCAAAAATGTGACCATATTACTCCAGTGCTAGCCTCTCTACTACACTGGCTTCCTGTTAAGGCTACGGCTGATTTCAAGGTTTTACTGCTAACCTACAAAGCATTACATGGGCTTGCTCCTACCGATCTCTCCAATTTGGTCCTGCCATACATACCTACATGAACGCTACGGTCACAAGACACAGGCCTCCTTATTGTCCCTAGAACTTCTAAGCAAACAGTTGGAGACAGGGCTTTCTCCTAGAGCTCAATTTTTATGGAATGGTCTGCTTATCCATGTGAGAGACGCAGACTCGGTCTCGACCTTTACGTCTTTACTGAAGACTTATCTCTTCAGTAGGTCCTATGATTGAGTGTAGTCTGGCCCAGGTGTCACAGTGTCCCCCGACCCCTCCTGTCTCAGCCTCCAGTATCTATGATGCAATAGTTTATGTGTTGGGGGTTAGGGTCAGTCTGTTATATCTGGAGTATTTCTCATGTCTTATCCGTTGTCCTGCGTGACTTTAAATATGCTCCCTCTAATTATCTCTCTCTCCCTCCCCTCCCAGAGGACCTGAGCCCTGGGACCATGCCTCAAGACTACCTGGCCTGATGACTCCTTGCTGTCCCCTGTCCACCTAGTCGTGCTGCTGCTCCAGTTTCAACTGTTCTGCCTGCGGCTATGGAAACCTGACCTGTTCACCGGATGTGCTACCTTGTCCCGCACCTGCTGTCTCGAACTCTGAATGCTCGTCTATGAAAAGCCAACTGACATTTACTCCTGAGGTGCTAACCTGTTGCACCCTCTACAACCACTGTGATTATTATTATTTGACCCTACTGGTCATCAATGAACGTTTGAACATCTTGGCCATGTAGTGTTATAATCTCTACCCGGCATAGCCAGAAGAGGACTGGCCACCCCTCAGAGCCTGGTTCCTCTTTAGGTTTCTTCCTAGGTTCCTGCCTTTCTAGGGAGTTTTTCCTAGTCACCGTGCTTCTACATCTGCATTGCTTGCTCTTTGGGGTTTTAGGCTGGGTTTCTGTATAGCACTTTGTGACATTGGCTGATGTAAAAAGGGCTTTATAAATAGATTTGATTGATTGATTGATCAGTTTACTACTCCACTGTAGAGTAAATTATTGTGGGATATGTAGCACTGTAGTAGTAGAAAGACGTCAGAGGGATTAGGGATAAATTAAAAACGGGATTGTCTAGAGAGGAATTTACTCGAATGCATGCACACACACACATGCACACAAAGAGCCAAAACCACCATGTCTTATACAGCTGAAGTCAGAAGTTTACATACAACTTAGCCAAATACATTTAAACTCAGTTTTTTACAATTCCTG
Organism: Hucho hucho; assembly: GCA_003317085.1. Classification (NCBI taxonomy): domain Eukaryota; kingdom Metazoa; phylum Chordata; class Actinopteri; order Salmoniformes; family Salmonidae; genus Hucho; species Hucho hucho. The sequence goes on along the minus strand of QNTS01000539.1, from coordinate 740,933 downwards.
ACATTTCATTATAGTAAAAATTCCCTGTCTGAGGTCAGTTAACAATAGAGAGAATGATTTATTTCAGCTTTTATTTCTTTCATCACATTCCCAGTGGGTCAGAAGTTTACATACACTCAATTAGTATTTAGTAACATTGCCTTTAAGTTGTTTAACTTGGGTCAAACATTTCGGGTAGCCTTCCACAAGCTTCCCACAACCAGTTGGGTGAATTTTGGCCCAATCCTCCTGACAGAGATGGTGTAACGGAGTCAGGTTGGTAAGCCTCCTTGTTCGCACACGCTTTTTCAGTTCTGCCCACACGTTTTCTATAGGATTGAGGTCAGGGCTTTGTGATGGCCACTACAATACCTTGACTTTGTTGTCCTTAAGCAATTTTACCACAACTTTGGAAGTATGCTTGGGGTCATTGTCCATTTGGAAGACCCATTTGCGACCAAGCTTTAACTTCCTGACTGATGTCTTGAGATGTTGCTTCAATATATCCACATAATTTTCCTGCCTCATAATGCCATCTATTTTGTGAAGTGCACCAGTCCCTCCTGCAGCAAAGCACCCCCACAACATGATGCTGCCACCCCGTGCTTCACAGTTGGGATGGTGATCTTTAGCTTGCAAGCCTCCCCCTTTTCCTACAAACATAACAATGGTCCTTATGGCCAAACAGTTCTATTTTTGTTTCCTCAGACCAGAGGACATTTCTCCAAAAAGTACAATCTTTGTCCCCTCCCCATGCGCAGTTGCAAAAAGTAGTCTGGCTTTTTTAATGGCAGTTTTGGAGCAGTGGCTTCTTCCTTGCTGAGCGGCCTTTCAGGTTATGTGGATATAGATACTTTTGTACCGGTTTCCTCCAGCATCTTCACAAGGTCCTTTGCTGTTGTTCTGGGATTGATTTGTACTTTTCGCACCAAAGTACGTTCATCTCTAGGAGACAGAATGCGTCTCTTTCCTGAGTGGTATGACGGCTGCGTGGTCCCATGGTGTTTATACTTGCGTACTATTGTTTGTACAGATGAACGTGGTACCTTCAGGCGTTTGGAAATTGCTCCCAAGGATGAACCAGGTAAGCCTTGAAATACATCCACAGGTACACCTCCAGCTGACTCAAATGATGTCAATTAGCCTATCAGAAGCTTCTAAAGCCATGACATCGTTTTCTGGAATTCTCCAAGCTGTTTAAAGGCACATTCAACTTAGTGTATGTAAGCTTCTGACCCACTGGAATTGCGATACAATTATGAAATAATTGAAATAATCTGTCTGTAAACAATTGTTGGAAAAATTACTTGTGTCATGCACAAAGTAGATGTCCTAACCGACTTGCCAAAACTATAGTTTGTTAACAAGAAATTTGTGGAGTGGGTGAAAAACGAGTTTTAATGACCTAAGCGTATGTAAACTTCCGACTTCAACTGTATGTCTGCTCAAATCCACAGGACCTTCATTCTCCACCACAACAACAAATATGCTGGGAAACTCTTACAGTACCATCATCAGCTGTGTTCAACATGAGGGAAAGTACCGCCAAGACCTACCATTGGCTTTACACGTCAGCCTCGGAGAGTGATCGGTCATTGTTTTCTAGACATTTATGCCTTTTGATGTGTACTATGGCAGCTAAAAGCTGAATTACAGTAACACATAAAATAAACACATTTCAATGAATAAGATGAGATGCAACAAAATCTAAACGTCGGAGTTGAGGCAAGAAATGTATGTAGAACCGTCAGAGGTGGAGGGAGTAGGCAGCATCTTAGTCACAGCCAGGGAGGTAAATGATTGAGGGTTTAATGTTCAACTGTTCGATAGTTTTTTCAAGAAAAGAATACCTGTAGAAAGGACATTACATACTGTAGTTGTATAAAATACCAATACATTTACAGTGATATGCCTAGTTGACAATAGTCTGACATTTGCCATGGGTGGAAAGAAACTTTAAAGTAAAGTTGAACAAGGTGGGCAAAACTAATTTCCACCATTCACACCCTACTACAACAACCTGCTTTAACAAACCAGTGATTGGAACAGTAAGCAAACTCTTAAAGACATGCTCCGGCGACTACTAAGTATTTATTAAACCTCCCGCTTTGGGCTGGATGTGTCAATGTGTAGTTCATACATGCATAATCTATGAGCGGAATTACTGTCTTATCTCAATTAGCCACGACATCCCTAGTTTCGTTTTTCTAGAAGCTGTGCTGCGTCATTTTCCCTACATTTTCCCCCACGTGGGCCAGGGCCCTAGCAATTCAAGTTCTAGCCAATGAGCTTCAGCCAATGAGCTTCAGCCAATGAGCTTCAGCCAATGAGCTTCAGCCAATGAGCTTCAGCCAATGAGCTTCAGCCAATGAGCTTCAGCCAATGAGCTTCAGCCAATGAGCTTAAAATGCATACAAAAGTGAAAGAGAAACTCTTTGAATTGCCTTTTCCCTCAAACAACACCGCTTACAAGAATGAGCTTATTTTTAAATCATTTATTTTATTAAAGTATTGTTCCAACACTCATCTGGTGTTGAGTCAGCCCAGAAAAGCTGAGGAATTGAATAGGCATAATGGCAGAACTGGTTGTGAATATTAACAACGTAATTCACATAAAAACTCCAAAATTATGTTATTGTAAAAGACAGGCTGTCATAAACATTATTGGTACATTACAGTAGCTAAAATAGCGCTTGAACCATTTGTAATATATATGACACATACACACATGCACGCACACACATGCATACACCCTTGCTACAACGATATAAGCAATCTGGATCCTTTTATTTACACTATCGCACATCTGGTTGGTATTTTCCCCACGTTAAAACCATGATATACGTTTTATACGTTTAACAGTCCCTGAAGTACTGTACTGCGCTGCAACATTACCAAATTATTTTCCTCCTACCTCTCTTTTTTACATAAAAGGTTATGATAACTCGGGGCGGGGCGGCTAACATTAGCGGCTGTAAAGTGGTGGGAGCCGGGGCCGCTGTGCAGCGGCTTTATTGGTCTGAGATAAGAGGTAAGTGTGTGTTAGCTGGTTTATATGCTGCTGGAAGGGACTGCTTCTCATTAGCGGACCCAGGCCCAGTGGCTCTGGAACGGAAGGGTTGGTGGAGCGGAGGAAAGGGAAGGGGGGGGGGGGGTTCCATGTCTCCCACATATAGTAGCTAGCTACTGTAGCAGATCAAACTTGGTTCCTGAGGGAAAAGGGCTACCGCTTGAGCTACAGCTTTGCTAGCAGGGTAATTCTACAAAGTTGCTAATCCATGTAAGAAACACAAGAGACCAGCAAACTGGATAAAAGGGTGAGGCAGTACAGCAGGAACAACTCCATCTAGTAGTCAAACCACACTGTATAATGGGGAAATAAGGCAAACAACTTCAATTACTAATTTCTCTGGACAGGGGAAAATAACAAATCACCAGATTAACTGGGGATACACTACAAAATATAAAGAAACAATACTCACACTATTTGTCAGACATAGAGAACTGATATTGCATTCTGGCTATTGGGGTGGAATTTGTGTGGGATTCGCAACTAGAGGGCTGTGGGTTCTTATCCTAACAACAATCCAATACCGCTGGGCCCTTGAGCATGGCCCTTATCCCCACAACACTCTCTCCATCCAGGGGCACTGCATTGCAGACTGACCCTTTGCTCCTCTCAACTGTGTGTGGAGGGGTTGAGATTAAGAAAGCAGAAGACACATTTCTGTTGTTCTCTGTAACTACGGGCTATAAAGTATTGTATGAATCCAAACAAGCTGACTTTAGCTTGACCATCCATCATTGATATACCTGAGAGGCTGTTGGAGGGAGGATGGCTTAATGGGGTGTAATGGCTAGAATGGAGTGAATTGAAATGTATCAATAATGCTCGATGTGTTTACCTTCCATTCATTCATTCATTCATTAATACCACTCCAGCCATTACAATGGAGTAACTACAATACAGACATCTACCTCTTCATTCTGCTCTCTGACAACTAGTAAACTGTGTCGAACCACAGACTATCTTACAAGCTAGACCTAAAACACAAAAGCTCCACCATAGGATACAAATTATTCAAATTATACAATTATAATTCTATGGGCTTCTAAGTACTTCTAAGAATAATGATGATGATTTGGGGTAAACTTAAATCAGAGGAAAGGCTCATTGTAATGGCTGGAATGGTTTGAATGAATGAATGAATGAATGAATGGAAGGTAAACACATCAAGCAATATTGATACATTTCAATTCACTCCATTCTAGCCATTACATCCCATTAAGCCATCCTCCCTCCACCAGCCTCTACAGAACAGCACAGAGAAGAATAACTGCACGTGTCACATATGGTAGAAAATATAGCCTAGCCCTAGCAAGTACTGGGGTCTCTAAATTATCTATCTATAAATGATCTATAACCTTAACAACCGCAGCGTCCCTTCTCAATATGCAGATTTCCACAACTATCTTCAGGCCTGCAGCACGGGCAAGATGCAGTGTCTAAAACACACAAAATTAAAGATCTGTGTTTCGTTAACCATTATAGTCAGGAGCTCTTTAATATGCAAACGACTTTCAGAAGTAATGTTTACGATTACATTTGGAGGGAATAAATACAAATGAATAAAAAGAGAAAGTGTAGGAAATCAAATTGATAGTGTGAAGCGTAAACAAGACGGCGGTAACCAAGAAGGCGACGGAAGGGGTGTGAAATAAAACGGTCAAAAGGATCAATATTTATCTTCTTCCATAAGACGACCCCTGTGCCAGCCTCTGGCTCAGCTTGAAGCTGTTTCTGTGTGTGTGTTTTTAGCGAGCTTCAGTTCTGAAGACACGAGTGGCAAAATTAAGACAGATGGAGGAGAATCTAAAAGTTATTTTGCTTCTCTTTTTTTTTATCCTCCTTTCTTTCACCCTTCTCTTGCTCTAATAATATGAGAGTAAGGTCTGGCTCAGTGATGTTTTGCACTCAAGGCCGGCCCGCTCATTAGGTAGTATTAGGCGCCTGCCTACTGCGGCAGATTGAAGAATGTGGCCTTTTCTGAGCTAAACTGACCAAGACGCACCTCCAACAACACATAAAACCTCACATAATTCAGCCCAAAAAGAATGACAATTTCTGTCAACCATTGGCATATGAGCTTTTTAGGTGAGCGCTGATGCCACCCTGTGATAAGCAGTGCCCACTTTGTCAAAGGCAGGGGTGCAAAATATTTCGCTTGTCCAGTCGCAGCGCGCCTCTCCAGGGTGCTGTTGGAGAGACGTCACTGCCACGCTCCGCCAACGTTCTGTCAAAATATATCATCCAACATAAATCATGTAGCAGCAGATATAGTATATGGTAGAACGAGTATGTGGCCATTTCTGTAGCGACTGGCTGGAGATAAAATATATGACAATGTAATTAGAGACACTTTTTAAATGATGCTGGTTTCTCCTATCAAATAGCCTAACCTAAATATTTCCTTTTTTTGTTGGTTAGGACATCTACTTTGTGCATTTTTCCAACAATTGTTTACAGAGATTATTTCACTGTATCTCAATTCCAGTGGGTCAGAAGTTTACATGCACTAAGTTGACTGTGCCTTTAAACAGCTTGGAAAATTCCAGAAAATGATGCCATGGCTTTAGAAGCTTCTGATAGGCTAATTTACATCATTTGAGTCAATTGGAGGTGTACTTGTGAATGTATTTCAAGGCCTACCTTCAAACTCAGTGCCTCTTCGCTCAAAAGAAAAAAAAATTGTAGACCTCCACAAGTCTGGTTCATCCTTGGGAGCAATTTCCAAACGCCTGAAGGTACCACGTTCATCTGTACAAACAATAGTATGCAAGTATAATGTGGTAAACCGTGGGGTGTTGGGTTTAGCGTGCAGAGATTGACACAGAGACAGGGAGGCTTTAGTCCAAAAAGCTACTTTTACTAAGACATAAAATAAACATAAAGAAAATCACTTAGGTTTAGCTCTGTCCTTCTCTACTGGTGATTGGTGTCGGTCTCTCCCCCTTCTCCCTCGCGGTGTGCCATCGTGCTCCTTTTATTTAGCCTCCACGGCTGATTGGCACTTTCCTCTAATTAACTCCACTTAGAGCTGTCCGTGTCGGGGTGCCCAGAGGGAGCCAACGTCGCTTCATGTACCTCCCCTCTATTACCATCCCCCTGGGTAAACCTCCTGGGACTCCTCACTGTGTGACTCCTCCAGTACCCCCATTTCTAGCATTGTCTTCACTTCCCGCTGGACCGCCACCCTCCGGGCTTCTGGTATGCGGTATGGTCGTTCACACACTTTTTCTCCCGGGCGGGTGTGGATCTGATGTTCCACGAGATCCGTGCGTCCCGGCACCTCGGAGAACACGGCCGTATTCTGCTGGACCAACTCTCTGAGCTCTTGTCGTTGGGTCGGGCTGAGATCTTCCCCCATTGCGTGACATTTCTTCAGTAAATTCACATGGTAAAGCTGGAGGGGTTTTCTCCACCCCGGTTGGTAGACCTTATAGTTGACGTCGCCTACCCGCTCAACAATTTCGTAGGGCCCATGCCATGTAGCCAGGAATTTACTCTCCGTTGTAGGGATCAGCACCAAGACCTTCTCACCAGGTTGGAACTCTCGTGGTTGGGCCCCTCGGTTAAAGACACGCTCCTGGGCACTTTGCGCCTGGGCCATGTGCTTTCTCACCACTGGCCAAATCGCCGTCATCCTCTCCCTCATCTCCTCCACATGTTCTACTACGCTGCGAAGGTAGGCCGGCTGCTCTTCCCAGAACTCCTTGGCTAGATCCAGCAGCTGGTCCCAGAAAGATGTCTGGGACCAGCTGCTGTCTGATGTCTGCAGAAAGATGTCTGCAATCTGTTACGAATCAAACAGATGAGGACCAGTGTGTACCATCCACAAACGGACAGGCTGGTGGAACGCTTCAATAGGGTCTTATTGAAGCGTTCCACCAGCCTGTCCGTTTGTGGATGGTACACACTGGTCCTCATCTGTTTGATTCGTAACAGATTGCAGACATTTTTCATCACACGAGACATGAATGCGGTGCCCTGGTCCATCAGGATTTCCCACGGAATACACACCCGGCTAAATAAATGGAAGAGCTCCCGTGCGATACCTTTTGCTGCTGCCGTGCGTAGCGGGATTGTCTCAGGATACCGGGTGGCGTAATCCATGATTACCAGGATGTATTGGTGTCCCCTCGTGGTCTTCACCAACGGACCCACCAGATCCATTGCCACCCGCTTGAATGGCACTCCTATAATGGGCAAGGGAACCAAAGGGTTTCGATAATGCACCCTCCGAGCTGTGATCTGGCACTCCGGGCAACTACGGCAGTAGTCTTCCACGGCGCGCTTGACTCCGGGCCAGTGGAACCGGTTCCCGATTCGCTCCCTGGTTTTCTCCATCCCCAGGTGTGCCCCAAGCAGGTGGGTGTGGGCAAGCTGCAACACAGTCCTAACATACTGGCTGGGTATGAGTAACAAGTATTTTGTCTCCCCATTATGCTTTACTACCTGATACAATAAATTATGCTTGATTGTGAAGTGGGGGTAGCGCCAATCACTTACCCCAGGTAACAGTACACCATCCACCACAATCACCTGGCCCCTAGCGTTCTGGAGATTGGGGTCTTCTAACTGGGCCATCCCGAACTGACCCATTAGGATTCCCGCGTCGGGAGGTGCGTCTAGGGCCTCCACGTCCATAAAGGGGAGCCTGAGGTCTTCTGGACGGAACCTGCGGGTGGGCCAGGGTCACCATGCTGCCGGAGTTTAGCAGAGCGCTGGTGTCGATGCCATCGATTCGTACAGGAACCATCGGAGGGGCCGTCTCGGTATGCGTCCAACAGGAGGTGACGTAACTCGCCATCCGGCTTACCCCAGAGCTGGGGGATGCGGAGGGCATGGCCTCCTCCCGGCCGGGACAGCTCCATGCGAGTCAGTCAAGATTTGTCACAAATGGGTCTTCCAAATGGACAATGACCCCAAGCATACTTCCAAAGTTGTGGCAAAATGGCTTAAGGACAACAAAGTCAAGGTATTGGAGTGGCCATCACAAAGCTCTGACCTCGATCCAATATAACTTGACTGACAGTTCATTTGCGACCAAGCTTTAACTTCCTGACTGATGTCTGGAGATGTTGCTTCAATAAATCCACGTAATTTTCCTGCCTCATGATGCCATCTATTTTGTTAAGTGCAACAGTCCCTCCTGCAGCAAAGCAACATGATGCTTCCACCCCCATGCTTCACGGTTGGGATGGTGTTCTTCGGCTTGCAAGCCTCCCCCTTTTTCCTCCAAACATAACGATGGTCATTATGGCCAAACATCAGACATTTCTCCAAAAAGTACGATCTTTGTACCCATGTGCAGTTGCAAACCGTAGTCTGGCTTTTTTATGGCGGTTTTGGAGAAGTGGCTTCTTCCTTGCTGAGCAGCCTTTCAGGTTATGTCGATATAGGACTCGTTTTACTGTGGATATAGATACTTTTGTACCTGTTTCCTCCAGCATCTTCACAAGATCCTTTGCTGTTGTTCTGGGATTGATTTGCACATAAACTATAGTTTATTAACAAGACATTTGTGGAGTGGTATATTAACTTCCGACTTCAACTGTAGATACATTTTCAGATATTACATGTTTCTAATTTTGCCAGAAAGTTGTTAAAGCTAGCTAGCTAGCTAATGTTAGTTGACTGGCTCGCTAGCTAACATTATGTGTATGATCTGTGTACTTATATCCTAATGTTAGCTAGCTAGCTAACATTTAACTTGGTTGGTAAACTACCTGTAGATTCATGCAGGGTAGTAACATTATGAGTTGGAATTATGGTTCATTGTCTAAACAAAAGACTCCACTATGCAATTAACCATTTCAATAGAATGTTCATGATGTCACTGTGACAACTGTCGATAGACGTAGCTGGTAAATTCGCTCTGGCTATCTACTCCGATTTCAGAGCACCCTCTGAGTGTGCCAGAGCGCAGAATAACTGATGAATTTACGAACGCTCAACACTCATTGAATATGGCCAGTGTCAGTAAACGTGGGCCAAAAAGCATAACTAAATTGTTGCCAACAGCACAGTTGCAGTCACCAATGCTCTGGATAACATAACAATAGCGTAGCCAGCTCTGCTAGGGCGAGTAAAATAGTCAGAGTGAGCTGTTCCCTCATTTGTGTCTAGAAGTAGCTAGCAAGCTAGCCAAAGATAGGCAGTTAGCTAGGGTGCTTGAATGCTGCTGTTAGGTCAGAACGCTCGGATCAACCCTGCTCCTTGGCCAGAGCGTCCAGTGTGCGCTCTCAACGCTCCAACAACAAAAACGCTCTGAATTTACGAGCAAACAATCTGACAATGCTCTGAGTTCACGAAGTGAGTAAAGCCAGTGTGTCTATGTATGCCGATGACTCAACACTATACACTTCAGCTACTACTGCAACTGAAATCACTGCAACACTTAAGAGCTGCAGTTAGTTTCAGAATGGGTGGCAAGGAATAAGTTGGTCCTAAATATTTAAAAAACTAAAAGCATTGTATTTGGGACAAATCATACACTAAACCCTAAACCTCAACTAAATCTTGCAATGAATAATGTGGAAATTGAGCAAGTGGAGGTGACTAAACTGCTCAGAGTAACCCTGGATTGTAAACTGTCATGGTCTAAACATATTGATACAACAGTAGCTAAAATGGGGAGAAGCGCTGTTCTGACTTCTTAACAGCACTATCAAAAAGGCAGGTTCTACAGGCCCTAGTTTTGTCGCACCTGGACGCATGTGCAGTCTTGTGGTCAGGTGCCACAAAGAGGGACTTAGGAAAATTGCAATTGGCTCAGCACAAGACGGCCCTTAGGTGTACACAGAGAGCTGACAATAATATGCATGTCAATCTCTCCTGGCTCAAAGTGAAAGAGAGATTGATTTAATCTCTACTTGTATTTGTGAGAGGTATAGACATGTTTAATGCACCGATCTGCCTGTTTGAACTACTGGCACACAGCTCAGACACCCATGTATACCCCACAAGACATGCCACCAGAGGTCTCTTCACAGTCCTCAACAGACTATGGGAGGCGCACAGTACTACATGGAACTCTATTCCACATCAAGTAACTCATGCAAGCAGTAAAATGTATTTTTATCATTTTTTTTAATTACACCTTATGGAACACCGGTGACTGTGAAGCAACACAAACATAGGCACATGCATACAAACACACAATAACATATGCACTATACACACACACACAGAGATGGATTTTGTGTTGTAGTTATGTGGTAGTAGAGTAGGGGCCTGAGGGCACACACTTAATGTGTTGTGAAATTTGTTGTGAATGTATAGTAATGTTTTTAAAATTGTACAACTGCCTTAATTCTGATGGACCCCAGGAAGAGTAGCTGTTATGGGGATCCAACATGAATACAAAATACACATTTTCAACTTTCATTCAGAACCAAAAATGACCCTGATTTCAACGTCTGGAACATGCATATTTTCAACTTCTGTGAAAATACATACATTGAACCTTACTTCAATGTCTGGATAATATGTATTTTCAACGTCATTTTGCTTACCGGGACTATTCTAGTTTTGCAGGGGACAGCAATATTTAGTATCGCAGAATGGATAGGACCGGCCCTGGCTGCACTCAGGGTGACAGCTGGTGGCCACTCATTTTAGTCTGACTACCGCCTACCTCACCCGTACTTCCTGTGACTCTCTCCCTCAACCATAATTCCTACCCTTACCCATTCCCCTTGTTCTCTCCCTCACCCGTGCTTCCTTGTGTCCCCTCAGCCATATCCCCCTCGCCCTTATCAATTCCCACACTGTGTAATTGTCACACCGCTCCCCCTCCCTTCTCTCCCAGCTAAGTCTTATTATGATGGAGTTTTATGCCTTAATCTGTACAAGGAAGATTGTCAAGGTGGCCGATGCCTTCTCTCTCCACTGTAATCCCTCAACAAGTGTCCCTGCCTTTTCTCCCCGCTTCACAATCTGTACGCAATAGTCCCCATACAGACGACACACAGCCATCGTATTCTCTTGCCTTGCCCTCTTCATCTGTCCACACAGGGACAGAGGCCTAAATTCTGCTCCACTGTTGGACCAGGGGAGACATCTATATCTGAGGCACAGGGCAGAGAAACACATTAAGACATGGATAAAGGGAGAAAATGTGGAAGACAGGGAGCAAGCAAGTGGGGAAAAGAGAAAGACAGTGAGGGAGGGAGAAAAAGGGAAAGACGGGGAGGGAGAGCGGGAGGGAGGAAGACACCAGTAGGGGTCATTTGGCAATGGATCAGGCTCATAGCAACAAATGTCTTCCCAAACGAACAAATGTGGACCAATAGGCTATCATTGATCTAAAGTAGTATGCTTTATATAATTATTATTACGGATGCACAATATATCGATAAGCATATCAGAATCTGCTCCAATGTCTAGTTTAACTCCGATGTGCAAAACCCATGTCAAAGCTGACGTGCACACCTATATAAAGGTAGGTAGATGACGTTATGATGCCACAAAAAATACAGCGCTACAGAGGACAAAAGCAGGCACTTCCAACAACTAAACAAGTTCAAGTCCAGCAGTCATTTGAAAGAGTAAGAACATTTCAGCGAGACAACTAATGGAATTCATTGCCCTTGACAATCAACCAACCGTTCTCTGTCGTGGATGATGTTGGCTTTCTCCGATTGGTCGAGGGGCTATTTTTCAGATGTTACTCTACCAGAGTTACACAGTATTGTTGGAATGCACATCCATGAGCTACTTGCTATGGGCATCACTGATATTAGCTTCACGGCTGACATTTGGACCAGCGATGTCAGCCCCATAAGCATGCTGAGTCTGACAGCACAGTGGGTCGACAAGGATTTTGTACTGAGGAAAGCCGTATTGCATGCTCAAGAATGTGCTGGTTCTCATACCGCTGCTGCCATTTCAATGGCATATGAGAACATGTTTGAAACATGAACACACTCCTAGCTCCATTCAAACAACTGACTAGAGAAATAAGCTCATCAACTGCGTCTGCAGCAGACGTGATACCCTCTGTCATGGCATTGAAACGCCTGCAGAACAAAACTGACAACACAGAACGTGGAGTTAAAACATGAAAAAGTACTCTACAAGAGGCTGTGAACAAGTGATTCAGTGAAATTCTCTCTGCCTCTTTACTGTGTCGCCACCATGCTTGATGCTAGGTACATGTACAGCTACTTTGATGCAGACAAGAAACAGGGTTTATGTGAAATGTTAGACACAGCTGGACAAGATGGAAAAGGACACAGTGACAGTGCGCACCAATGAAGAGAGGCCACGGACAGACAGAGCTGAAACTTCAGTGCTTGACATGTATGATGAAATCCTGGTTGAGACTGAACAAATGAACAACGAAACAGCAAACAAGTAAGTGAAATAAATACGTTTTGATTATGTTTTACTGGTAATGGGGACATACGTAAATGCCAACAAAACTTTTTGGTCTGAGTGTGTTTCAACTATTTAACTGTACTAGAATGCTTAAAAGGCCGCAAAAATATCGGTATCATTTTTTATTTTTTTTGTCAAGGGAAATATTGGATATCGGTATCGGCCAAAAATGTCATATTGGTTTATCCCTAATTATTATATTGCATGCCCTCGTATTTCTTGCATTTATTTCCGTAAAAATGTGAGATACATATTAAAGAGAAACAAAATCAAATTCCCTTGTTCTATCATTTATAGATAATTGAAGGAGGGGTAAAATATACAAAATAGGCCCAAAACAAGATGTTGGAGTTAGCTTTTCAACTTAGTATTTTTATTGACTCCAGGAAAACAAAATAAAGCCCTCTCTCTAAGAGTGAGAGAGCGTGCACTCTGCGACAGCCATTCAGGCCTTGGGAGCCCCCATTGTAGCAAATTTAAACTAATGAAAGGACACCCCACTGGTGGAAATCCACTGGAACAGCCCCGCAACAAGCCCACAACTGTTCCCCTATGCATGAAAGGTGGAGAGGAAGATAAAAGAGAGAGAGAGAAAGAGAGATGGACTTCTGAAATAGGGCCCAAAAGACAAAGGCAAACAAAAGTGCTGACCGTGAGGGGATGACACGACTCATCGCGGTGGAGGGAGCAGGAAGAAAGAAGGGAGAGAGTTGGGAGGACAATGGCACCTCACAACCGAGTGACATGGTGAAAGAATAACAAAAATCTACACAAGAAGTAGTGTCTCCCCCCGGATTGAATAGCTAAACCCACAAGGACATACTGTCTGTCTGTTGACTGGGACTAAACCGGAGGGAGTGGACTAAATCAGTCCAACACTCTCTCTAGACTCTTTTTTTGCTTGTTTTCCCTCCCCCTCCCTCCCTGGCAAAGGTCTTGGCAAGGGCAAAGGGGGACTGAGGCAGTGGCACCGGCTCTCACCAACAACCAGAATCCAAACAACTCTGACTGCTCCGGGTTCCGTTCCCGCGGATCGCGCTTTTGATCCGGGGGCTCCGTCCTGTGTCTGATCTCGTGTCTCTGTGTCCCTAAACACAATTACCATTTAACCTCCATGGCAACTGACATGCCGACAAATAATATATATATTTTCTAAATGTACTTGCTATGAAAAGCTATATTGGTAAGAGTTGCATGGTTTCTAATGGCTGCTAATATCCAAGGAGGTCGAGACAAGCCAATGGCAAAATAATTATAAAATAAAGTTGAGCTTTTCTTTGCCAATTATGATTCTGTAAGGGCCTTTGTGTTCTTGGATAACACCCCCTTTTAATTTCTCGATAGTTAGAGGAAAATAATCTTAACAAGGGAGCGTGTCGTCCATTTTAAATGGATGCCCCAGGCTTAATTTACAGTTGAAGCATGCCCACCTCGGGCAGACACTCACAGCATTTACATTCAGGCTGGCACGCAGAGGGAGAGGCATTTGTTTGACATGTACTTATTAAAGCTGTCCAAATTATATTAAACCCCCCCTGAAACACACACACACACACACGTATGTAGGCACACACAGACTAATTTGTATGCTACTGCTCTAACTCCTACGAATCAATAGTGATGCTCTTTGCATAAATTTAAAATGCTGACAAATAGGCCTAAATTCAATGAAGATACAGGCACATTTAAAGCTATTTCCCTGTGGAAGCACAACTACACTGCAGATAGACGCATTATTAAAAGTCTCAGGTCACAGAAAGATCTTACTGAGTGACACTTAGCCAACAATGACACTCCACACGTGAAAAACACCGCACAAGCTAACCCGGGGCCTATCCCAGGACCCTTCACTTCCTACACAGGGCCCATCACCCCCTTCTGATTATTGGATCGATGCTGTGATTGATTAGTGGCAAAGAATAAGTAGGAAATAAAAACAGGTTGGACGTTAATAATGCCCCCCATGTATGACTAAAGGTGTGAAAAATGTAAAGGTGTGAAAAATGTAAAAGTTGATAGCCTCCTGCCAGACCCCATTACCCAACCCTCACAGGGTCCATTCTCCAAGCCAGTCAGCTTTAGCGCTGGTCTCTTTTCTTTTCTCTTGGTAATGCTGGTCAGCTTAGGTGAAAGAAACCATTCTGGAAGCTGCTTGTGGGCTCACCTTCGTAAAACCGCATCTTAAAGTCAGGCAATAACAGGCCTAGGGCCTATATGCCTTCGTATCCCCCATCATAGGACAGAGATGGGAGGAGAGGGTTGATTGTCGCAGGAGTTTGTTGTTGTCCGAGTGACCCTCTCCTTGTCCTCGTTTAACCTGCTACCCCCCAGCCAACCAAACCAGGACGTGTATGATACATTTGTATTAATGGAAAAATTCTCAGCTGACTTAATTTCTGAATCTAATGTTGATGGAATTGATTTATTCTCTGTGACAAGGAAAGTAGCCTCGAGTTAGCATCAGACACTCAACAAATAATCAAGAATGCATTGTTTCCTACTACACAACATTTTTCTATATTTCATGAAGTACCGCACAATATCATAAGTTGAGTGCTGTCCACTCTATTGAAGAGTTAACAAAGAATAAAGAAGAGGTGTAGGGCAGATGGAATCTGCATCTGGGACAGTAAAACCTTTGGCCGTAAGTAGCAGGGCCTGACGTGGTGAGACTCATTTATTTCACGCTAATATATTTGGGGCTGGTTCTATAGGCTGACAGCAATGGCTGCGAGGTGGTCAATACCTTAGGATGAGTTGCCTCTCCAAAACATTTCCAATCTCTGTTTCTCAAAAACAGAATAGGGGAAATGTGTGTGCGCACATGCTTGGACAGGTACAGTAGAAGCTTACTGGACAGTGATCTCTGGTCATTGTGTGATGCTATTCTTCCAGCACAACTTCTTGCATGACAGGATTGCCCTTGTCTGTGGTTCGACTATAGGCATTTCCATGTAAAAAGCGCTACAATGTGAAGATCGTTTTTCAACCACTCCACAAATTTCTTGTTAACAAATTATAGTTTTGGCAAGTCGGTTAGGACATCTACTTTGTGCAAGACACAAGTCATTTGTACAACAATTGTTTACAGACAGATTATTTCACTTATAATTTACAGTACCACAATTCCAATGGGTCAGAAGTTTACAAACACTAAGTTGACTGTGCCTTTAACTTCTTTGGCAGCAGCGCACGAGGTGACCGTTTTGGAGAGCCTGGCGTGCCCAAAGTAAAATGCCTCCCATTCAGGCCCGGAAAATAGGATATGCACATATTTAGTACCATTGGATAGGAAACACTCTGAATTTTCTAAAAGTGTTAACATTTTGTCTGTGAGTATAACAGAACGGATATGGCAGGCGAAAACCCGAGGAATTTCAGTCCTGGAAAAAGTGATTTTGACAGATTGCATCATTTAGAACATGCCCATATAAGGGCATATGAATGCAGTACCTATCGCTTCCTCTGGATGTCAACAGTCTCGAGAAAGTGTTCTGATTCAGTTTAGATGCTTTTAGAGCAGAGAAGAAGACGAATAAGGAAGTGTCCACGCAGATGTCAATACAAGTAAATGCGCGCTCCCGGCTGGCACGTTCTTTGGTTTTTTCCTTTCTTATCGCCCAGTTTATATTCCGGTTGAAATATTATACTATTTATACATAAAAGTGTTCCTAGGATACATTTACAATTATGTTTGATTGTTCTTGGACAAGTTTATAGGTATAAGTTGAATGAGTTCTCTTCACGTTTCAATGGAGGAGTCGACGCTGTATTTTCTCATTATAATGCGCCAACCAAACGGAGATTTATGGATATAATACATTACTTTTTCTACCAAAAGAACCATGGATTGTCTTCGTTGGACACTTGGGAAGCCCTCAGCAGAAGTTCTTCAAAAGGTAATTGATTTGTTTTCGCTGTGAAATGTGTTTTCTGTGAACCGTGAAGGCTTATGAATTCATGCTAATGGAAAAATATGTGGGGTGCTATCCTCAAACAATCAAATGTGGTGCTTTCGCCGTAAAGCCTTTTTGAAATCTGACAACGCTGTGATATTGCCAAGGAGCAGAGCTTTTGATGACTATGAAACACTTGTATATTGATGCATGTTTAATAATACAGTGTACAAAACATTAAAAACAGCTTTGCAATACTGAGTTGCACCCCCCACCTCCCTTTGCCTTCAGAACAGCCTCAATTCGTTGGGGCATACTCTACAAGGTGTCGAAAGTGTTTCACAGGGATGCTGGCCCATGTTGACTTCAATGCTTCCCACAGTTGTGTCAAGTTGGCTGGATGTGGTGGACCATTCTTTATACACACGGGAAACTGTTGAGCATGAAAAACCCAGCAGTGTTGCAGTTCCTGTCACAAACCGGTGTGCCTTCTACCACACCCCGTACAAAGACACTGAAACCTTTTGTCTTGCCCATCCATCCTCTGAATGGCACACATACTACACACAATCCATGTCTCAATTGTCAAAACATCCTTCTTTAACTACATCCTTCTTTAACTACACTACCCGGTGAAATGTAAGGGGCCAAATTCAAAATCCAAAAGTTGAATTATTAAACATTCATCAATATACAAGTGTTGCATAGTCATCAAAAGCTCTGCTTCTTGGCAATATCACAGCATTGTCAGATTTCAAAAAGGCTTTACGGCGAAAGCACCACATTTGATTGTTTGAGGGTAGCACCTCCAACATTTTACCATTAGCATAAATTCATAAACCATCGCGGTTCACACAAAACACATTTCACAGCGAAAACAAATCCCTTACCTTTTGAAGAACTTCTGCTGAGGGCTTCCCAAGTGTCCAACGAAGACAATCCATGGTTCTTTTGTTAGAAAAAGTCATTTATTATATCCATAAATCTCCATTTGGTTGGCGCGTTATGTTCAGAAAATCCAACGTCGAATCGCCCATTGAAACCTTGAAGAGAACGCGTTCAAATATACCTATAAACTTTTCCTAAACAAATCAAATACCAGTTAAAATGCATCCTTAGCTCTCCTTTTATGAATATTAGCGATAATATTTCACTCGGATGGTCACCTATACCTTATATAAGTAAAATAAAGTGGGGCGCGCCAGCCAGACTCGCGCCCGAGAAAACTTGTTGACATTTGAGGTCCCAATGCAATTTCCTGTACCTATTCGCCCTGCTTACTCCAATCTCTCTGAGGCTTTATATATAGACTGTTGACATCTAGTGGAAGCCATAGGTACNTGAAGAGAACGCGTTCAAATATACCTATAAACTTTTCCTAAACAAATCAAATACCAGTTAAAATGCATCCTTAGCTATCCTTTTATGAATATTAGCGATAATATTTCACTCGGATGGTCACCTATACCTTATATAAGTAAAATAAAGTGGGGCGCGCCAGCCAGACTCGCGCCCGAGAAAACTTGTTGACATTTGAGGTCCCAATGCAATTTCCTGTACCTATTCGCCCTGCTTACTCCAATCTCTCTGAGGCTTTATATATAGACTGTTGACATCTAGTGGAAGCCATAGGTACTGCATTCTCAGTCCTGGTAACAAATGGATTCAATAGGGAGTGTGTCTAAGAGAGCCAAAGGTCACCAGAAACTGATTTCCGGATGGTTTGTTCTCTGGTTTTTGCCTGCTAAATGAGTTCTGTTATACTCACAGACATTATGTTAACACTCTTAGAAACTTCAGAGTGTTTCCTATCCAATAGTACTAATTATGTGCATATCCTATTTTCTGAGCCTGAGTGGCAGGCATTTTGCTTTGGGCATGCCAGACTCTCCAAAACCGCAACCTCACCTGACGCTCCCTAAGAAGTTAACCTTTCATCTATACTGATTGAAGTGGATTTAACAAGTGACATCAATAAGTGATCATAGCTTTCACCTGCATTCACCTGGTCAGTCTATTTCACGGAAAGAGCATGTTTTGTACACTCAGCGTATGTTGCCATAAGAGTTTTTCCAGAGTTGGTAGAATCTTATTCAAAATGATTTACAGCTGTAATTGCTGCCAAAGCTGCTTCCACCAAGTATTAACTCTGGGGTGTGAAGACATATACGAAGATGTCTTGATTGTGTATTTGCAAAAAATAATAATTTTCCTACTTTCCCAGTATTATTCCAACCTAAATATATATAAAACACAGGAAATCACGTTTTTGACTGCACTGGGCCTTTAAGTGATTAGAATGTGTAATAACAGAATGACCCCCCCCCCCCCCAAATAAAATAAAATAAAATAATAATTAACAGTATGACTGCCACTGAATTTGCTACAATGGGAATTCATAGTAGTCACAACTACAGTTGGGTCACCTGCTACTGTCCTCCCTTATGTTCAGCTCATAACTGTTTTCCTTCTCTTTCTGTCACATGGTGGTCAAAGCAAGTGTGTGAAAACAGTCTGGACAACCCCTTCCTCTCTCTCTCCCCCTTCTCTCTTTCTCCAGTTAATGTCACCTCTCTTGGCTCTTACAGACACCTACCCCCCATGAGCCCCCTTTTTCCATTTACTATAACTAGCCCTCTCACCCACTGAGCACCGACCGAAACCGGACAAAAAGTAGTTAAAATTTGGTCAGTCCAAATCTGAACCAATGATAGAAGTCAGTTTCAAAAGATTGAACAGCACAGTAAAGTACAGTACAGAAAAGTAGAGTACTGTATTGTAGTTTATAGGTCAGTAGAATACAGTACACTAGAGTAGAGTACAGTATAATTTACTGTATTGTAATAAATAATGAATAGTTCATTCCATTTGTAAAGCGCTTTTCTCACACCCAAGGCACCAAAAAATAAAATTAATAATAATAAAAGCAATCCAAAACACAGAACATTGGACACAGACAACAAACAAAGCTATCAGATCCAGAGGACATGAGATTAGAATTAGCAGATGTCCTTGAAAACTTTCTGAACAGCACAGTCTTGAGCGGTGTCTTTAATGAGGACAGAGACTCCACAGCCCTAATAGTGTCTGGAAGTGCCTTGCACAGCCATGGAGCCGCGCGACAAAGCCCTGTGAACCAAAGATTTTAGTCTGCTGCGGGGCTGCTGAAGGGAGCAAAGGGGGCGTGTGTGGCAGGAGGGTAGAATGAAGTCTGTACTTTACTGTACTCTACTGTACTGTATTGTGATGTCCAAACTTGTGAAACATAAATGCCTATGATTGGTACAGATTTGGTCTTGTTTGGGGGCAGGTCTCATTAGAATAATAACCACTGTGTATAATAATACCCAAACATGCAAAAGAGGATATTACATATTTCTACCTTTGTGAACCTATTCAGGATACATCACCATGATGAGTATTACATTAATTTATGCATTTCTGTATAGTACAGATCAGGGACCCATGATGTCATTCTGTTACCGGGTGTTAATCCACTTCACTTACTGTAGTTCAATACAAAAATTTTAAAACTCGAGATATCATACCTGACACCCCATTATTTCTGCAGACATTTTGAATCTTTTGAGTTTTTGGAAAACATGGTCACAAAAAGAACTGAGTCATTCTGTTAGTCTGCACTGGTCTTCGAATAAGTGGAAATTGTTAAAGGGGCAGTGTAGTCAGAAAGATGATTTTCCTATTTAAAAAAATATATATATTTCCACATTATGAGGTCGAAATAACACTGATAATGCCCTTTTCAAAGATTTGGCATACTTTTAAAGTGAGTCTCAGTGCCATGTTTTTACCGTGAAATTGCCCCATATGTCTTTCAATTCCTGTCTTGTGATCCTAAATACTGCCTGCAAAATGACTACTCCTAAATAGGTCACTAAAATGTGTGTTTAGCACATAGTGTAACTGAACTAAATCAGTTCAAAACTATAAATAAAGCCATTACCCAGTAGAATGAAATCTCATTTTTGGGGAGATAATCCAAAACTAATGTTATCCTACTACTAAAATATTAATTTCAAGAAATTATAAAATAGTTTGACAACCCTGTTTGTAAGCTTTTTTAAGCTTTTTTTTTTTGTCTCACTGGATGTTTGATGGTATGGTGGGGTATACAAAATTGGTCAACTTTGAGCACCTTTATTGTGAATGTTTTTGCATTCAGGTCCAAAAAGTCACTTTCTGAGCACTTCTACAATGGGCAAATACAGTATATGTATTAAGGTTGAATGGTGGGAACCCGGTTACCGAGATTTACTGGAATTTACAGCCCAAAACCACTCCCTTTTCCAGGATAAATAACTGTGAGAAATTGTTCAATTATAATAAATTATATATATGAACAGCATGGCGTGAAATGGAACTGTTAAATTATATCCAATGTCTAGATCTGGCTTCTCTACAGCCTCTGCATGATGAATCAACTATCAGGGTGGGGAAAGACAGCCCATCTCAGTATGGAGCACAGTTCACAATGTATGTAGACCTACAGTATCACCTCATCATGGTAAATCTTTTTATTTTGACAGGTAGACCTACATTTGCTGCAGCATTGCCTATGCTACCGTAATATAAAGACAGAATGCGGGTCTAATATACCCATCTCTGTCTGGCTTTCGGGGGTTACCTTGTTTTTTAATTGGAATTGCAGCTGCAGAGTTTTAAAAACAGCCTATCACTCAAATATCTTTGCTTTAAAATCAGTACACGCGTGAGCATTCTCTCACAGTCTTTCTCTATCAACCATTCAAATTGCATCCAAAAAAGATAATCCTGTTCTAGATTGATATATAGCCCAATATATCGATGTCCTAGCCTACCTCTTTCAGGTAATAAATTCAATGCAGTATTAGCCTTATATTTATCAAATGAATGATGGGTTATGCATAATAAGCTTCTAACTTATAGCCTCTGTCTCTTGGACAATTCGCAAGCACCTAGCCTCTTCTTAAAAAACGCTCCTTAGATCTTGGAGTCCCATGCAGGAAAAGCTAGACTAGAATAGGTTGCTGGAAATTCTTTGCATTTCTTATACCAATAGACCTTTCGCAGAAGGACACAAGCTCTTTTTTGCTGAATGTTAAATACAGCAACTAATAGAACTCACAGGTAGTTTGAAAGAAGAGCGAAAGCGCGATGCCGGTACATCTATGGGCTTTTATGCTTTTCTGTCGTGCGTAATGCGCAGTAGCCTATATCATATACAATGCCTTCGGGAAAGTATTCAGACCCTTGACTTTTTCCACATTTTGCTACTTTACAGCCTTATTCTAAAATTGATTACTTCCCGAATGCACTATATGTATTGGATAACGGCACAATCATTTAGGCTTTTTTGGACTTGGGCTCATAAAATGTATTTAATATATGGCTCATCAGAGTCAGGTAGCATCAGCTTAGAATTGTCATGCTGATCAAAGCTCTAATCAAATCCAGACATACTTAAATGCTTTATAATGTTTTTGAATGACACTTCCAGTTTTGGCAGGAAATACCGGGTTACACGGGAGAAAAGGGATTTAATCTCGGGATGGGACATTTGCAAAATACATGTAAAGTATTTGACCTTAGTATGTATGGAACATTTTGTTCAACTCAAAAGGGGTGCTATCAAATGTTTTGCCTGTATTTTACTGTAGGTAAGGCTAATCTCTTATTTATCCTATACCTTGTATAGGAGTCCCATTGGGATACTAGTCTTTTTTAGCGGGCCTAAAAAACACACCCTAACAGACACTAATCAGTGTGATGATCATTGTTGTGATAACAGTGTCTTCCATCAACATTAGGACTCCTGTACACCATTCTCAATCTGACACTATGGGGAAGAGAAAAGAGGAGTAGGGTTCTCTCTCAGAGTGAGACAGAGACACAGAAACAGCGACATAGACAGAGAGAGACAGAGAGAGAGAAAGAAGTAGGAAGGAGAGAATGAGTGAGAAAAAAAAAGAGAAAGATAAATGTATTAGTGTTTATTTTTAAGGAGCTTATTGGCCAATGGAGAGATAGAGACCAGAATGCAATCAGCCCACTAAAATGCACCCCCCCACACACACACACGTAGACACACACTGAGACACTTAGGCTACAAACACATATGGACATGCACAAACACAGTCACACACACACTCAGCTCAACTCATACAAGCACAAACTGAGACTCATCGACTCGCCTACGAGCACAGAAAGATTTTCAAATATACACACAGACAAACACTCTGATACACTCCACACAAATGCATAAAACTGCAAGGCTTAAATATCAATGCATGTTGGTCATGAATCCGTGGACAATTAGCAGCAGTGTTTCAGATCAGGACCCACTCCACCAGTCCACTGGCTGAGAGCCAGACAATCTCAAACATGTCCCCTCTAAAACATGTGGACACATCCCTGTCTTATCTAACACACACACACACACACACACACACACACACGCACAGCCACACACACACACTCCCCCCTCACTGAAAGTGGTATCCTCCGGGAGGCACCAGGGCAGCAGAATGCAGGCCATCTGACACCGTGTTCACCTGCATGTATTAATACTGGCAAGGTGGGATCTCACTCACTCACTCACTCTCTCTCACACACACCCCCAGAGTTCACGCTGAGTGCACTTAGGTAACCCAGTCGGTCAAGAATACATTATCAACACACAAGATCTTCAGGTGAGAGGACTTGCATTATACCATTTACGTGCAGCAATAATTTACATGTACAGTTGAAGTTTACATACACCTTAGCCAAATAAACTGAGTTGAAATGTTTCACAATTCCTGACATTTATAATCCTAGTAAAAATTCCCAGTCTTAGGTTAGTTAGGATCACCACTTTATTTCAAGAATGTGAAATGTCAGAACAATAGTAGAGAGAATGATTTATTTCAGCTTTAATTTCTTTCATCACATTCCCAGTGGGTCAAACGTTTACATACACTCAATTAGTATTTGGTAGCATTGCCTTTAAATTGTTTAACTTGGGTCAAATGTTCCTGGTAGCCTTCCACAAGCTTCCCACAATAAGTTGGGTGAATTTTGGCCCATTCCTCCTGACAGAGCTGGTGTAACTGAATCAGGTTTGTAAGCCTCCTAGCTCAAACACGCCTTTTCAGTTCTGCCCACAGATTTTCTATGGGATTGAGGTCAGGGCTTTGTGATGGCCACTACAATACCTTGACTTTGTTGTCCTTAAGCAATTTTGCCACACCTTTGGAAGTATGCTTGGGGTCATTGTCCATTTGGAAGACCCATTTGCGACCAAGCTTTAACTTCCTGACGTCTTGAGATGTTGCTTCAATATATCCACATACTTTTCCTGCCTCATCATGCCATCGATTTTATGAAGTCCACCAGTCCCTCCTGCAGCAAAGCACCCCCACAACATGATGCTGCCACCCCCGTGCTTCATGTTTGGGATGGTGTTCTTCGGCTTGTAAGCCTCCCCCTTTTTCCTCCAAACTTAACGATGGTTATTATGGCCAAACAGTTCTATTTTTGTTTCATCAGACCAGAGGACATATCTCCAATAAGTACGATCTTTGTCCCCTCCCCATGTGCAGTTGCAAACCGTAGTCTGGCTTTTTAATGGCGGTTTTGGAGCAGTGGCTTCTTCCTCGCTGAGCGGCCTTTCAGGTTATGTCGGTATAGGACTCGTTTTACTATGGATATAGATACTTTTTTACCTGTTTCCTCCAGCATCTTCATAAGGTCCTTGCTGTTCTGGTATTGATTTGCACTTTTCGCACTAAAGTACGTTCATCTCTAGGACACAGAACACGTCTCCTTCCTGAGCATTATACTTGCGTACTATTGTTTGTACAGATGAATGTGGTACCTTCAGGCATTTGGAAATTGCTCCCAAGGATGAACCAAGCTTGTGGAGGTCTACAATTGTTTTTCTGAAGTCTTGGCTGATTTATTTTGATTTTCCCATGATGTCAAGCAAAGAGGCACTGAGTTTGAAGGTAGGCCTTGAAATACATCCACAGGTACATCTCCAATTGACTCAAATTATGTCAATTAGCCTATCATGACAATTTTCTGGAATTTCCAAGCTGTTTAAAGGCACAGTCAACTTAGTGTACGTAAACTTCTGACCCACTGGAATTGTGATACAGTGAATTATAATTGAAATAATTTGTCTGTAAACAATTGTTGGAAAAATTACTTGTGTCATGCACAAAGTAGATGTCCTAACCAACTTGCCAAAACTATAGTTTGTTAACAAGAAATTTGTGAGTGGTTGAAAAACAAGTTTTAATGACTCCAACCTAAGTGTATGTAAACTTCCAACTTCAACTGTATCTAGCTGGAACCGGTACAGTGCAGAAGGCGATAGGTAACTAGTCGATTAGGCGAGGGGGTCTTCTGATTCTGCCCCCCGTCCCCGTCCCAGCTCAACTCAGATCTGACAGATGGGTGGCTTGGGGAGAGGGCAACCCAAATAAACTTACTGTGTCATGTCTGAAGTGTGGATTTGGTTGGAATCTAAACAGAAAGACAGCTGCAGTAATTGTCTGATTTTCTCTCCAAGTGCACACACTACTGTGTCATGACTGAACACAGTCATTTGGACCAAATTCCATTCAATAACATTTTTTTAATTGCGTTCTTGGTCTCTTTCTCTCTCTCCTTGTCCCAGTAGGTTTCTCTCCTCTTCGTAAGTTTGACTATGCCCCCTAGTGGTAGCCTAAAAATACTTCTAATGTAATGTTTGAGTCCATTCGGTTAAACAAAATAAATACAGTAGCTTTAATCGAACATCAACTCCTCTTGTCAATCGTAGTCGTAGATATAGCCTGTGTGTGCTCATGCATGCTGAGGGGGGAGAAATACTATGTTTCATGTTTGTAGTGGCTAAAATAGCCTCACTGAACTCTGGCACGTTTGGGTAAGCATTGAGTGACCGACGGAAGAGCTCTCCTTCCTTTCTCGGAGCCACAAGGGGATCACTATTCTACTGGCATCACTATAAAACATCAGGTCGGACAACATCATGTCAATAACAACATAGTCACATCCCATCATGTTTATAACCCATTTGACCCATTTGACCTGAGCAGAGACCTCTACCCATTTTCTAATTTCATTTTGTGTGAAAATGGGTCAAAAATGTCAAATATATAATTTTTTTGTCCTACAATATACCTTTTTGGATTTTTTACATTTAGTTTGGCATTATATAAACATGAGGATTTTTGAATAAGGAAAAGGCTCCTCTGACGACAAACACCTGTTATTTTTTTAGCCTTGCCTTTTGCCCTAGACTCCAGCCCACCACTGTCTTTAATTAATACTGGCTTAGGCCCCATTGCTCCTGTCACACCAGGGAGTTTACTGAAGGCCCGGCACACCAAACCCCCCACTCCCATGGTCCCAATTTATCCCTCCTACTCTCTCCATCTCTCCTCCTTTCATCTCTTCCCCTCTACTACACCTCTCTTCCTCCTCCTCCTTTCTTCCCCCACTTTTTTTCTCTTCTCTCTCCTCCACCCAGACCAAAACAAGATTGTACGTGGACAGTGATTAAAGTGTTCTCAGGTTAGTAGTTTATAAGTGACTTGTATAATAATTGTATCTGTGAAAGTACATCAGTCTTTAACCCTTTCAGAGGCTAACAACAGAACAGATGGACTAGTACACAATGATAGCAAGTATGTAGTCTTGTCCGAACCAGAAACCCCTGTTTCTGTAGTGTGAGGCAACTTGATATACAAGTACACCCCATGGACAGAATGCTAGTCTATTGCAGGGCCTTAACCGCAATCAATATCCTTAATGTTGAGTGCCGCGCAGAGCCATTGGGTCCCATTTTTAGACTCTGGTATGACTTAACCGGGGATCGAACCCCCAATCTCAAGACGGACACTCTACAGTACAAACATTGTCCCCACTACAAAATAACATCACGATTATAAATAAGCATATGTGTTCATGTATTTTGTAGATTATGTGGGACCACTAGTGGAGTTGGTTAAGTGAGGAGAGGTGAGGTGGGGTTGGAGTGTCTCGTATTAGGCCTACTATTATTGAATGTGTGCCTTGATTTCTATATAAATCACTGACAGTTTCACCAGCAAAGCACCTCCATCACATCTCTTCCTCCATGCTTCATGGTGGGAACCACACATGCAGAGATTATCCGTTCACCTACTCTGCGTCTCACAAAGACACGACGGTTGGAACCAAAAATCTCAATTTGGACTCATCAGACCAAAGGACAGATGTCCACTGGTCTAATGTCCATTGCTCGTGTTTCTTGGAACAAGCAAGTCTCTTCTTATTATTGGTGTCCTTTAGTAGTGGTTTCTGTGCAGCAATTCGACCATGAAGGCCTGATTCACGCAGTCTCCTCTGAACAGTTGATGTTGAGATGTGTCTGTTACGTGAACTCTGAAGCATTTATTTGGACTGCAATTTCTGATGCTGGTAACTCATGAACTTATCCTCTGCAGTAGAGGTAACTCTGGGTCTTCCTTTCCTGTGGCGGTCCTCATGAGAGCCAGTTTCATCATAGCGCTTGATGGTTTTTGCGACTGCACTTGAAGAAACTTTCAAAGTTCTTGAAATTTTACGGATTGACTGACCTGCATGTCTTAAAGTAATGACGGACTGTCGTTTCTATTTGCTTATTTAAGCTATTCTTGCCATAATATGGATCTTCTGTGTGTGTGTGTGTGTGTATGTATTTATGACACGTTTTTTTAGGACACACATTTTCTCTTCTCCTCCGCCTACATGTGCTGCCATAGAAATAGAATGGATAGAATGGGCATTCCCATTAAAGTCAACGATGGTGGACTGGTGGCCATTGCGAGGAGCAAAGCAGGAAGTAAAAGAATTAAAGTCAACGATGGCATAATGGGTGGACTGGTGGCCATTGTGAGGAGCAAAGCAGGAAGTAAAAGCAGGACGCAAAAGCAGGACGCAAAAAGCAGGAAGTGCATTCATATGTGCTGTGAATTGTTGATTTAACTCAACTTGCATTACAAAAAATACATTCCATAGAGTCTGGTCGTTCCATGTAGCCATGACACCCACCATCTCAGATTGCTTTGAAATCATTTCTGTAGATAGAAACAGATACGATTAGCACTACTGCAACATTATTTTGTCGAAATATAATTTGATCCCTTTTAAATGTATAAGATTCATACAGTATTCAATATATATAGTACCCATCATCTGATTTGGGACAAACTTTTTTCTTCAGACATGAGGAATCAAAATAAATTGACAGAAGCTGCCAATCTCACCCCAACAATGAGTATACAGTATCAGTTCTCTATGTCTGACAAGAAGTATGGAGCTGCGGCTCGAAGTACTGTTTTGTCATCCAATGTAATGTATCAGTGAATTTGATGATGCTTTTTTCCCCCTAGTGACTGAAAATAAAGTGTATTTTTACAGAATCTCCCCACTCAATGTTAAAGGGATAGTTCACCCAAATTACGTATTAGTTACCTTGCACTGTAAGCAGTCTATGGACAAGATATAACAGCAACCCATGCTATGGACTTGTTCACCTGGCCACTGTTTCAAATGAAAACCTTTTAGCATTTGTGGCACAAATCCAATGCAAGTCAACCTATATTAGCATTTTTGCACTTCATATCCAAATCATCTATAAGTAACATCATTGAGTTAAACAATACATGTTTTGATACTTTATGATTTGTATATGAAGCATGAAAATGCTAATACAGTGCCTTCAGAAAGTATTTTTCCACATTTTGTTGTGCTAGAGCCTGAATTTAAAATTGATTAAATTGAGATTGTGTGTCACAGGCCTATACAAAATACCCCATAATTTCAAAGTGGAATTGTTTTTAGAAATGTTCACAAATTAATAAAAAATCAAAAGCTGAAATGTCTTGAGTCAATAAGTATTCGACCCCTTTGTTATGAAAAGCATAAAGTTTAAGAGTAAGCATTTGATTAACAAGTCACATAGTAAGTTGCTTGGACTCACTTTGTGCAATAGTGTTTAACATGATTTTTGAATGACTACCTCGTCTGTGTACCCCACAGATATAGATAATTATAAGGTCCCTCAGTCGAGCAATGAATTTCAAACAGATTCAACTACAAAAGACCAGGGAGGTTTTCCAATTCCTTGCAGAAAAGGGGACCAATTGGTAGATAAAGCTTTTTGTTTTTAAAGCAGACGCTGAATATACCTTTGAGCATGGTGAAGTTATTAAATACACTTTGGATGATGTATCAATACACCCAGTCATAACTCAGTTACCGGAGAGGAAGGAAACCACTCAGAGATTTCACCATGAGGCCAACGGTGACTTTAAAACAGCTACAGAGTAGAATGGCTGTGATAGGCAAAAACTGAGGCTGGATCAACAACATTGTAGTTACTCCACAATACTAACCTGAATGACAGAGTGAAAAGAAGGAAGCCTGTACAGAATAAAAAACCTTCCAAAACATGCATCCTGTTTTCAATAAGTAAAAGTGCAAAATAATGTGGAAAATGACTTAACTTTATGTCCTGAATACAGTGTTGTGTTGGATTTGCCCCAAACATATCACTGAGTACCACTCCATATTTTCAAGCATGGTGGTGGCTGCATCATGTTATGGGTTTGTTTGTCATCGGCAAGGACTAGGGAGTTTTTTTAGGACAAAAAGAAACAGAATAGAGCCAAGCACAGGCAAAATCCTAGAGGACACTGGGAGACAAATTCACCTTTCAGCATGACAATAACCTAAAACACAAGGCCAAATATACACTGGAGTTGCTTACCAAGACGACTGTGGCCTAGTTACAGTTTTGGCTTAAAATGTAAGGTAAGACTTGAAAATGGCTGTCTAGCAATGATCAACAACCAACTTGACAGATTTATATTTTACAATCCAGGTGTGCAAAGCTCCAGATAGACTCATAGCTGTAAATCACTGCCAAAGTAATGACTCAGGGGTGTGAAAACTTATGTAAATGAGGTATTTCTGCATATAATTTTCAATAAATTGGGAAACATGTTCTCAATGTCATTATGGGGTATTGTGTGTAGATGTGAGGGAAAAAATGAATTCAGGTTGTAACACTACAGAATGTGGAATAAGTAAAGGGGTATGAATACTTTCTGAATGCACAATTGACTTGGATTGGATTTGTTCCACCAATGCTAAAAAGTTAGCATTTGAAACAGTGGCTTGTCCATAGGCTGCTTACCGGGTATGGAAAGCAATGTAATTTTGTAATTTGGGGTAAGTATCTAACTTTTTCACATGATAGAGGGAACAGCACTATCTAGTGGTCAGAACATGGTAATATCAGGATGAAGGATGGTACATAAACCTAACAACTTCAATTACTAATTTCTCTGAACAGGGGAAAAAAACATCACCAAATTCACTGGAAATACATTACAGTATTCACTTAATAGCAGAAACAGCACCATCTAGTGGACAGAACCAGGTAATATCAGGATGTACACTCCATAGCCAAAGGTATATGGACACCTGCTCAAACATCTGATTCCAAACTCATAGGCATGAATATGGAGTTTGTACCCCTTTGCTGCTATACAAGCCTCCACTCTTCTGGGAAGGCTTTCCACTAGATGTTGGAACATTGCTTCGGGACTTCCCTTCAGCCACAAGAGCATTAGTGAGGTCGGGCAGTGATGTAGGGCGATTAGGGCTGGCTCGCAGTCAATGTTCCAATTCATCCCAAAGGTGTAAAATGGGTTGAGGTCAGGGCTCTGTGCAGGCCAGTTAAGGTCTTCCACACCGATCTCAAAAAACCATTTCTGTATGGACCTCGCATTGTGCACGGGGGCATTGTCATGTTGAAAAAGTAAAGGGCCTTCCCCAAACTGTTGCCACAAGTTGGAAGCACAGAATCGTCTCTAGAAGATTTTCCTTCACTGGAACTAAGGGGCCTAGCCCAAACCATGAAAAACAGCCCCAGACAATTATTCCTCCTCCACCAAACTTTACAGTTGTCACTATGCACTCCTGGCATTCGCCAAACCCAGACAGTTGACCGGGTAGCTCTAGCAGGGCAGAATTTGACGAACTGACTTGTTGGAAAGGTGGCATCCTACGGCGATGCCACGTTGAAAGTCAATAAACTCTTCAGTAAGGCCATTCTAATACCAACATTTGTCTATGGAGATTGAATGGCTGTGTGCTCGATTTTATACACCTGTCAGCAACAGGTGCAGCTGAAATAGCCAAATCCACTAATTTGAAGGGGTGTCCACATCCTTTTGGCCATGTAGTGTAGGATGGGATATAAACCTAACAACTTAAATGACTAATTTCTCTGAACAGGGGAAAGAAAACATTACCAAGTTCACTGAGAATACATTACATAGGATGAAGAAGAAATATTCATTGTTGGGCTAGGATTGGCGTGGGGGATCTGTGGGTGGCTTTTGACCATTTCTTTGGATTCCTCATGTCTAACTCATTGTTAGATAAAGGTTTCATCCAAATCGGATGTTAGGTACTATATTTTAAATATTATATGAATCTTATCAACTAAAATGGCCAAATTGTGTGAAATCAATTAGCTTTAGTTCAACAAAATAATGTTGCAGGAATGCTAATCTTAGCTCTTTCTAACTACGTAAACTATTTCAAAACTATTTGAGATTGTGGGTGTAGTAAATCCTCTTTCTTGTGCTTTTTGAGGTGGAACGACCCAATCCTAAAAAAATTGAAATGAGATAGCCATGGCTCGTTGGCCAAAGCCTATGGGGAATATTTTTTGTATTTTAAGGATAAACACCAAAATGTTTGCCTGAGTTTAACACAGGCTTAGGATATCGTATATGTTTTGTTCTATGCCTGTGTCTCCACCCTAACAATGTGATTCGTTGTCCACAGAGCGGAACGGCGGGCTGTACTTTATTTGAATCTTGTTATTTGAATACTTTTTCAAATATTCAATGAGGGGTGTTGACATCAACACCAGGATTCAATGGCGAGTGACATGCTATGCTAGCCTCATGAATATGTATAGACCGTCTTGAATGTCAACTCCGATATAAAGTATTTTTTCTCAAAGTTGCCGGGATGTCATGTGCATCAGTACACTTGTAACAACCTAAGCATTACCAACATTCAAAAAAGAAGCCTCATGTATCAAAATAGCAATACATTTTAATCTTCACTAAATGTGACATTCATTGCTAAAAATGAAAAAAATTGCTCACTTGCCTAGTTATTTTCACGTTTTGGATTTTGGAATGAGTAAAACCTCTCGCTCCGCCTCTTTCTCTCTGCTACACTACACCAATGAAATCACATGGCTGCCAATAACACAACGAACAAACACGTAGGATATGCTTTAGACATGGGGCTAGGGAGGGACTGGGACTCTGAAATAATCATTAAACCCTTGTAACACAACTTCAAACTAACTTTCCTCATGACAGAGCGATGAATTAAACTTAAACTTTAATTGTAATATGAAGTTACAAATATCACAGATATAAACACTCTCGAGGCCTAACGTAGGGTGAATTGTTGGAACGTTGGGCTAAATTATTGGTTTAATGCGTGCCATCTGCCATGGCTTCTCACAGGGCATTCCTCTGGGGCTAACGTCCCTTCGTGTACTTTTGTATTTTTCGTCTTTTTTGTATATATTTCAAATGTATTTTCAATCTCTTTTCCATTTTTTATATTAAATATACCTTCCGGTAACCTGCCTCACCCAATGTGTTACGGAACCGCTATTTCTTTAGACCTTTTTAGACAGAACTCCATCAGAAGCTAGCGAGCTAACTATCTACTAGCTATTCAGTCACTGTTAGCCACTGCTAGCGGCCTTTACCTAATGCATAGACAGCAGCCCTTTTTAAGCCCGGATAATACTAGTCAGCCTGCCACCATCGGATTGTTTCTCCACTATTACGCCAGATCCCTGCCGTAAACTCTGAACCACTACACCTGATCTCCACAGCTAGCTAGCTGCCACTAAGTGACCCAGCCCTGAGCCAGGCCCACCTCCCGGCCTCCTCCCAAACACGGCTAGAACCCACTACTCCACCGGTTCCTTGCCGTGAGCTCTCGACCCTGGCACCGGTTTCATCGTTGCTACCGAGTGGCTATAGTGGCTAACGCCGCTGCCCCAAAGCTAGCTCCAGTTAGCCACGAGCCAGGCGCTTCTCCCGGCTAGCAACAACAATAGCTCTCTCGCCATCTGGCTTGAATCCCTCTCGACATGACGCCCCGTCGTACCACCTCGACTGGCCTGCCGACGATTACTCCATCCGCTGTGCCTGCAACCGGCCTCTGTCGGACGTCGGAGCAGACGGTTCTACCAACCCCAGCCGGCTAACTTTAACTTTAAACGCTGTGTCTCCTGCGTGCCGGCGTAGTAACGAATACCTCGC
Organism: Hucho hucho; assembly: GCA_003317085.1. Lineage (NCBI taxonomy): Eukaryota > Metazoa > Chordata > Actinopteri > Salmoniformes > Salmonidae > Hucho > Hucho hucho. Next base: position 708,225 of record QNTS01000539.1, on the reverse strand, counting down.
GGCTTCCCTGTCCCATCTATTGCTGTTCACTGGACCCTATGATCACTCGGCTACATAGCTGATGCCTGCAGGACTATTCATTAATCACGGTACTCCATTCTGTTTATTTTTCTAGTTTATCTGTTGGCCCCAGCCGCGTACTCAGGCCCTGTGTGTAGCTAACCAACCCTCTTTGCCCATTCATCGCCAGTTTACCGGTTGTTGTTGTCTTAGCTGACTAGCTGTTGTGGTCTTACCCGTTGTTGTCCTAGCTAGCTCTCCAAATCAACACCTGTGTATGCTTTATGCCTCGCTTTATGTCTCTCTCAAATGTCAATATGCCCTGTTTACTGTTGTTTAGGATAGTTATCATTGTTTTAGTTTACAGTGGAACCCCTAGGCCCACTCTACATGTCTCAGATTTCTCCTTTGTCCCACCTCCCACACATGTGGTGACCTCACCCAGTATTACCAGCACCTCCAGAGATGCAACCACTCTTATCATCACTCGGTGCCTGGGCCTACCTCCACTGTACTCTCACCCCACCATACCCCTGTCTGCACATTATACCCTGAATCTATTCTACCACGCCCAGAAATCTGCTCCTTTTATTCTCTGTTCCCAACGCACTAGACGACCTGTTCTGATAGCCTTTAGCCATACCCTTATCCTACTCCTCCTCTGTTCCTCGGGTGATGTGGAGGTAAACCCAGGTCCTGTGTGTCCCCAGGCACTCTCATTTGTTGACTTCTGTAATCGAAAAAGCCTTTGTTTCATGCATGTTAACATCAGAAGCTTCCTCCCTAAGTTTGTTTTACTCACTGCTTTAGCACACTCCGCCAACCCTGATGTCCTTGCCGTGTCTGAATCCTGGCTCAGGAAGGCCACCAAAAATTCGGAGATTTCCATACACAACTACAACATTTTCTGCCAAGATAGAACTGCCAAAGGGGGAGGAGTTGCAATCTATTGCAGAGATAGCCTGCAAAGTTCTGTCATGCTTTCCAGGTCTATGCCCAAACAGTTTGAACTTCTAATTCAAAAAATGTATCTCTCCAGAAATAAGTCTCTCACTGTTGCCGCCTGCTATAGAACCCCCTCAGCTCCCAGCTGTGCCCTGGACACCATATGTGAGTTGATTGCCCCCCACTTATCTTCAGAGTTCGTACTGTTAGGTGACATAAACTGGGATATGCTTAACACCCCGGCAGTCCTACAATCTAAGCTAGATGCCCTCAATCTCACACAAATCATCAAGGAACCCACCAGGTACAATCCTAAATCTGTAAACATGGGCACCCTCATAGATATTATCCTGACCAACTTGCCCTCCAAATACACCTCTGCAGTTTTCAAATCAGGATCTCAGTGAACACTGCCTCATTGCCTGCATCCGCTATGGGCCCGCGGTCAAAGGACCACCCCTTATCACTGTCAAACGCTCCCTAAAACACTTCTGCGAGCAGGCCTTTCTATTTGACCTGGCCCGGGTATCCTGGCAGGATATTGACCTCATTCCGTCAGTAGAGGATGCCTGGTCGTTCTTTAAAAGCAACTTCCTCACAATCTTAAATAAGCATGGCCCTTTCAAAAGATGTAGAACTAAGAACAGATACAGCCCTTGGTTCAATCCAGACCTGACTGCCCTTGACCAGCACAAGAACATCCTGTGGCGGACTGCTATTGCATCGAATAGTCCCCGCGATATGCAACTGTTCAGGGTAGTCAGGAACCAATACACGCAATCAGTCAGGAAAGCAAAGGCTAGCTTCTTCAAACAGAAATTTGCATCCTGTAGCTCTAACTCCAAAAGGTTTTGGGATACTGTGAAGTCCATGGAGAACAATAGCACCTCCTCCCAGCTTCCCACTGCACTGAGGCTAGGTAACACAGTCACCACCGATAAATCCATGATAATCGAAAATTTCAACAAGCATTTCTCTACGGCTGGCCATGCTTTCCTCCTGGCTACCCCAACCCCGGCCAACAGCTCCCCCCCCCCCCCCCGCAGCTACTTGTCCAAGCCTCCCCAGCTTCTCCTTCACCCAAATACAGATAGCAGATGTTCTGAAAGAGCTGCAAAATCTGGACCCGTACAAATCAGCTGGACTAGATAATCTGGACCCTCTCTTTTTAAAACTATCTGCCGCAATTGTTGAAACTCCTATTACCAGTCTCCTCAACCTCTCTTTAGTGTCGTCCGAGATCCCAAAAAATTGGAAAGCTGCCGCCGTCATCCCCCTCTTCAAAGGGGGTGACACCCTAGACCCAAATTGCTATAGACCTATATCCATCCTGCCCTGCCTCTCTAAAGTCTTCGAAAGCCTAGTTAATAAACAGATCATTGACCACTTCGAATCCCACCATACCTTCTCCGCTCAGCCACGCTCCAGGTACTAAACGATATCCGAACCGCAATCAATAAGAGACATTACTGTGCAGCCGTATTCATTGACCTGGCCAAGGCTTTCGACTCTGTCAATCACCACATCGGCAGACTCAACAGCCTTGGTTTCTCTAATGATTGCCTCGCCAGGTTCACCAACTACTTTGCAGACAGAGTTCAGTGTGTTAAATCGGAGGGCCTGTTGTCCGGGCCTCTGGCAGTCTCTATGGGGGTACCACAGGGTTCAATTCTTGGGCCGACTCTCTTCTCTGTATACATCAATGATGTCGCTCTTGCCGCCGGTGATTCTCTGATCCACCTCTATGCAGACGACACCATTCTGTATACTTCTGGCCCTTCTTTGGACACTGTGTTAACTAACCTCCAAACGAGCTTCAATACCATACAACACTCCTTCCGTAGCCTCCAACTGCCCTTAAATGCTACTAAAACCAAATGCATGCTTTTCAACCGTTCGCTGCCTGCACCCACCCGCCCGCCCGACTAGCATCACTACCCTGGATGGCTCTGACCTAGAATACGTGGACAACTTCAAATACCTAGGTGTCTGGCTAGACTGTAAACTCTCCTTCCAGACTCACATTAAACATCTCCAATCCAAAATTAAATCTAAAATCGGCTTTCTATTTCGCAACAAAGCCTCCTTCACTTATGCTGCCAAACTTGCACTAGTAAAACTGACTATCCTACCAATCCTTGACTTCGGCGATGTCATCTACAAAACAGCTTCCAATACTCTACTCAGCAAACTGGATGCAGTCTATCACAGTGCCATCCGCTTTGTCACCAAAGCCCCTTGTACCACCCACCACTGCGACCTGTATGCTCTAGTCGGCTGGCCCTCGCTACATACTCGTCGCCAGACCCACTGGCTCCAGGTCATCTACAAGTCCCTGCTAGGTAAAGCCCCGCCTTATCTCAGCTCGCTGGTAACCATAGCAGAACCCACCTGTAGCACACGCTCCAGCAGGTACAGTGAGGGAAAAAAGTATTTGATCCCCTGCTGATTTTGTATGTTTGCCCACTGACAAAGAAATGATCAGTCTATAATTTTAATGGTAGGTTTATTTGAACAGTGAGAGACAGAATAACAACAAAAAAATCCAGAAAAACGCATGTGAAAAATGTTATAAATTGATTTGCAATTTAATGAGGGAAATAAGTATTTGACCCCTCTGCAAAACATGACTTAGTACTTGGTGGCAAAACCCTTGTTGGCAATCACAGAGGTCAGACGTTTCTTGTAGTTGGCCACCAGGTTTGCACACATCTCAGGAGGGATTTTGTCCCACTCCTCTTTGCAGATCTTCTCCAAGTCATTAAGGTTTCGAGGCTGACGTTTGGCAACTCGAACCTTCAGCTCCCTCCACAGATTTTCTATGGGATTAAGGTCTGGAGACTGGCTAAGCCACTCCAGGACCTTAATGTGCTTCTTCTTGAGCCACTCCTTTGTTGCCTTGGCAGTGTGTTTTGGGGCATTGTCATGCTGGAATACCCATCCATGACCCATTTTCAGTGCCCTGGCTGAGGGAAGGAGGTTCTCACTCAAGATTTGACGGTACATGGCCCGTCCATCGTCCCTTTGATGCGGTGAAGTTGTCCTGTCCCCTTAGCAGAAAAACACCCCCAAAGCATAATGTTTCCACCTCCATGTTTGACAGTGGGGATGGTGTTCTTGGGGTCGTAGGCAGCATTCCTCCTCCTCCAAACACGGCGAGTTGAGTTGATGCCAAAGAGCTCCATTTTGGTCTCATCTGACCACAACACTTTCACCCAGTTATCCTCTGAATCATTCAGATGTTCATTGGCAAACTTCAGACGGGCATGTATATGTGCTTTCTTGAGCAGGGGGACCTTGCGTGTGCTGCAGGATTTCAGTCCTTCACGGCATAGTGTGTTACCAATTGTTTTCTTGGTGACTATGGTCCCAGCTGCCTTGAGATCATTGACAAGATCCTCCCGTGTAGTTCTGGGCTGATTCCTCACCGTTCTCATGATCATTGCAACTCCACGAGGTGAGATCTTGCATGGAGCCCCAGGCCGAGGGAGATTGACAGTTCTTCTGTGTTTCTTCCATTTGCGAATAATCGCACCAACTGTTGTCACCCTCTCACCAAGCTGCTTGGCGATGGTCTTGTAGCCCATTCCAGCCTTGTGTAGGTCTACAATCTTGTCCCTGACATCCTTGGAGAGCTCTTTGGTCTTGGCCATGGTGGAGAGTTTGGAATCTGATTGATTGATTGCTTCTGTGGACAGGTGTATTTTATACAGGTAACAAGCTGAGATTAGGAGCACTCCCTTTAACATTGTGCTCCTAATCTCAGCTCGTTACCTGTATAAAAGACACCTGGGAGCCAGAAATCTTTCTGATTGAGAGGGGGTCAAATACTTATTTCCCTCATTAAAATGCAAAACAATTTATAACATTTTTCACATGCGTTTTTCTGGATTCTTTTGTTGTTATTCTGTCTCTCACTGTTCAAATAAACCTACCATTCAAATTATAGACTGATAATTTCTTTGTCAGTGGGCAAACGTACAAAATCAGCAGGGGATCAAATACTTTTTTCCCCTCACTGTATATCTCACTGGACAAAAACATGTGGCGTTGATGTGGAAAGAGAGAGGGGAAGAGGAGGACCCCACCTTAACCTAGCCTAGGCTATATCTACACCAGGGGTGTGGAGCAGGGTGGGTCAGGTGAACAGGCTCCATTGCCCCTTCCTTCCCCTACATGCAGGAAAATGGAAATTCAATATTAAGTTGTTGTGAAAAAAAAGTGTTTGGGCATCAAAGCCTTCATCTGAGCGCTAAAATACAAAGCATAAACCTACATTTCAAAAAGGCCATATTTTGTTCTTCATTTCATGCACCTTGACTTGACTGCAGGACATTACAAACATACACAGAGAGACACACAGACAGAAATAGGACAGCAGAAGCCTAGGGGTTCAGGTGACTGGGCTGCAGGTGACTACTGGGAAATTCCAGCATTCTGGATATTACATTTGCACACAAAAATCAAACTAACTCTCAGAGTGGACAAACAAAAATGATACTTTACTGCACAATGACTCTAGGGACTGAACTTCTGCCTGCCACTCTCCAAACATGTGTCACTGTACACGGAAAACAGGGTTTCCCAAAAGACCAGTGGAGCAACAATCACCAAAACATTCAACTGAAACCCAAAAAGATGAGAAGGGGATGGAAGGGGAGAGGACCTGTCTAGCCCGGTGTAAAAAGTGGAGCCGTGGAAAGTGGAGGTCCTAAGCTTGCCTGATGTAGATTAGTGTCAATGATGATTACTGTATGACTGATGACCTCTCTATAATGCAGGATCAAGGGTCAGAGGTCAGGGCTTGCGTACAGTAAAACTGGGCTGAAGCTACAGGAAGTCATTAAGAAGATTCCACTGGTACTTCCTGGGGCGGTTTCCTGTACAGAGAGTGGAATGGGCGTCAACATAGCTGCAGTGGAAATGTCTGCTGATTGACACGGGTCGAAGAGGATGGGACGACGCATCACTCTGTTTGGATTGGCAAACACACCTGCAATTTTTTCGAACAGTTTCAAATTACGTTGGTTGAATTGAGACCTAAGTCGGCCATTCAGGTCAGCGACTTCAGTTCACCAAAGCCTGCCCTGAGGCTCGATCTCACTAAAGAGCTCCTGCAGTAAAGTGGGACTTCAAAAGACCCTTATCACTGTCACGTCCTCTCAGAGAAGAACACACTAATAGAGTCTGGCTGCGGAGGCTTACGCTAGGTTAGCGCTAGCCTTGTGAAGGGAAGCTCTCCCGGTCCAGGCCTCTTGACCTCACTAGCCACTTCCTTCCCCTGTAAGTGAAGGAATGCCTTGTCAGACTTTACAGTATGTAGACTTATGTTGTTGGAAGAATAGGATAAAGAGAGAGGACATTGAACTACATCCCTCAGCTACTGGAGAAGGAAGGAATCAGGAGAGAATCAAAACCTCATTCTCTCTGTACTGGACATCTAATATTGCCTAGCCTATATTCACAGTAGCATAGTAACTGATTCCCACTGAGTTTTAAACTCAATTCTTTGGTTGTTTAATATAGTATATACTAAATAATGATCAATTCATTTTGATCTGACATTTCTACTGTAGGCCTAAGTACAGTATATCAAGCCATCCTCAATAAGACATCTAGGCCTATTCGTAAGAGCTCTCTTTAAACCACCACTCTAATCTAAATTAAACAGCGATTTTCAGAATCTACTGTACAACGATCACAAATCTAACACACGCATAATACTGGTTCTCGCTCTCCCTCTCCCCCCTCCCCACCATGCAGTGGCTAACTCAGTGGAACGCAAAGGTCCCTCCTCCTGACTCCGGCTGCATCCTGTATTTTCCAATTATCACCTTTTAAAAGGCCAGCTGGGTGCATTCCAACCCGTTGGGGGGCAATTCTATTTGCATTGCTCTGAGACAAAGTTATGCCCAAGTACTTTCATGCTAGTTCATTACAAATAGGCTAAAAGGATGGCTGTTGAGCTAGGCTATGGCTAGGCTGTCACAGAGGCAACTTAGACTGGATTTCATTACTTCAAAAGTAGGAACAGGTCACATCTTTTGGTTGTATATGGAAAGGGGATAATAAGAGGATGTCAGGATATAGGTTACTGTTTACGTGGCGTGTTGTGAAGTTCCACATCTCCTTTCCTTCATTAACAGTAGCCTAGTGGTTAGAGCGTTGGGCCAGTAACCAAAAGGTTGCTGGATCGAATCCCCGAGCTGACAAGGTAAAAATCTGCCCCTGAACAAGGCAGTTAAACCCACTGTTCCCCGGTAGGCCGTCATTGTAAATAAGAATTTGTTATTAACTGACTTGCCCAGTTAAATAAAGGTAATAAAAATAGGATCTTTTACAGTAGTGGATGGACTATGGACAGAAGTTGCCCCTACGTGCAGATCTAAGATCAGCTTAACCCACCCTGATTCGGAAACTTAAATCAGTGGGAAAACACAAAAATGACCTAAGATTAGTATCTAGACGTGTAGCCACAAACAGAAAATACCATGAGTAAAGCTCCTGGCACAGTACATACAAAAGCCTTCAGATGCCTATTTTGTCCGGTCTAAAATGTGAGGCATTTGGCCTTATTCCGAGCTGATTGATGTTCCTTTTCCGGAGAGAGCTCTACTCTGCTTTTAATTCCAGCTCATTAAGTTGATTTTATTATTTTGCTTCAATAACTTGATTGGGCAAAGAATATTTTACATCTATTATATTGCGGTCAATTTCATATACCCACTGAAATTCCCCACCAATATAATTGTTACTGTTCCATTTGCTTTGCACATTAATGAACGCAGCTCGGGGTGCCTGTAGGGCTTCTTTTCTCTCTCACTTGTCTTGTTGTACTCTCAACTACTGTAAACCTGTGTTTGATTTCTCCTGTCCACTCTCTGCTCTCTCGGACTGCATATAGCAGCATTTAGCAGTGAATTAATTCGCGTGTTTGGATATACCCTGCTGGGGTGCGATGCTGCTGGTGCATAATAAAAAAATAAGCAACACTACATACGGGCAGATTGGCCTTGTGGGTATTTTCACTGCGCTGAGCTGCGCTGTAGTTGGGGAGGAGAGGAACCGAAGGCAGAGGGAGGAGGAGGGGAGTCAACAAGAGCACAAAGACGAGGATGACAACTCAAGGGGTAGCGTAATGACACAAACAGCGGAGCGACCAGACACAGTGGAAGTCGAGCATTGGACAACGGGACACGATGCTTTAACATCAAGTAGGAACTGATCTAAAGTGTAAGGCCTGTGGATGGACGGAGAGATGAGGGGGCTCTAAAGGGAAAAAATAATGCTGTGTGTGTTTCACTCTTTCACACTGATCCTTCCAGACAGACCCAGGGGAGTTTGTGTGCATGAGAAAGAGAGTATACATATAATGGTGTGTGTGTGTGTGTGTGTGTGTGTGTGTGTGTGTGTGTGTGTGTGTGTGTGTGTGTGTATATATATATATATTATATCTATATTGTCTTGTCCCCAACACCAGGCCACAGGACAGGACACACACCTTCAGCCACAGCCCCCCGTACCCGTAGCCCCTTAACGTGGTGTGTCTAATGGTCCTGTTTAGTGTTTGGGGGGGGTTAGCGGCGCATGTCCACACGTTTTTGGGAGGGGAGCACGGAGAGTCACCTGTCCCGACAGCTGTGGCCCTGACGAAGAAACAAAAGCCTGGAAAGGAAGTAGCGCATCGCTGCAGATGCCACTAAAAAGGCATGGCGATTCGCCTGTGCCCCAGCCAACACGGCCTTCTGATTGACTAGATCGATCCATGTGGTTAATGTGGGCAGAGAGGACACAGGCGCCAGCGTACAGACTCTGAAGGGCAGGGAGTGCGGTATTCGTGATTGGACTGTGTTAGAAAAAGTTGCAAAACAGTGTCTGTAAAGCAACAGGTACTGTGTTTATTCCAAGCAGGGTCGTTCCAAAATAATTCAAATGCCTTTTGACTGAACGCCCTTTGATTTGAACAAAACTTTCCATACATATTTGCAATGGTAGAAGTGAAATGATAATTTGGCCCTATCATCCAGCCCTTAGCCTACTGAATTCCATTCAACACACAGCACCACCACTAGCCATAGAGGGCAAATTCAGGGACAGAAGGTGGACAATGACAGACAGGCAAACAAACAGTCAACCGAAAGCACCACCTGTGGTTTTTGTATTGGGGGGAGTCTCTTTGTCGATCGAGATAGATCAAAGCCAGACTAACTGTGTGGGTGTGTGTCTGTAACGGTGTGCGTGTGTGTCTGTCATTGCCAGACTCCGCAATCTAACAATGAACCCCCCTCCCCAAAAAAAAGGCTTTTGGTTCCAGTGCTGGTCCACACATTCAAACCAACAGGCCAGGACAACAGACAGACCGCTGAGTCAAGCAGACAAATAGCCATACCTTTGAATGCTCACTGAATACAAATTCATATGGATGAGGCACTTTGCCCAGAAAGGCCAGGCAGTGCTTTACGAAAGGCCGTTGGTGCCACTGTGGATTTCTGGCCTTGGTTGGAGAAGTGCCCGACTCAAAATAAGGTTAAACAATGAAGAGACCTTTGAGCAACACCAATCCCCAATTTACTGCCCTTCCAAACAATGTCAGCAATAAGGATGGTTTAGGGGTGAATTCATAAAATGTCTTTATTAGATTCTGTGATAAGTCAGTGTAAAACATACCTCTACACCAGGGTTTCCATTAGGAAAATGTTGTGCCGGACATCGTAACCGGGAACACTTTAATTTACCGTCCATTTGGGAAATTTACCAGACCCATATGCATTGGGTGCATATAACCCATTAGGGTGTCCACCCACGGTGCTCAGAATGAGACATCACATGTAGATTATAGTAATGCATTATAACCTAACATGCAACTCATGTTATGAAGCAGCCAATAGATCATTTTCAAACATTTGCCAAATAGCAATTTGCGGGTTAACACCATTCTTAACAGCGCACCTGGGAAATCACCATTCTAAACAGTGTACCTGATAGCGGTTCCATATGTGACAGAAATGAAAATCTGTTAGAAATTTAGAAAGAGTAAAGATGCAACAACTAGGGTTGCTAATATGACTAGGATTGCACCTTTGACTTCTGGACAACGAAAGAAAGTTGATATGAGAGAAATGGCATAGCGGTGGGTCCAAGTAAATGGAAATACATTTACCCCAAATGATATAATTACTCCTGTCTATACAGAAATAAATAAAATCATTCAAAATACTTCACCAGAAAGCATGACTTGACCACAGAAGAATCGAGGATCATTAGCTTCTCAAATCACAAGCTCGTAGGCCTATGCCTATTTGGGAAGCCCAGAATTTGGGCAGAGCGCGTGGCAATAGGCCTAGCTGATTATTGAGTTGGGCTGTCCGTGAAAATCATCTAAAATACAGTATGTGTGAAGATAATGTGTCTTGAGTATAATAACAAATATTGAGACAAGAAGGTGAGGGCTGTGTGGCGAAGATAGGCAAGTCTCTCTCCAGAATGGCTCAGCTGTCTCCCGCCAATTCTTGTGTATTCATTGTTTCATTGTGTGAATGGTTTGCTCTCTGATTTTTATAAATTCCCCATTAAATACTGTATGTCACCAGTAGTAAAAGTACCGTTAACCCCCATCATTTGTTTACATGCATTTCTGTTAATACATGTATTAATTACAGTCATTTACCATTCTCATTCAGAGTTCACAACCTGCTACATTTGTGAGAAACAACTTTTGGTTTATTTCATAAATATCATATGAAATGTCTTTTTTTTTTTTCATTGTATTTTGTTTGGAGTGCTCCATGTGAGGAATGAGCATGTGTCTGGTTTCTCTATCCTGTTGAGGGATCGCATGCGCCTGAGCATGCATAGAAGTACCTGGCCTGCTACGTGGAAATTTAGAAAAGTGCTTTTTTAACATCCATTGCAAATGATAATACATTAAAACTCTAATTTTAAACAGTAAGATATATGAAAAATCTTTCCAACAATCTCCCCCTCGATATTCACCAATTGATATTCACTCTGTGTGAATGAGCAATGGAAGTTATAGTCCTACAGGCTATGAGCTCCATGCGCTCATTTCTTTATCACGGTGTATCAATGTGTCCATATGGCAGAGGCTGGTGATCTCGAATTAGTTGATGGAACTTTTCGATTTTTAACATTAACCATGTGACATTGATTTTGACAGTGTTTTTTGCTTCCATAGAGTAATCAGCGATGTGCAACTATAGTTTCCTTCACAGAAAATACATTAGTGCAACACATTCGGCAGACAATAACTTCATTTTCATCAGATTACAATAGAAATGCAACTATTTGGCAGGCAGCTAACATAAGTAAATGAGCTTACAATGAAAATGCTAACCATCTACATTTCCTAATGTTTTGCTTAAAGTTAATCTTGCATTTTACCGGAGAAAAATAGGTTGGCTACACTGAGCAAAGTACCAGAGAAAAGTAGCTACATATCAGTCAGAGCACATCTGCTGACTGAATGCCCGTTCGTGAATTCTCATCCGAGTTTAGAAGTGCAACTGAAGCAAAAAATTTGCCGAGCAACATATACAATAAGAAGCTTTTAGATCTGAGTTTACAAAGCGCAGCAAGATATTGCTTATGCGTTTAATATTTTTTTCCTGTGTGAAACACTCAGAATTCTGCGTTAACACTAGCTATCTAAGTAAGTGGCTGAATTAAGGTGACAGGGCATCATATTGTGTTAGCTTTCTGCAGTTTGAGAAGCCAAAGCCCTTTGGATGAGTTATTTGTACAGCTGCCACTGCTATCTTGAATTCCTTGCGTTTGTCTCCTCTCTTCTCTGAGCAGAGCAGGCAGGCCCATTGCCCTAGCAACTCCAGACTCTTCACAGACACAGCATGTAGATATGCTGCTGGAGAGCCAGTACTGTTCTTCCTTCAGACAATGGGATGGATGGGAGAACCTTCCAGAAGGACAACCATCTCTGCAGCACTCTACCAATCAGGCCTTTATGGTAGAATGGCCAGACGGAAGCCACTCTTCAGTAAAAGGCACTTCACAGCCCACTTGGAGTTTGCCAAAAGGCACCTAAAGGACTCTCAGACCATGAGAAACAAGATTCTCTGGTCTGATGAAACCAAGAGTGAAGTCTTTGGCCTGAATGCCAAGCATCACGTCTGCATGAAACCTGGCACCATCCCTACGGTGAAGCATGGTGGTGGCAGCATCCTGCTGTGGGGATGTTTTTCAGCAGCAGGGACTGGGAGACTAGTCAGGATCAAGGGAAAGATGAACGGAGCAAAGTACAGAGAGATCCTTGATAAAAACCTGCTCCAGAGCGCTCAGGACCTCAGACTGGGGCTAAGGTTCATAACCCTAAGCACACAGCCAAGTTCGAGAAATGAAAATAGCTATTTTTAATCATGCACAAAAACTGGTTTTAACATTCAATTTTATTTAGAATTGTTGCTCAATGAATGGGCTTAAATGATGACTATCGAAAATACAATTTCCTATAAATTATGCAAATTAACCCATAGACCAATAAAGTATGATGGTCAAATGTATTTCCATCAATGAATCAAAAGCATGATTTTTGCAATTAAATTTTTATTCTCCCAGTCATTTGGGCCGACAACAGTTTTATATATCGGCATTTAATTTTTGGGGGCTATTGCCCAGAGCTATTTCACCGACAAGTGGTTGCACTTAATAAAAATGCTAAATATACAAAATGTATGAAAATTTGCCAACATTAATTTCTGAAAGATCTTATCAGCGGGGGCCTGTTTTCTCTAACAGACAACTTCATTAGAGTTGTTTGCTGAGGTGCTAAAATCATTCACTTTGTAGACTCACCAAAGCCAAAATGAGAGAGAATAATTAGTTGTTTTGCTGGCACATCAGCTATTAGGTGATAATGAGCAGAGAAGTTAAAGTCTCTTAAAAAAATAAATATGTTTTGGATCTTAAGCTTTTTCCCCCAGACGGACAGCTGCATTTCCTGCCTTAATTACATGTTCCATTTTAGAGATTCATCCACCGGTCCCGCAGAACGAGTTCTGAACGCACACCACGTATTAAAGCACTTCAGGAAGACTCAAAGACCCTGATCGCAACATCTGGAATGGACATAAAATGTGACGCAATCCCTCCACTGTCCTTTCTAATGGGGGAATCAGAAAGTTAGTGCTTTTCTTTCTTTCATGTTGTCATTAGCATAGCATAGACCACGCTAGTGTTGTTTTCAATGGCCCGAGTGGTTTACATGGGGCCCATTGAGACACATTGAAACAGTGGTGAGTCTAAACTCTAAAGTGAGAGGCAAGCACTAGAAAGGGTGGTACAGCGATTCTTGGCATCCATATCAATGATGAGGTATGTTATGAAATGGAAAGCTAAATATTTGGAGTTGACACAACAGCAAAATAGGAAAACTATCCGTCCATCCATCATACGGTGGGACTTCCTGTATTACCCCCTGGTGTCCAAAAGTGGGGACCATCAAGGGGTTTAGAAGGATTAAAAATATCTACTGGTTTTCATTAGACCATCAAACATACCTCCGCTTCCTGCCGACCCATTTCCTGCCAGGGTTAGGGGAGTGTGAGTGTGTACGTGATGGTTTCTGACGTCCGTATGGGCCAGTGCTCTCAGGTCACTACAATATCACACACTGGACCTGGGGGGTACTTCACAACACAAGGTAAGAGGGTAAGCCAGCTAACTTTCCAATAAATACTCTGAGAACTCCATATTTCTCAAGTGAGTAAAACTTGAAATGGTCATAGTATAACTGATTATGCTTTCAATAACTAATATAGTAGCTTGCAAACAGAAAAGTAATAATGATTTCAGTTAACTCAGATTTTTCATTGTGAAATGCAACCCAGACCCTCTGGGCATATCCGATCCACACACAAATACCAGGAGACACACTCGTGTTGAGTGATCAAAACGAAAATTTTAGCTAGCTCAATTTCACTGTTTCTCTGCAAATTACATCTTTGAATCTTGATACTGTACTCTAGTGTGCTTTTCTGATCTAAAACTCTGACCTACACTGAGTGTACAAAACATTAGGAACACCTGCTTATTCCATGACAGACTGACCAGGTGAGACTATGATCCCTTATTGAGGTTACCGGTATAGTAGTAAGTGCAATTTTCTATAGGATTGAGGTCAAGGCTTTGTGATGGCCACTCCAATACCTTGACTGTGTTGTCCTTAAGCCATTTTGCCACAACTTTGGAAGTATGCTTGGGGTCATTGTCCATTTGGAAGACCCATTTGCGACCAAGCTTTAACTTCCTGACTGATGTCTTGAGATGTTGCTTCAATATATAATTTTTTCCTGCCTCATGATGCCATCTATTTGTGAAGTGCACCAGTCCCTCCTGCAGCAAAGCACCCCCACAACATGATGCTGCCACCCTCGTGCTTCACGGTTGGGGTGGTGTTCTTCGGCTTGCAAGCCTCCCCCTTTTTCCTCCAAACATAACAATGGTCATTATGGCCAAACAGTTCTATTTTTGTTTCATCAGACCAGAGGACATTTCTCCAAAAAGTACAATCTTTGTCCCCATGTGCAGTTGCAAATCATAGTCTGGCTTTTTGATGGCGGTTTTGGAGCAGTGGCTTCTTCTTCGCTGAGCGGCCTTTCAGGTTATGTCGATATAGGACTGTGGATATCGATACTTTTGTACAGGTTTCCTCCAGCATCTTCACAAGGTCCTTTGCGCTTGTTCTGGGATTGATTCGCACTTTTCGCACCAAAGTACGTTCATCTCTAGGAGACAGAACGCATCTCCTTCCTGAGCGGTATGACGGCTGTGTGGTCCCATGGTGTTTATACTTGCGTACTATTGTTTGTACAGATGAACGTTGTACCTTCAGGCATTTGGAAATTGCTCCCAAGGATGAACCAGACTTGTGGAGGTCTACAATGTTTTCTGAGGTCTTGGCTGGTTTCTTTTGATTTTCCCATGATGTCAAGCAAAGAGGCACTGAGTTTGAAAGTAGGCCTTGAAATACATCCACAGGTACACCTCCAATTGACTCAAATGATGTCAATTAGCCTATCAGAAGCTTCTAAAGCCATGACATCATTTTCTGGAATTTTCCAAGCTGTTTAAAGGCACAGTCAACTTAGTGTATGTAAACTTCTGACCCACTGGAATTGTGATACAGTGAATTATAAGTGAAATAATCTGTCTGTAAACAATTGTTGGAAAAATTACTTGTGTCATGCACAAAGTAGATGTCCTAACCGACTTGCCAAAACTATAGTTTGTTAACAAGAAATTTGTGGAGTGGTTGAAAAACGAGTTTTAATGACTCCAACCTAAGTGTATGTAAACTTCCGACTTCAACTGTA
>QNTS01000539.1:633876-676757 GCA_003317085.1 Hucho hucho | reverse complement strand
CCCCCCCCCCCCCCCCCACACACACACATTTGATGCACAGTTATTCACAAGTCACCTGCATGCACACACCCACCCACCCACCCACCCACAAAACAACGGCACTAACACACATATATTGAAAGACAAACATACACAATCCCTCGGCCCATCTACCCACTGACTCATTCAGGTTTGCACACACGCACACACACTCTTCAGTAAAACCCCCACCAAGGCCAGTCAACAAACCGTGTGTGCTGTAAACCCCAACGTTGTGACTCATTAGGTGTTGTAGTTGGCTACATCAGACAGGAAACGCAGGCCAAAATTACACCTCCATCATTTTCCTGGCAACAGTCATGTAACCATCACTGTGGCGACGAATCCAACCCAGGTGCCGTGAGAAGACCGGAGGAACACCGTGCAAACAGAGTCAGTGAGATGGGATGACGTTCCCTATAGTCACTGATCTAGGGTCAGTTTGTGGGATTTCTCCCCCTAATAGTTACAGTTATGGGAGGAACCAATAAACTGATTCTAGATCTGTGCCTAAGGGCAAATCCAGACAGAGAGACTCAGACTGAACCTGGAAGTAATATCCCAGCCCACACGCAAATATGCCTGCTACCCAATTAATACTAAGTGGGGTATGTACTGTACCGACCCAATGCTCTCCATCAGGGGCCTATTAGGCCTACATTGCATGTTCCAATGCAGGTCCACTAAATAGGCCTTACATTAACCCCCCCCTCAAAAGGAGACTGGGTGGGCTTCTCAGAAGGTACTATTCAAAATAAATGGGATGGCTATAAACAGAACATTACAATTCAGCCATTATGCAAACAACTTCAGGGGAACATTTTACAACGAGGACTCATAGGGGTAGAGCATACAGGCATACAGTACGTTTCATTCAATAAAAGGTTTCAATGTCTGAACAAAACAAATAGCCTAGAGCAGGGCTGGGCAACTGATGGGGGTGGGAGCCACAAAAAAATGTAATTCATCATGTGGGGCCGCAGTGGCTCGTGGGTCTGTTTACCCATATCCATAAATACAGTCAGAGCCGGCCCTAGCCATACCCACACGTTGCTATGGGACGTAGAGAAAAGATAGATATATTTATTTTTTCTTCCTGTAATTCTACTAGGGCTGCACGATTAATCAAATTCAGATTGAAATTGCAATATTGACATACGCAATATCCATATCGCAAGAGGCTGCAATTTTCTCCTTTCTTTGACACTGTTAATACGAGACACACTATACGCACACATGGATTTTGTGTTGTAGACATGTGGTAGTAGAGTAGTGGACTGAGGGCAGACAATGTGTTGTGAAATCATTTGAGAAATGTAATGTTTTTAATTGTATCTAACTGCCATTTTAACTGCTAATATTTTGCTGGACCCCAAGAAAAGTAGCTAATGCCTCGACAGCAGCTAATGGGGATCCATAATAAATACAAATACGACAAAAACTAGACTACGGTACCTCCTCCAATGAGATGTGCTAGTCTGCGTTCCTTCACTCTCTACATGCCCAGAGGATGCTGACCAATCACAAGCGGGTTCTCTCACTGCATGGCATGCACACACTGGCCAATCACAAGAGCACGCAGTCAGATGCTGGTGAGTAGAGAAAGGGCTTTACCAAAGGAGGCGGTTTAGAAACTCTGTGGCTTTACCTCAGACTGTGTCAGAAACATGAGTGCTGCTAGTGCTGATGAGAATGGTGATTTAGTGCAAAAGGGCACATCTTAAGTGGTATGGCAATATTTCGGCTACAGGCAAACCGATGTCAACCAAATGCAAGCGTTGTGCAAAACGTGCTTCAGAGTTGTGGCGACAACAAGAGACAACACGACAAATGTGTTCAATCATTTGAAGAAGAACCATCCACTACTTTACGACAGAGGTGGGGACTGGGACAAAAAAAACGGTCCTGGCATTACTAACACACCGGTCCATTTTTCCTCAAAGCCCAACACTGGCCCATTTTTTCCCTTGAGGCCCCCATTATTAGCCAGATAATTACATTTTTTTGGCAAAAAAAACCCAACAAGTTAGACAGGCCCACTGGGCTAAAAACAGACCAGCCCATCTGACATTTGCCAGATGGCCAGTCTGCCCTGCTTTATGATGATTGCATGATCCTCACTCACCCGCAAAAGAAACTGCAGCTCCAAATTACCTCCATTCCTTAAAATCACAAATTTAACCAACACTATGGCTGTTACGGTGACCGTATAACCGCCACACCGGCAGTCACGAGTGACCATTTAGTCACGGTAATTAGGGTTCTCCACGCTCTTATGCTGCTGATGGTCATTAGTAGCCTACCAAATTTTCTAACTGCCAGGTACTCAGCATTCTATTGTCCCTCTAATCACTCAAATCAATGCAAATGTTATCGAAAATCTAATCAAACATCATGAGCTATGTTCAACTGTATTCTTCATACTATAAGATAATACCACAGAATTCTAAGCAAATCTTGTCTGCTAAATTAACTAGTGTAGCCCACTGCCATATGGCATAGCCAGATCAGGGCCTAACATAACTCAGAGTATGCTATTCTGTTCTTCTGAAATAGGCTAGATTTTCTTCACATCATGTTTCTTTAGACCTGCGTAAAATAAATAATGGATTTATTGTGATGGTGTAGGCTATATTATATGTATTTATTAGGCTTTTTAAAATGTAGACGGTCCAAAGGTCTGTATCAGTGGCTTGTAGGCTATGCGTGAAAGCCAGGAGATGCTAAATGTTAATTAACGGTCAATTACCATGAGACCGGCAGTTATTTGCTTGACAATCACCGGCTGACAAAATATCATGAACGGCAAAACCCTAACCAACACCCATCTATTTTTGTGACTACCTGGATCTACCATTTGGTTTTGAAGTATTGAAACCAAACAATATGATTTGAATTAAAAGTAAATTAATAAATATGAAAAAATGAGTAAGAAGCGATCATCATTTCAAATAGGCTAATAGGTATTAAAACAGCATATAAACACTCTAAATAGGTCAGGAGCCAGACAGGTAGTCTAAGAACGAATTAAAATGAATTATTGAGGCTATATTATTTAAATTATTTCAAGGCTATAGCCTTCAAATAAATTAATTGTGAAGCGAGTGCGACACACTAGGCTGGCAGGGACATTAAGCACTCAGCATTTAAACAACATTTTGCTGTACTAAATCAATATAGTCTACAAATGTGACTTAGAATTAAATACAAATTAAACGAAAATTGCCTTATTAGGCTCAGTGCCTTTGAATTGATTTTTATAAACACAAGTTCGGCCAAAATCTGTGGCTTCAGGCTCATGCGATAGTGCCTGGAGAGCAGGCCAGCAGTGGAGAATACCCTCTCCGTGCTTGCCACTGGGGATGCTAAACACCCACCGGGCCACTCTTGCCAGGCTGGGCAGGGATGCAGTTGTTTTCATTTCTTTCTACAGGGTTATTTTGACTAAAAACCTTTAGGCCTACCTATCAAAATGGAAAGCTCTTTGAAAGAGGCAATATCCCAGGCCTACTGGGCCAAAATCAATGATGACCTATTGTATAGATACTAGAATGAAAATGAAATATTTTTTGTTGTTGTTCTTGTGCACATAGTAAGTACATTATCATGCTTTCGGGACACGTCTTTTCAGATTCCACAATGATCCTTTGGTTGTGGACACTACATCACCGCACTCTTGCTCTTCCTCATCTTTGTAAGTTACCTTGATTTTGCAGCTGTGTGTTTTATCAGTTTCTTTATGAAAATATTTAGCGAACTCCATGACTGTAGCTAAAGCAAGGGGCTATAGCAGTACTAAAGTAGACAACAAATGCATGTTGGGCCGGGCATGCCCTGAGCTCGGGAAGTGAGCACTACTTTGAGCTCTACTGGAGCTAAATTGGTGCAGGTGAGAAGGCCGACGCTCCAGCCTTTGGGAAACTTGCGCCGCGTTCCAGGCAAATTGGCCAAACTCCATTCCAGCTCCGCTCACACACTCTGCAACCAGGCACCTATGTTAAACAGGCATTGATTGCCAATGCGTTTTCAAGTGTAACGCCCTACAAAAAAGCATCCTGTAGACACATAGAAATCACTGAGCCAAAGACATGGCTCCTATTTACACAGTCAGCAAAGACTGCTTCAAGATGATGATAAACAAGCTGGACAAGTCGCCATCCCAACACTGTATAACAAAATTAAGGTAGAAGTTGAAACATGTTGCGTTAACTAACTGGACCAGACTTCAATGTTTTGGACACAGGCTGCACCTTACATGTTAAGGCACTTTGACTTACAATAATGATTGAGCCTACTTATACATAATTACACAATCATAAACATCCTATTCCATCTGCAGTCTATGGCTGCCTGAATAAATAACTAACTTATGTTATTTAAGAACTCATAATCTTATTCATTAATGAATAAATAAGTGCTGTGCTTATAGCACACTATATTTTGATGATCATGTTAAAAATATTTGTTTGTTTATATGTAGGTGTGTAATAATCCTATATATTATCAATGTTGGAAAATAGTTGTTTCATTTGGATTTTTAATTCAGTTAGCTCAGTATGTATTCATTCATATTATCATTTTAAAAAGAGATGTTCTCTACCCTGACACTTGTTTTAACCATGTCTGATGGAATTGCCAAGTTTTCACCCAAGTGATTGAAAATCGCAATTCATAACCGCAATCGCAAAAATTAGCAATTTGATATTTTGTCCAAATCGCGCTGCCCTAAATTCTACTCATTTTGCCATGGGGCAGAGAAATGTTTGCAGTTTTGAATATGATATCTGAATGAGAGTGACTAACAAAATCAATGGGAGCCCCCCCGGTCAATAATTTGACCATGATTACTACAAATGTACCTTTATTAAATTTTTTCCTTTATTTATTTATTTAACTAGGCAAGTCAGTTAAGAACAAATTCTTATGTTCAATGACGGCCTAGGAACAGTGGGTTAACTGCCTTGTTCAGGGGCATGTTAGTTCAGGGGCATGTTAGCATCGGCTAATTGAGTGACTCTCAGTGACTGACATAAGAGAAAAACAGGCCTAGGGCAAAGGCTATTCTCCAACCAAACAATGAACTCAAAAAGGTACATTTAGCAAAAAGTACACACGATGCAGTTTTAGCTAAGATAGCAAACATTTTCCATGTTAAAAACCCTGCTATAGGCCTATACTCTTGGCTAATCCAAAAAGGTTTATTATTTTACAGGAGATTTAAATCACACCAATTTCATCACGCCACTTCCACTGGCTCACCACATGTAATTTTAAGCCAAACACACAAATCTCCCACTTTCTTGTTATCATTAAAAACATTGTGCATATTTGCCAACATTGATCATTCCATCCTACTACCACTCTCATTCGCTAAACTACACAAATGGCCCTGTTAGCCACCCCCCCCAACCCAACGTTCTTCTCCAAAACAAGATAATTTTGTTGCATTGTTCCACATTCCATTGCGGCCCTGTTTGTACAGATGCGATCCCATATGCTTGGGCTCTGAAGACGCAAAGAAGCCCCTGCTCCTCGGCCAAGAATGTTGCCGTGGATCAAAGGCCCTTGTTCCCAGAGCACAGGCACTTATTTTGGGGAGCTGGTTGTTTTTTTGTGTCTGTGGGGACCAAGGGTCCATCAGCTAGCTGTATGGGATCCTCCACAGTGTGTGTGTGTGTGAGCACGTGTGTGCGTGGCTTGGGACAAGTGCAGGCCTCTCGCTCTGCTCGGTCTCCCTCTTGCCATCCCATCCACATCACAATTTACTCAGCTCGTCACCCAAGCCCTGTTCTACGAGAGACTTGTTATCCAACTGCAACATATGTTAACTTAATGCTCTGCAACGCATTTCAAAGGCCAGCTTATGTTGGGTCAACAACAGGTTATAGAGCGATTTATTGATGTACTGGCTTGAAAAGAAGTAAGAGGAAGAAAAACTATTTCTGAGCACATGTGCACACAAGCACACACACACACAGATGATGCCGTTTCACTCCATGTTTTCGGGGCACTACTGTTAAATCCGAAAAGACAAAACAAATGATCTCCCGCTTGAGTTAGGCTTCAACGTCTAATGTATTTTACAAGGGGGAAAAACGAGGGCGATCGGCTTTTAAAAATGTCTCACCAGGCCCCAGGCGGGCATTAAAGCAGTAGGCTAAACAGATGAAATAGGGTTAAAAACATTAGGATACAGTCAGAAATAGGGCCGAGCATGTGTAGGGCCAAGCAAGTTTTTCTTGGCCTCCTGCTTTCCAACCCTGGGTTGGGTTCAGTATGCACAAAACAGAAGAAACGTCTCAAACAGGGAGCTTGTCCAATAAGGTACGCTTGTTTTCCGTTGCAAAATGTTTGTAAACGTTATGTTGAGGCGTGCCCTAAAGAACCTGACCGCGGCTATTCCAATCATGGTTCCAGAGTGACTCAGGTTGTTAGTGTTTTCTTGCCTGATTGGATTATGGCCACAGTTTACCTCTGCCTGGCTGGCCACCAGCACCAATCAATGAGAACATTTGGTGTCACTCAGCACTCATTTGTTTTTCTATGGGATGCAGAGGCTGGCCCTACGCTGCCAGCCACCACATGAATGGGAGGATTTACTTACAACATTTTTGAAAGACACCTTCACCTTTGTATAGTTACAAATAAATGCAAGACACACTCTCCATGTAATATGGGATATTTAGTTCAGAAAATGTCAATAGTAGTACAGTGCATTCGGAAAGTATTAAGAACCCTTCACTTTTTCCATATTTTGTTACGTTGCAGTCTTATTCTGAAATTGATTAAATACATACAAAATGTAAAACAGAAATACCTTATTTTCATAAGTATTCCGACCCTTTGCTATGAGACACGAAATTGAGCTCAGGTGCATCCGGTTTCCATTGATAAACCTTGAGATGTTTTTACAACTTGATTGGAGTCCACCTGTGGTAAATAAAATTGATTGGACATGTTTTGGAAAGGCACATACCGGTCTATATAAGGTACCACTGTTGACAGTACATGTCAGAGAAAAAAAACTAACCATGAGGTCAAAGGAATTGTCCATAGAGCTCCGAGACAGGATTGTGTCGAGGAACAGATCTTGGGAAGGGTACCAAAAAATATCTGCAGCATTAAAGGTCCCAAAGAACAGTGGCCTCCATCATTCTTAAATAGAAGACGTTTGTTTCTTCCTAGAGCTGACCGCCTGGCCAAACTGAGCAATCTGGGGAGAAGGGCCTTGGTCAGGGATGTGACCAAGAACCCGATGGTCACTCTGACAGAGCTCCAGAATTCCTCTGTGGAGATGGGAGAAACTTCCAGAAGGACAACCATCTCTGCAGCACTCCACCAATCAGACCATTATGGTAGAGTGACCAGACGGAAGCCACTCCTCAGTAAAAGGCACATGACAGCCCGCTTGGAGTCTGCCACACGATTCTCTAGTCCAACGAAACCAAGATTAAACTCTTTGGCCTGAATGCCAAGCGTCACGTCTGGAGGAAGCCAGGCACCGCTCATCACCTGGCCAATAACATCCCTACTGTGAAGCATGCTTGCGGCAGCATCATGCTGTGGGGATGTTTTTCACCGGAAGGGACTTGGAGACATACAAGTCAGGATCGAGGGAAAGATGAACCGATCAAGTACAGCGAGATCCTTGATGAAAACCTGCTCCAGTGCGCTCAGTACCTCAGACTGGGGAGAAGGTTCACCTTCCAACTGGACAACGCAGGAGTGGCTTCGGGACAAGTTTCTGAATGTCCTTGAGTGGCCCAGCCAGAGCCCGGACTTGAACCCGATCAAACATCTCTGGGGAGACCTGAAAATAGCTGTGCAGCGATGCTCCCCATCTAATTTGACGGAGCTTGAGAGGATCTGCAGAGAAAAATTTTAAAAACTCCCCAAATACAGGCGTGCCAAGCTTGTAACATCATACCCAAGAAGTCAAGGCTGTAATCGCTGCCAAAGGTGCTTCAACAAAGTACTGAGTAAAGGGTCTGAATACTTATGTAAATGTGATCAGTTATTGATTTGTAATACATTTGCCAAAACGTCTAAAAACCTGTTTTTGCTTTGTCATTATGGTGTGTAGATTGAAAAAAATGTGGGAAAAAGTCAAGTGGTCTAAATACTTTCCGAATGCACTGTATGTATAGTGGTGCACAATTGTGGAATGATTTGAAAAACAATAGAAGAATATTAAAATTAATTATAAAAACTCTCAGGCAGCCAGTGCAGACTTTAAAACCGGTGTAGTGTGTGCTCTCCGTCTGGTCTTGGTCAGTCCCCGTGCTGCAGCATTCTGTATGTTTTGCAGTTGACCAATGGCTTTCTTGGGAAGACCAGACAGGAGAGGATAACAGTAGTCAAGCCTGCTTGTAATAAAACCATGGATGAGTCTCTGTATCATTCTGAGATAAGAAACGGCCACAACTTGGCAATGTTCCTCAGGTGGTAAAAAGCTATTTTGACTAGATGTTCAGGAGTCTTATGGCTTGGGGGTAGAAGCTGTTTAGAAGCCTCTTGGACCTAGACTTGGCGCTCCGGTACAGCTTGCCATGCGGTAGCAGAGAGAACAGTCTATGACTAGGGTGGCTGGACTCGGAGGCTGAGCAGTTGCCATACCAGGCAGTGATGCAACTCGTCAGGATGCTCTCGACGGTGCAGCTGTAGAACCTTTTGGGGATCTGGAGGACCCATGCCAAATCTTTTCAGTCTCCTGAGGGGGAATAGGTTTTGTCGTGCCCGCTTCACGACTGTCATGGTGTGCTTGGACCATGTTCATTTGTTGGTGATGTGGACACCAAGGAACTTGAAGCTCTCAACCTGCTCCACTGCAGCCCCGTTGATGAGAATGGGTGAGTGCTCGGTCCTCTTATTCCTGTAGTCCACAATCATCTCCTTTGTCTTGATCATGTTGAGGGAGAGGTTGTTGTCCTGGCACCACACAGCCAGGTCTCTAATCCCCTCCCTATAGGCTGTCTCATCGTTGTCGGTGATCAGGCCTACCACTGTTGTGTCATTGGCAAATTTAATGGTGGTGTTGGAGTCGTGCCTGGCCGTGCAGTCATGAGTGAACAGGGAGTACAGGAGGGGGCTGAGCTGTTGAGGATCAGCGTGGTGGACGTGTTGCTACCTACCCTTACCACCTGGGTGCGGCCCGTCAGGAAGTCCAGGACCAAGTTGCAGAGGGAGGTGTTTAGTCCCAGGGTCCTTAGGTTAGTGATAAGCTTTGAGCGCACTATGGTGTTGAACGCTGAGCTGTAGTAAATGAATAGCATTCTCACATACAGTTGAAGTCGGAAGTTTACATACACTTAGTAGTCATTAAACTTGTTTTTTAACCACTCCACAAATTTCTTGTTACCAAACTATAGATTTGGCAAGTCGGTTAGGACATCTACTTTGTGTATGACACAAGTCATTCTTCCAACAATTGTTTACAGACAGATTATTTCACTGTATCACAATTCCAGTGGGTCAGAAGTTTACATACACTAAGTTGACTGTGCCTTTAAACAGCTTGGAAAATGCCAGAAAATTGTGTCATGGCTTTAGAAGCTTCTGATAGGCTAATTGACATCATTTGAGTCAACTGGAGGTGCACCTGTGGATGTATTTCAAGGCCTAGCTTCAAACTCAGTGCCTCTTCACTTGACATCATGGGAAAATCACAAGAAATCAGCCAAGACCTCAGAAAAAAACATTGTAGACCTCCACAAGTCTGGTTCATCCTTGGGAGCAAATGCCTGAAGGTACCACGTTCATCTGTACAAACAATAGTACGCAAGTATAAACACCATTGGACCACACAGCCGTCATACCGCTCAGGAAAAATATGTCTCCTAGAGATTAACGTACTTTGGTGCGAAAAGTGCAAATCAAACCCAGAAAAACAGCAAAGGACCTTGTGAAGATGCTGGAGGAAAAAGGTACAAAAGTATCTATATCCACAGTAAAACGAGTCCTATATCGACATAACCTGAAAGGTCGCTCAGCAAGGAGAACTGCTCCAAAACTGCCATAAAAAAGCCAGACTACGGTTTGCAACTGCACATGGGGACAAAGATCGTACTTTTTGGAGAAATGTCCTCTGATCTGATGAAACAAAAATAGAACTGTTTGACCATGATGACCATCGTTATGTTTGGAGGAAAAAGGGAGAGGCTTGCAAGCTGAAGAACACCATCCAAACCGTGAAGCATGGGGATGGCAGCATCATGTTGTGGGGGTGCTTTGCTGCAGGAGGGACTGGTGCACTTCACAAAATAGATGGCCTCATGAGGAGGAAAAATTATGTGGACATATTGAAGCAACATCTCAAGACATCAGTCAGGAAGTTAAAGCTTGGTCGCGAATGGGTCTTCCAAATGGACAATGACCCTAAGCATACTTCCAAAGTTGTGGCAAAATGGCTTAAGGACAACAAAGTCAAGGTATTGGAGTGGCCATCACAAAGCCCTGACCTCAATCCTATAGAAAATGTGTGGGCAGAAGTGAAAAAGCGTGTGCGAGCAAGGAGGTCTACAAACCTGCTCAGTTACACCAGCTCTGTCAGGAGGAATGGGCCAAAATTCACCCAACTGATTGTGGGAAGCTTGTGGAAGGCTATCCTACACGTTTGGCCCAAGTTAAACAATTTAAAGGCAATGCTACCAAATACTAATTGAGTGTATGTAAACTTCTGACCCACTGGGAATGTGATGAAAGAAATAAAAGCTGAAATCAATCAATCATTCTCTCTACTATTATTCTGACATTTCACATTCTTAAAATAAAGTGGTGATCCTAACTGACCTAAGACAGGGAATTTTACTAGGATTAAATGTCAGAAATTGTGAAAAACTGTTTGGCTAAGGTGTATGTAAACTTCCGACTTCAACTGTAGGTGTTCCTTTTGTCCAGGTGGGAAAGGGCAGTGTGGAATGCAATAGATTGCATCATCTGTGGATCTGTTGGGGCGGTATGCAAATTGGAGTGGGTATAGGGTTTCTGGGATGATGGTGTTGATGTGAGCCATGACCAGCCTTTCAAATCACTTCATGGCTACAGACGTGAGTGCTACAGGTCAGTAGTCATTTAGGCAGGTTACCTTAGTGTTCTTGGGCACAGGCACTATGGGGTGGTCTGCTTAAAACATGTTGGTATTACAGACTCGGACAGGGAGAGGTTGAAAATGTCAGTTAAGACACTTTCTAGTTGGTCAGTGCATGCTCGCAGTACACGTCCTGGTAATCCATCTGGCCCTGCGGCCTTGTGAATGTTGACCTGTCTAAAGGGCTTACCCACATCGGGCTGCGGAGAGCGTGATCACAGTCTTCCAGTGCAGCTGGTGCTCTCATGCATGTTTCAGTGTTATTTGCCTCGAAGCGAACATAGAAGTAGTTTAGCTCGTCTGGTAGGCTTGTGTCAATGGGCAGCTCTCGGCTGTGCTTCCCTTTGTAGTCTGTAATGGTTTGCAGGCCCTGCCACATCCGACAAGCGTCAGAGCCGGTGTGGTACGACTCAGAGGACTCATTGTTTTCAGGCTGGTTGTATTGGTGCTAGCTAGGTACCAAGTTAAAGCTAGCTACCACAGAAGTTGCAGTCAAACAAATTATGCTTTATTACTAACACGGTATTCGTGGCCGATGTGTGTGCTGCTGTATCTTTTTTGACACGCAAAGACCCAAACGGCGTTCAACAGTATGCATGTCA
The DNA here is from genome assembly GCA_003317085.1 of Hucho hucho. NCBI lineage: Eukaryota > Metazoa > Chordata > Actinopteri > Salmoniformes > Salmonidae > Hucho > Hucho hucho. The sequence continues at coordinate 665,051 of QNTS01000539.1, read as the reverse complement.
TGAAGCTAATAGCAGTGACGGTATTACTGTGTAACTCCAGTAGGGCAACATCTGAAAAATAGTGCACTTGGTAGTGTGTACCGGTGCTCGACCAGTCGACGAAAGCCAACATCACCCACGACAGAGAAAGGGTGATTGTCAAGGGCATTGAATTCCATTATGTTGGCTTTAATGGATTTCGCCTTTGAGTTGTCTCGCTGAAATTTTACTTACTTACTCTTTCAAATGACTGCTCGACTTGTTGACTGCTCGATACACAGCAGACATTGTGGGCTAGGTTAGGAATGCTGTGTTTTACGTGTAGCGCAAAACTTTACTTGGCGTCATCTACCTACGTTATATAGGTTTGCACCTCCGCGTTAAACTAGACATCGGGTCGATGCCGGCATTTTTAGCTAATATCGGCCGATTCCGATATGTTCACTGATATATCACGCATCTCTAGTTTCTTCTATTTAACTTCATTTGTAACGTAGTTTTATTTGCAATTAGTAGGTTTACAGATTAGATTTGTCAAGTAATCCACCCAACCCTGCTTTATTTATCCGGTCAACATTGCAGAAACTACAATTACATTTTTTTTAAACTTTACATGTAAAGTGTTGGTCTCCTGTTTCATGAGATGAAATAAAAGATCCCAGAGATTTTCCATAATCACAAAAAGTGTATTACTCTCAAATGTTTACATCCCTGTTAGTGAGCATTTAGTCACTCTAAAATGTACAGTTGACACACAACAAAGTGCCACAGATGCCTTACGTTGAGGGAGCGTGCAATTGGAATGCTGACTGCAGGAATGTCCACCAGAGCTGTTGCCAGAGAATGGAATGTTAATTTCTCTACCATAAGCCACCTCAAACGTTGTTGAAGAGAAATTGGCAGTACGTCCAACAGATCTCACAGCCACAGACCATGAGTAACCACGCCAGCCCAGGACCCCCAAATTAGAATTCTTCACCTGCAGGATTGTCTAAGACCAGACAACCGAATAACTTATGCACAAACTGTCAGAAAACGTCCCTAAGAAGCTCATCTGCATGCTTGTTGTCCTCACCAGGGTCTTGACCTGACTGCAGTTTGGTGTTGTAACCAACTTCAGTGGGCAAATGCTCACCTTCAATGGCCACTGGCACACTGGAGAAGTATGCTCTTCACGGATGAATCCCAGGTTCAACTGTACCGGAAAGATGGCAGACAGTGTGTATGGCGTTGTGTGGGCAAACGGTTTGCTGATGTCAACGTTGTGAACAGAGTGCCCCATGGTGGCGGTGGGGTTATGATATGGGCAGGCATAAGCTAAGGACAACAAACACAATTGCATTTTATCAATATCAATTTGAATGCACAGAGATACAGTGACGAGATCCTGAAGCCCGTTGTTGTGCCATTCATCCGCTGCCATTACCTCATGTTACAGCATGATAATGCACGTCCCCATGTCGCAAGGATCTGTACACAATTCCTGGAAGCTGAAAATGTCCCAGTTCTTCCATGGCCTGCATAATCACCAGGCATGTTATGCTCTGGATCAAAGTGTAAGACAGCGTGTTCCAGTTCCCGCCAATATCCAGCAACTTCGCAGACATTGAAGAGGAGTAGGACAACATTCCTCAGGCCACAATAAACAACATGATCAACTCTATGGGAAGGATTTGTTTTGCACTGCATGAGGCAAATGGTAACACCAGATACTGACTGGTTTTCTGATCGACACGGGTACTTTTTTTAAGGCATCTGTGACCAATTGATGCATATCTCTATTCCCAGTCATGTCAAATCCATAGAATAGGGTCTGAACTGTAACTCAGTCAAATCTTTGAAATTGCTGCATGTTGCGTTTATATTTTTGTTCAGTATAGATCTACAGTACATTCGGAAAGTATTCTGACCCCTTGACTTTTTCCATATTTTGTTACATTCTAAAATTGATTAAATCGTTTTTTCTCCTTATCTACACACGATACCCCATAATGACAAAGCAAAAACAGTTTTTTTTTGCTAATTTATTGCAAAAAAAAAAATAACTGAAATATCACATTCAGACCCTTTACTCAGTACTTTGTTGAAGAACCTTTGGCAGCGATTATAGCCACAAGTCTTCTTGGGTATGACGCTACAAGCTTGGCACACCTGTATTTGAGGAGTTTCTCTTATTCCTCTCCGCAGATCCTCTCAAGCTCTGTCAGGTTGGATGAGGTGAGTTGCTGTATACCTATTTTCAGGTCTCTCTAGAGATGTTCGATCAGGTTCAAGTCCGGGCTCTGGCTGGGCCACTCAAGGACATTCAGAAACGTATCCTGAAGCCACTCCTGCGTTGTCTTGGCTGTGTGCTTTGGGTCGTTGTCCTTTTGGAAGGTGAAACTTCGCCCCAATTTGAGATCCTGAACGCTCTACACTGAAAAACTTCCCCACAGCATGATGCTGCCACCACCATGCTTCACTGTAAAGATGGTGCCAGGCTTCCTCCAGACGTGACACTTGGCATTCTGGCCAAAGAGTTCACTCTGGGTTTCATCAGACCAGAGAGTCTTGTTTCTCATGGTCTGAGAGTCTTTAGGTGCCTTTTGGCAAACTCCAAGGGAGTGTCATGTGCCATTTACTGAGGAGTGGCTTCCGTCTGGCTACTCTACCATAAAGGCTTGATTGGTGGAGTGCTGCAGAGATGGTTGTCCTTCTGGAAGTTTCTCCCATCTCCACAGAGGAACTGGAGCTCTGTCAGTGACCATCGGCTTCTTGGTCACCTCCCTGACCAAGGCCCTTCTCCCCCGATTGCTCAGTTTTGCCAGGCGGCCAGCTCTAGGAAGAGACTTGTTGGTTCCAAAATTCTTCCATTTAAGAATGATGGAAGCCACTGTGTTCTTGGGGACCTTCAATGCTGCAGACATTTTTTGGTACCCTTCCCCAGTTCTGTGCCTTGACACAATCCTATCTCGTGCTCTATGGACAATTCCTTTGACCTCATGGCTTGGTTTTTGCTCTTATATAGACAGATGTGTGCCTTTCCAAATCAAGTCCAATCAATTGAATTTAACACAGGCGGACTCCAAACAAGTTGTAGAAACATCTCAAGAATGATCAATGGAAACAGGATGCGCCTGAGGTCAATTTCGAGTCTCATAGCAAAGGGTCTGAATACTTACGTAAATAAGGTATTTCTGTTTTCAAACATTTCTAAAAACCTGTTTTCGCTTTGTCATTATGGGGTATTGTGTGTAGACTGCTGAGGACATTTTTTCATTTAATCCATTTTAGAATAAGGCTGTAACGTAACAAAATGTGGAAAAAGTCAAGGCGTCTGAATACTTTCGAAGAAACTGCAGTAGACCTATAGGCGGGATTAAACGAGTTCCCCAGTCAGCCGTTCTGCACACACTAAAATGAATCACTATGTTTCAATTTCTATAGCTAGACAAGTTAAAGACAGTTTTTTAATTTAAATGACCAAATGTTGGCCTTTAACCATCGAACAGAAATAGGACAGCACTATGGTAAATAAACTTGAATGTACTTATTTTATTGCAGCATAAACATTTAGGGTATGAGCCCTTCTTCAGCGTGCAAAGCAATGGCAGTCAATGTCACAAGGACAACACCACACAGATTGGGCATAATTATAAATTCACAGTCAGTATTGGCCCAATCAAGAGAACCCAGCAGAGGGAGCTGTGGGGGAAACATGAAAATCAAATAAAGATATATCAACACACAATACATGACATCATTACCTAAATGTTTGGTCTATTTATAACCTACTACAAAAAAAGAAAAATAACATTCTTCATTAAGGCCTGCTGGGGCAAGAGTGCCCAAGCGTTCTATCCATTATGTATTTCTTTGGAGAAGTAATTTATCCCTATCGCGTCCTCTACGTGGCGCCTTCACCAACTCGATGCCTATATAACGTAAGGAACTTAGTTCATGATTATGGCTATTGAAATGCCTGGCAACAGGTGATTTTTCATCATTGTTGCAAATGACGCTCTTATGCTCACATATCCTAAGTTCACGTTTGGTCTTACCCACATAATAAAAGTTACAGGAACACATGTTATTCTACCTCAGACCTTTATCCTCCCACCCAAATGGGAATTATTAGGAGAGTTCCCTCTGATCATGGCATAACAAAATGAAAAAAATATGTAATCAATATCTCACAAAAACTTTGATAAACTTAGAATAGGGATTACTATCGTTTACAAAGTCCAACTCAAATGACCCCATAAACAAATTAGCATAATTATGTGCAACTGTCTTCAAACTTTAAATAATTCTTAGTCAAGCTCAGCAGTAAGTCAGTGGGGGGATCCAGTTCTGTTCTTTGATTCAAATAATGTTTCATCGCATCTAAACCCTATTGATGATGAATATTCACATAAAGGCTAGAGACATCCATAGTACACAAGTCAATCGAGTCCATTGAACAAGTCTCTAATTTCTTCAAAAAGTCTGTAGTCTCCTTGAAGTAAGAGGGAAACCGTTTATTTACCGGAGTGCTGTCCTATTTCTGTTCTTTGGATTATAATATACGAGGATCCAGCACCCAATTTCTGTAGGCTATATATACAATATTCTGTCCATATTTCCCGTGACTTGTTCAATCGCATGCAGCGCAGATATTTTTTTATAGACAAAGAACCCACTGGGCACAGACATAATTTCAACCAGAGGCTGGTGGGAGAAGCTATAGGAATAGAATAAATGGAACAGAGTCAAATACATGTTTTCATGTTTTTGGTACCATTCCATTTTATTCCATTCCAGACATGACAATGAGCCTGTACCCCTATTGCTCCTCCCACCAGCCTCCTCTGATTTCAACATCTAGTTTTGATTTACTTTTGGTTGAGTTATCAACTAATGTGAATTCAACGTGAAATCAACAAAACATTTCAGCATGTCATTGGATTTAGGTTAAAAGTTGGGTGACAAAATGACAATTACCTTACGTTGATGACTTTCAAATCCAATCAGTTTTCTATGTTGTTTCAACATTAAATGTTTTATTGCTGAAAAAACGTGGAAACAACATTGATTTAACCAGTTTTTGCACAGTGGGAGGAGATAAAGGTGTGAAATAATATTAACATGTCCTACTTAATCCCAATAATGAGAGCCTTCAAGAGTTTCTCAGTGAGCCAGCCATTCCCCCAACCAACCGCGCGCGGACGGAAGAGTCACCAACAAAGGAGTTTGCTTCTGCTGCAGCCTTCACTGTAAAATATAACGTGTTGTGGCGGTGCTTTGATCGGAAACCTACCTCCCAATTTAGGCAAAACGCCACTTTACAAAACAGTCTGCCACGATTGCCGAGTATCCACGCGGCTTTATGCAGTAGGTCTTAATTTAAAATGTTGTTATAGGGGGACATTAAACTAGTTTTTTTTATAACCTGGGCTATAAAAGCCTGGCAGACCCTGAAAGGGGAAACTGCCTATTAACTTATAAGGTCCAGGCCCCGGCTACCTAATTGACAAGCTCTAGGTGACTTTCATCACTTGTCGATTTCATAGCGGCAGTCAATGTTTCCTCCAGGATGCTGTTGCATCTTTGACATGAGGGTGTTTGTGACCAAGATCAGTCGGCCCTGACGCCAACTCCAAGGCTACAGCTCAAAGTCTCTCCATAAAACAAAAACACACATCCCACTGGTTGAATAAACATTGCTTCCAAGTCATTTCAACCAAAAAATGAAATGTGATGTTGAATCAACATGGAAAACTGATTGGATTTGCAAAAGATCATCAACTTGAGGGAATTGTTTCATTTTTTTTTCACCCAACTTTTCACCTAAATCCAATGACATGGTGAATTTTGTAGTTGACTTCATGATTAATTCATGTTAGTTGACAACTCAACCAAATGTAAATTAAAACTAGACGTTGAACTGACGTCTGTGCCCAGTGGGATTCAGCTTCCTCTCCCGGCCACATCTTTACACTGCTATAACACAGGCAGTCTGCATGGACCAAGTTCGCATCCACTGAGAATGTGTTTTCATGAAGTTCCGGGTTTATATCTAGTATAAAAATACTTCTAAGACTGGATTATCTGTGGACACAACACTTTAAAATATATATTTATTATTTTTATTTGTTTTTAAATACAGACTAAGCAACAGGGTATTTTTCGTTTCGATCTCTTTTAGTCCTCATTTGGACAAATCTTCCAAGAGTCTATAACAAACTTTAAAATACAATTTACAATACAATCACATTTCAAACAGCATGAAAATCCCAAATGATTTTAGCCTAGTTGTTTCCTCTGGTGGCCCTAATTACTGACACTAAGCACACAACCTTAAAACCCTTCAGGCATAAATCACTATCACTGTACACCTCACACACACTCCAACAGTAGATTGGCGTGACTGTCACTTTACGCTGCAGATTAGCACTGTTGCACCTCTGGAAATTCATCTGCCTTGAAGTAGAGCCACCTAGCACCATGTTTCCCAATGACCAATACGGACAGATTACTAGAACTACAAACCACACTGCCTCCTTTGTAATTGACGTTTAAACAGTTTGAAGTTCCTCATTAAGTCCAACCAAAGGAATTAAATGTAGATGTGACAGGCCGAAACAGAACAATTGTGTAGGACCCTTACAGCCCTTGATTATGACTCAGTTCCATTACACATAAGAGCCATTGGACGAAGGCGTCTTCTGTAGAGTGGAGTCTTGTTAAGAGCCCAGATGCACGGTTTGAACATTAACACGCATCGCTTGTGGTATGGTTTTGGAGCCATAAGGATCTTCTCTTTCATATCAGTGAGAAATAATTTTCTAAAAACAAAAGGTTAAATTGATACACCTTTATAGGGTTAGTGTTCACACACGGCCACATATCCATGTTACAGTGTGTGTTTACAGAAGACAGACGTGAGACAGAGTGACCACCTGTACTAATTAGCCATCTAGCATGCCCGAAAACCTGTGTGTAACGGAGGAAGGCCGCTAGAAACGTGTTTTCACTGAAAAATACTGTCTGCTGCAACGGTGATGAAGCCGGTTAAAACAGTGTACAGTAAGTGTATATTTTGCATTTGTGAAATTATTTTAAGATGATATGAAAGTAAAGGGCTTTACGTTTTAGTCTGGCCTTCCTGGAAGTCTTGCGCCTCTGAGTTGAGAAACTGTGTCCTAGGGCTCCCGATTTAAGGCCCTGCATCTCCGATCTAGAGGCATCACTACAGACCCTGGTTCGATTCCAGGATGTATCACAACCGGCCATGACTGGGAGTCCCATAGGGCGGCGCACAATTGACCTTGCGTCATCCGGGTTAGGGTTTGGCCAGGGTAGGCAGTCATTGTAAATAAGAATTTGTTCCGAGCCGACTTGCATAGTTAAATAAAGGTTAAATAAAAATAATGTTAAAATCTAAAACCGTATCACAATTCAGAATCGAAATCACATTTAGATGGAGAATTTGGCCATTTTGGCTGCCAGAGCCAGTCTACCTCTGAAAACAATATAAGGTCCTTGAACCCTAAGGAGTAACGGTAGGCTCCTTAAGAGTACATCTTGGGCTGAAGGCATTAGTGCAATTATGTAGGATAGGCCTACTACACAATAAATATGCAACCCATTTGAAACCGGTTGTCCTTTCCATTCATTACATTTAACACCCATTATAGTTTTAATGTTAATGTTAAGAACTCATATCACCCAAGCATTGTATCAGGTGAAGTATGTGTTTAAGAATGATCTATTCTGAGAAGCAAAAACATTTGCACACTATGGTTATCCCTCTCTGACACAACAAATCCAGTAGGATCTACAGCACACCTGTCAAACTCATTCCACCAAGGACTGAGAGTCTGCACCTTTTCGCTCCTCACTTGTACTTGATGAATTAAGGACCCAAATTAGTAAGGAACTGCCCTTACCTGATTTGTCATGGACTTAATTTAACTGAAAAACCTGCAGACACTAGGCCCTCCATAGAGTGAGTTTAACACCCCTGGTCTACAGTATGTCAAGAAAAAACAAGGCACATGCAGAGAAACAAGGCACATGCATCTAGCTACTGTATCAAACCAGTGTACAATAAAATAGGTCTGAAGATATAGCGTGAAGTGATCCATTTACATTATAATTACTTATGACAATGCTGGATACATGTGCAAATTGAAACCACAGCAGCTGCAAAGCGTGGCACGGCCATGAAACATTGTAACAAGACGCGGGTGATTGTGATCAACTCGAATGGTAATTAAATGGAAGTATAATGTGAACAACTTGGGAACGTCTCTTTTGTAGACTAACTCTGCTAGCTGAAAGGAGCTAGAACTAGCTAATGCTGGTAAGTCAACGACACCTGTATTTATACGACATGCCAGTCGACACAAGATCTCAGTCTCGGTTTACTGAAGCTCGTAGTAATTTGCAGACACACAAAGCCTCGTCCACAACAGCATTGATAGTTGAATTTCGAACTTACTGTGGGACAGCTCGTCTGATAGCTCCAATTACGGACTGCGCCATTTTCTTTCAACGTTTTTCTATAGGGACAACGGGATTGGCTACTGGTGTGTTTGTGTTGAGCAATCGAAGAGTTCTGATTGGCCTCTGAGTCAGCTAAGAGGCAGATTCCTCGTGGCATATGTCAAATCCAGTTGGGGAGTTCGATTTGCATGGCCCGGTGCCACGAGAAGGTGAAGATTTCATTTAAGGACCCAGGGAAATATACAAAGTCTGCGTACTCGGATCACCGGGCCATGCAAAACTAACTCCATTTACAGAGGGTTTGTTGTAGTAGTAACATGTACAACTACTTAAGAGATTGTCTCGAATCAGTTATGCCTGTAGACATAGAAAATGTACTAAGGAAATCACCTACAAATCACCTTGCATCATAAATAACGACTCATTATTATTTGTAGATCCGTCAGTCACAACTTCCTGGTGCATCTGCAACAGGAAGTCTTGCCAAACAGACCAGACCAGGGTTTGATAGGTCAATGAGAGAAATGAAAACATTTTCATTAGTTGATAAAGGGGGAATTTCACCCTGGGCATATAATCATTACTATACTGAACAAAAATGTATACCCAACAAATTCAAATATTTTACTGAGTTACAGTTCATGTAAGGTTATCAATTGATATGAATTCATTAGCATGCTCCAAACACTTGTGTGTAATGGAAGAAGGCCAGAAACGTGTTGGCATTGAAAAATACTGTCAGCTGCAGCTGTGATAAAGCCGGTTAAAACAGTGTACAGTAAGTGTATATTTTGCATTTGTGAAATTATTTTGATGTGATGTGAAAGTAAAGGGCTTTATGTTTCTAAAACTGTCTGTTAGAAATCTAAGGATTTCACCTGACTGGGAATACAGATACTTATCTGTTGGTCACAGATACCTTAAAAAAAAGGTAGGGGTGTGGATCAGAAAACCAGTCAGTATCTGGTGTGACCACCATTTGCCTCATGCAGCGCCACACATCTCCTTCGCATAGAGTTGATCAGGCTGTTGATTGTGGCCTGTGGAATGTTGTCCCAATCCTCTTCGATGACTGTGCGAAGTTGCTGGATATTAGAGGGAATTGGAACACGCTGTTGTACATATAGATCCAGACCATCCCAAACATGCTCAATAGGTGACATGTCTGGTGAGTAAGCAGTCCATGGAAGAACTGGGACATTTTCAGCTTCCAGGAATTGTGTACAGATCCTTGTGACATTGGGCTGTGCATTATCATGCTGAAAAATGAAGTGGCATGACAATGGGCCTCAGGATCTTGTTACGGTATCTCTATGCATTCAAATTGCCATCGTTAAAATGCAATTGTGTTCGTTGTCCGTAGCTCATGCCTGTCCATACCATAACCCCACCGCCTCCATGGGGCAATCTGTTCACAACGTTGATATCAGCAAACCACTCGCCCACACGACGCCATACACTTGGTCTGCGTTTGTAAGGCCGGTTGGACATACTGCCAAATTCTCTAAAACAACGTTGGAGGCGGCTTATGGTAGAGAAATGAACATAAAATTCTCTGGCAACAACTCTGGTGGACATTCCTGCAGTCAGCATACCAATTGTGCACTCCCTCAAAACTTAAGAAATCTGTGGCATTGTGACAAAACTGCACATTTTAGAGTGGCCTTTTATTGTCCCAACCACAAGGTGCACCTGTGTAATGATCATGCTGTTTAATCAGCTTCTTGATATGCCACACCTGTCAGGTGGATGGACTATCTTGGCAAAAGAGAAATGATCAATAACAGTGATGTAAAAATAAAAAAAATAATCACAAAATATGAGAAGATCTTTGTGCATATGGAACATTTCTGGGATATTTTATTTCAGCTCATGAAACATGGGACCTACACTTTACATGTTGCATTTATATTTTTGAAACATTATATTTTTATCAGAAACATCACAATTATCCAAAGTCCGGCATTCATAGCAAATGCTGATACCACCCGCTAGGTACTGCAGACTTGAATAATGGCGTTGCTTACTTCGAACGTCCAACTTCTCTAGGCAAGTTTTTTTTTCACAATAAAATGGAAGATTCTCAATTAGAGGTAAACTAACGTTACCTAGCTTGCTAGCCTAGGTGGATAAATTAGCTAGCTAGCTAACGTTACAGTGCTGTATTGAACTCTGAAAGCCATTAGCTTTCAGAGTTCTATCTTTTGGTATACACAGTACACAAACTTTTGGTATGTCAATCAAATTTGCCTATTCCATGGTAGTCACTGCTAGATCGGTAGCTACCTTCAGCAGAGTAAACATGTTTGTTTGTTTGTTCGTTCTATCTTTAACTGACATTAGCTAACGTAAGCTAGCTAATGTTACCAAATAAAGAGCATCTCAATTTTGTAGCCATCTATTCCACCCTTGTCTGGAAAACATTGTTACTAAAAATATAGTTCTCGATATAGCTAACTCACTCTCTGTTTGTGTGGTGGTAGCAATGATGAATGTGTATAAATCGTCTATGGTTGGTTAGTTAGTTCTCAGCCAGTCTCAGCTAGCTGCCAATTTAGTGACGCTAGTTAGCTAACAGCAAGCTAACAATATTGAAATGTCCGTGTTAGGTATTCTTAGTTAGCCAGTCAAATAGAGATCAATACAATAAGTGGGGTGGTTCAATTGTGTATTGTTGTGTATTTTGTTGTAGGTGGTACAGAATCTGATTCCACCAACATGCGCTTCCAACCCCTAGCTCTGCACAAAGGGAAGGTAAATTGGCCAGAATATTTACAAGCTGATTGCAAAGATATCTCAAGTTACTGTAAGCATGGAATAAACATGAATTGGGTAGTGTTTGTATGGTTTGTCTTATGGGGTTACAGGTGGTTAGAGATTACCTTCCAGACCATGTAATCAATTTAATCTACCTCTTTTCTCTCGTTACCTTTTTCTTTTTGTAAAACTCAGATTATCTGGAGTCATTCCAAAGCGGGGGCATTTTGGGTACACAAGCATGAGGGAGCGGACACATCTTGCGGATATGGAGCACAACAAGATTGTGGGACAGAAACCATGAAGGGACACTGAAAGGTATAAAATCAAGATTTACAACAGTAATTCTCAAAACACAATACAAAGACTTGTCTACAAAATTCCTCTGCAAAGGGCTAATATTGACAAGAATGATCATTTAAAATCATTGGTCTGGGGGAGGTTTACAGACAATACTTTGAAATGAGGAAAGGGGTTATGGTTGTGCAGGGTTGTGCTTAGACAGTACATTTATTGTTGTGTATGAGAGCGATTGAGGTACCATTTCTCCTCAATCTCCCATACACAACAATTCATATTGTGTAAGAACTGCCTTGTCTCGATCAATTAGTGAGAAGACTTTAAATAGACACGATGGCACACATACTTTATGGATATTTTTATTTATTTTAATAACTGAGCTTTTTTAAAAATTCAATCTGACCCCCTACAATTGGACACAGACATTTTATGAGACTCCTGTTTCCCCCGGGGACTGTACTGTGACATCCAAGATTGGACAATGAGGCAATATTTCTGTAATCTAAACAGTTGGAAGGGTCCATGGGTACTTAAAGAACAATTATGTCAGATCAGTTGTTGTTTTGGGATATCATAGTGGACAGTATAACAACATAACTGTATTTCTGTGTACAGTTGAAGTCGGAAGTTTACTTACACTTATGTTTGAGTCGTTAAAACTCGTTTTTCAACCACTCTACAAATTTCTTGTTAACAAACTATTGTTTTGGCAAGTCAGTTAGGACATCTACTTTGTGCATGACACAAGTACTTTTTCCAACAACTGTTTACAGACAGATTATTTCACTTATAATTCACTGTATCACAATTCCAGAAATGTACACACACTAAGTTGACTGTGCCTTTAACTTCTTAGGGAGCGGCTGCATAGGTGACGGTTTTGGAGAGTCTGGCGTGCCCAAAGTAAAATGCATGCCACTCAGGCCCAGAAAATAGGTATGCACATAATTAGTACTATTGGATAGGAAACACTCTGAAGTTTCTAAGAGTGTTAAAATAATGTATGTGAGTATAACAGAATTGATATAGCAGGCGAAAACCAGAGGAAAATCCATCCGGATTTGCAGTTTATTTTGTGCCTATTGCATACAACTTTATGTAGGACTGAGACTGCAGTACCTATGGCTTCCACTAGATGTCAACAGTCAAAGACTGGGAATTCTAGGAGTGACCAGAACGGATAGGGACAGGAAATTGTCAGGCGACCACTTTTGTAAACAAGGTTTGACGCGCGCGAGATTGTGAACGCGCACCACTTTATTTTTCTTTCCAATCGTTCACGTTGAAATATTACAGCAAATATACCCAAAAGGATACCTAAAGATACATAAAAAATTATGTTTGATTTGTTTGTAGAAAGTGTATAGGTATAATTTGAATGTGTTCTCTTCACGGTTCAATGGGCGACTCAACGGTGGATTTTATGATAATAGCGCACCAACCAAACTGAGATTTATGGATATAATAAATGACTTTTTCTAACAAAAGAAGCATGGTTTGTCTTCGTTGGACACTTGGGAAGCCCTCAGCAGAAGTTCATTAAAGGTAAGCGATTTTATATTAGCGATTTTATGCGTTTTGTGAGACCCGTGTTGGGTTATGGATTTATGCTAATGCGTAAATATTAGAGGTGCTACCCTCAAACAATCAAATGTTGTGCTTTCGCCGTAAAGCATTTTTGAAATCTGACAACGCTGTGATATTGCCAAGAAGCAGAGCTTTTGATGACTATGCAACACTTGTATATTGATGAATGTTTAATAATTAAACTTTTGGATTTTGAATTTGGCGCCTCACATTTCACCAGGTAGTGTCGGGAGTGGGGCGCTAGCACCCCACCACTCCGTAAGTAGTTAAACAGCTTGGAAATTCCAGAAAATTATGTCATGGCTTTAGAAGCTTCTGATAGGCTAACTGACATCATTTGAGTCAATTGGAGGTGTACCTGTGGATGCATTTCAAGGCCTACCTTAAACTCAGTGACCTTTGCTTGACATCATGGGAAAATCAAAAGAAATCAGCCAAGACCTCAGAAAACAAATTGTAGACCTCCACGAGTCTGGTTCATCCTTGGGAGCAATTTCCAAATGCCTGACGGTACAAACATTTCATCTGTTCAAACAATAGTACGCAAATACAAACACCATGGGACCACACAACCGTTCAGGAAGCAGACGCGTTCTGTACTTGGTGCAAAAAGTGCAAATCAATCCCAGAACAACAGCAAAGGACCTTGTGAAAATGCTGGAGGAAACAGGTACAAAAGTATCTGTAGCCACAGTAAAACGAGTCCTATATTGACATACCCTGATAGGCCGCTCAGCAAGGAAGAAGCCACTGTTCCAAAACCGCCATAAAAAAGCCAGACTACGGTTTGCAACTGCACATGGGGACAAAGATCGTACTTTTTGGAGAAATGTCCTCCTGTCTGATGAAACAAAAATAGAACTGTTTGGCCATAATGACCATTGTTATGTTTGAAGAAAAAAAGGGGGAGGCTTGCAAGCCGAAGAACACCATCCCAATCGTGAAGCACAGGGGTGGCAGCATCATGTTGTGGGGGTGCTTTGCTGCAGGAGGGACTGGTGCACTTCACAAAATAGATGGCATCATAAGGGAGGAAAATTATGTGGATATATTGAAGCAACATCTCAAGACATCAGTCAGGAAGTTAAAGCTTGGTCGCAAATGGGTCTTCCAAATGGACAATGACCCCAAGCATACTTCCAAAGTTGTGGCAAAATGGCCTAAGGACAACAAAGTCAAGGTATTGGAGTGGCCATCATAAAGCCCCGACCTCAATCCTATAGAACATTTGTGGGCAGAACTGCAAAAGCGTGTGCGAGCAAGGAGGCCTACAAACCTGACTCTGTTACACCAGCTCTGTCAGGAGGAATGGGTCAAAATTCACCCAACACGTTTGACCCAAGTTAAACAATTTAAAGGCAATGCTACCAAATACTAATTGAGTGTATGTAAACTTCTGACCCACTGGGAATGTGATGAAAGAAATAAGCTGAAATAAATCATTCTCTCTACTATTATTCTGACATTTCGAATTCTTAAAATAAAGTGGTGATCCTAACTGACCTAAGACAGGGAATATTTACTAGGATTAATTGTTAGGAATTGTGAAAAACTGAGTTTAAATGTATTTGGCTAAGGTGTATGTAAACTTCCGACTTCAACTGTATGCTTACACAAGCGCACATGCCAAGGGAATGTTCAGAATGAATCTGAAGTCATCAGATAATTTTCATGCCAATGCCTGGAGGTCAGTAAGAATTGATGCCGACCTCAAAACATCTGTTAAGGGGACCTGTAGTAGTTTACTACAAGTCACTGTGTCTTACACCATTGTATTGGCGATAGGTATGAAGGAGTCTATTTCATAGCTATGTTATCCACGGAGGAGCTAACCTCACAACGGTTTTTTGATTGAGCGAGCCCTGGATAGGGTCTTGAGTGAGAGTGGGAGTAATTTGATTGTTAACATCCTTGTTATAGGTGTTAATTCCGGCAGACCTGTTTTCCGGCAATTCCACGTCTAGTCCTAGTGACTTATCTTTTTCCCTTTTCTCAAATTTTTCTGGCTTTAGTACTTCACGTAGTAGAACTTCTAGAGAACATCGGTCTACGATTTGATCGTCCTTGTTACCGTTGTGCTCTGACACTTTGTGTGGGTTGGGTGCAGGAACGTAGCGATCTGGTCGATTGTAGCGGTAGTCATTTCGGTGGCGACGTAATTTACAGTTATTTCGACCACGGCGGGTATTGGTATTGTGGTTTCGTTGTAGAAACCGTTGTTGTGCGTCATCTCTCAACGCTCTAATACCTGATAATGCACCTTCTAATTGGAGTGAGTGCTCCTGGTCAAACTTAAAAACCGAGATGTCAGGGCTCTTATCGCTGCGTACTTTTGATGCCTCAAAAGCTGTGCTTGCGAACTATTTGAGTTGTAAGATTGGCAAGCCAATGTGGGCTGTAGGGCCCAAGTAGGTAATGAAGTTGGGAGACATGTTCGACAGAAACATTTGTTTGGCATAAAACAGCCGAGGTGATAGAGCAACTACCATGGAATAAAAAACAAAATGTATATGGGTGGAGGGTTGGTTTAACAGGTTTACTCGCTCTGGATTGTCAGTACTGCATGTATTCTTGGCTATCGTGCCATGGCTTTGTCAGAGTCGATTGTAAGTTCAACTGGGGTATTCCTTTATGGGCAGTGTGATGTCTAAGACAAATCTTTCATTAGCGGCCTTTAGAATCTACGTTCCTGTTTCCTTCTTCCTTTTTTTGTCAGAATAAAACAGGATATAATGAGGACTACATGAAATATGTCTTGCATGTATTGTACATAAAAAAAAAGATTGGTCTTGCGATATATTTAGGTTGTTTTCTCTTCATTTTTTTAAACATTTTCGAACAATTGAATCCAATGAACTGAGCAGGCTGGGATGGCATGCTAATAGCCTTGCTAGGACTTTCTTAATATGAGCATGCATTTATAAGATTGTGCTGTCATTATTTCTATTAATATAATCTATTATTGTTACTATTTATTTTTTCCATGTTATTTGGTTAGTTCTCTTAAGCACCCTCTAGATATTTATGTTATCATGGGACTGCCCGTATTTCCCTCTGGCCAACGCCAATTGGCGGCCAAGGGTTTGCCTTAGGACGCAAAGGTGTGTCATGAGTAAGGGAGATGGTATGATGGTCTTAGTGACAACAGACCTAGATATGGGGAGAGGTTTTAGTGGGTTGAATATTAGGACAATTGGAGGTTTACAAAGTTGCAACTACAGTATGCTTAACAGTGCAAATTATAATGGTACAGCTATATGGACACTTAATCATTATGGTGCTTTTTAATGGTGAATTTACAAACATTGGTTGTGGTAAGTATAATTGAAACGTGTCATTTATTGTAAGTGGGGAAATAAGTATAGCCAGTTATAATTTGTAATGGCTTAGCAGATCCTAAAAAAATATACATTTTTACATGGCTAAAAGAGAAAGAATTGAATGTCTATTGTTTACAGGAAACTCATTCTACAAATATAGATGAGGTTGTGTGGGAAAAGGACTGGGAGGGAGAAATATATTTTTGTCATGGGCAAAGAAACTCAGTAGGGTTGATTATACTAATTAATACAAATTTTGATCCGATTGTGCAAACTGTGCAAACAGATCCGCTAGGATGATGGATTATTTTAAATATGGTATTGGACCAAAAACAGATCTGGATAATTAATCGATATATGGGCCAAATAATGATGATCCACACTTCTTTGAAAATATATATAATAATCTATTGAGCTCACAAGCAACGAATGACTCTTATTATGGTGGGAGATTAAAAGTTTAATTTAAATTTATTTTATTTCACCTTTTTTTAACCAGGTAGGCCAGTTGAGAACAAGTTCTCATTTACAACTGCGACCTGGCAGGTATATTTGCCGCTATTGGCCTATTTATTGCCTTACCTCCTTACTTCATTTGCACACACTGTATACAGATCTTTTTATTGTGTTATTGACTGTAGGTTTGTTTATCCCATGTGTAACTCTGTGTTGTTTTTGTCGCACTGCTTTGCTTTTTATTGGCCAGGTCGCAGTTGTAAATGAGAACTTGTTCTCAACTGGCCTACCTGGTTAAATAAATGTGAAATTAAATAAAAAATATACAGTGTGTGCAAATGTAGTAAGATTAGGGAGGTAAGGCAATAAATAGGCCATAGTGGCGAAATAATTACAATTTAGTAATTAAACACTGGAGTGATAGATGTGCAAGTAGAGATACTGGGGTGCAAAGGAGAAAAAAAATAAATAACAATATGGGGATGAGGTAGTTGGGTGGAGGAATGTATGTCCTGGAAATAGTGTTTTTGACACGTTGCCTCATTTTGAACCCCTCCCTATTGAAAACAGCCATTTCTGGGAGTAAGATTGCAGTACCTATTGCTTCCACTGGATGTCAACAGTCTCTAGACAGTGTTTGGTGATGTTATAGTTGCTCTGGATGGTAATAGATGAAGAATTTCCAACTGGTCATCGGATGTAAACAGAAGAGAATGCGCGTTCACGGGCTCGCGCGCGCTGTTTTTTTTCCTTTCCTATCGTTACATTACAGTTACACCAACTGGTAGGCTAATCACACAATTGTACAAAATGGGAAGAGAACTGCTGAAGAAAGAAACCCCTCTACATACACATTTCTTTACTGGAATCTCTAAATGAAAATACTGGCAGATCCATAAAATGTCCTTGCACAGTAATAGATCTAATTACATTTTGAGGATTCTAAATTAATATCTAAGGGGATTTTATACAATTATAATGCAGGGTTAATTATTATTTAATTTTTTAAATGTATATATTTATTATGTATATTTGTTATGTATATAGATACACTTTCGGCGCCGACAGAGATGGCAGCCTCGCTTCGCGTTTTTAGGAAGCTATGCAGTATTTAGTTTTTTATGTATTACTTCTTACATTGTTACTCCGGGAAATCTTAAGTTTTATTACATACAGCCGGGGGGGAACTATTGGATATAAGAGCAACGTCAATTTACCAACATTACGACCAGGAATACGACTTTCCCGAAGCGGATCCTCTGTTTGGTCCACCAACCAGGACAATAGACCGGATCCCAGCCGGCAACCCAAAACAACGGCGGCGCAAGAGAAGGGGCAGACGAGGCGGTGTTCTGGTCAGGCTCCGTAGACAGGCACATCGCTCACCGCTCCCGAGTATACTACTTGCCATTGTCCAGTCTCTGGAAAACAAGGTAGACGAAATCCGAGCAAGGGTTGCCTTCCAGAGAGACATCAGCAATTGCAACGTTCTTTGCTTCATGGAAACATGGCTCACTCAGGACACGTTATCAGTCGGTACAGCTACCAGGTTTCTTCACGCATCGCGCAAACAGAAACAAACATCTATCTGGTAAGAAGAAGGGCGGGGGTGTATGCCTTATGATTAACGAGACGTGGTGTGATCATAACAACATACAGGACCTCAAGTCCTTTTGTTCACCTGACCTAGAATTCCTTACAATCAAATGCCGACCGCATTATCTACCAAGAGAATTCTCTTCGATTATAATCACAGTCGCATATATCCTCCCCCAAGCTGACACATCGACGGCACTGAAAGAAATTCATTGGACTCTATGTAAACTGGAAACCACATATCCTGAGGCTGCATTTATTGTGGCTGGGGATTTTAACAAGGCTAATCTGAAAACAAGGCTCCCTAAATTGTATCAGCATATCGAATGCGCGACCCAGGCCGGCAAAATCCTGGATCATTGTTATTCTAACTTCCGCGACGCATACAAAGCCATTCTCTGCCCCCCTTTCGGCAAATCTGACCACGACTCCATTTTGTTGCTCACAGCCTATAGACAGAAACTAAAACAGGAAACGCCCGTGCTCAGGTCTGTTTAACGCTGGTCCGACCAATCTGATTCCACGCTTCAAGATTGCTTCGATCACGTGGACTGGGATATGTTCCGGATAGCCTACAACAACAACATTGATGAATACGCTGATTCGGTGAGCGAGTTTATTAGCAAGTGCATCGGTGATGTTGTACCCATAGCAACTATTAAAACCTTCCCCAACCAGAAACCGTGGATTGATGGCAGCATTCGTGCAAAACTGAATGTGCGAACCACTGCTTTTAACCAGGGTAAGGCGACCAGAAACATGACTGAATACAACAGTGTAGCTATTCCCTCCGCAAGGCAATCAAACAAGCTAAGCATCAGTATAGAGACAAAGTAGAGTCACAATTGAATGGCTCAGACATGAGAGGTATGTGGTAGGGTCTACAGTCAATCACGGACTACAAAAAGAAAACCAGCCCCGTCGCGGACCACGATGTCTTGCTCCCAGACAAACTAAACAACTTCTTTGCTCGCTTTGAGGACAATACAGTGCCACCAACACGGCCCGCTACCAAATCCTGCGGGCTCTCCTCCCTCTCCTTCACTGCAGCCAACGTGAGGAAAACATTTAAATGTGTTAACCCTTACAAGGCTGCCGGCCCAGATGGCCGTGTCCTCAGAGCATGCGCAGACCAGCTGGCTGGTGTGTTTACGGACATATTTAATCCATCCTTATCCCAGTCTGCTGTTCCCACATGCTTCAAGAGGGCCACAATTGTTCCTGTTCCCAAGAAAGCTAAGGTAACTGAGCTAAATGACTATCGCCCCGTAGCACTCACTTCCATCATCATGAAGTGCTTTGAGAGACTAGTCAAGGATCATATCACCTCCATTCTACCAGACACCCTAGACCCACTCCAATTTGCTTACCGTCCCAATAGGTCCACAGACGACGCAATCGCAATCACACTGCACACTGCCCTAACCCATCTGAACAAGAGGAATACCTATGTAAGAATGCTGTTCATCGACTACAGCTCAGCATTTAACACCATAGTATCCTCCAAACTCGTCATTAAGCTTGAGACCCTAGGTCTCAACCCCGCCCTGTGCAACTGGGTCCTGGACTTCCTGACAGGCAGGCCCCAGGTGGTGAGGGTAGGAAACAACATCTACACCCCGCTGATCCTCAACACTGGGGCCCCACAAGGGTGCGTTATCAGCCCTGTCCTGTACTCCGTGTTCACCCATGACTGCGTGGCCAAGCCGCCTCCAACTCAATCATCAAGTTTGCAGACGACAAAACAGTGGTAGGCTTGATTACCAACAACGACGAGACTGCCTACAGGGAGGAGGTGAGGGCCCTCGGAGTGTGGTTCAGGAAAATAACCTCTCACTCAACGTCAACAAAACAAAGGAGATGATCGTGGACTTCAGGAAACAGCAGAGGGAGCACCCCCCTATCCACATCGATGGAACAGTAGTGGAGAAGATGGAAAGTTTTAAGTTCCTCTGCGTACACATCACGGACAAACTGAAATGGTCCACCCACACAGACAGCGTGGTGAAGAAGGCGCAACAGCACCTCTTCAACCTCAGGAGGCTGAAGAAATTCAGCTTGTCACCAAATACACTCAGAACCGTAAGGCTCTCCAGAGAGTAGTGAGGTCTGCACAACGCATCACCGGGGGTAAACTACCTACCCTCCAGGACACCTACACCACCCGATGTCACAGGAAGGCCAAAAAGATCATCAAGGACAACAACCACTTGAGCTACTGCCTGTTCACCCCGCTATCAAGGCGAGGTCAGTACAGGTGCATCAAAGCTGGGACCGAGAAACTGAAAAACAGCTTCTATCTCAAGGCCATCAGACTGTTAAACAGCCATCACTAACATTGAGTGGCTGTTGCCAACATACTGACTCAAATCTCTAGCCACTTTAAATAATTGAAAATTGGATATAACAAATGTATCACTAGCCACTTTAAACAATGCTTTATATAATGTTTACATATCCGACATTACTCATCTCATATGTATATACTGTACTCTATACCATCTACTGCATCTTGCCTATGCCGGTCGGCCATCGCTCATCCATAGATTTATATGTACATACTCGTATTCATTCCTTTACACTTGTGTGTATAAGGTAGTTGTTGAGAAATTGTTAGATTACTTGTTAGATACTACTGCATGGTCGGAACTAGAAGCACAAGCATTTCGCTACACTCGCATTAACATCTGCTAACCATGTGTATGTGACAAATATAATTTGATTTGATTTAAAACAGTCTTGCTTGTCTCAGAGCAAAACGAAACTGTGCTAAAATAGTTGACCACATGCGGGGAGGCTATTGGTTGGGGGGGCTTTTCACACAGTAGCCTGGCTACTAATCGTTGGATAACACGCTTTACTGTGTGTTTCAATATTCTCTCTCTCTCACGCACTTGCTGTCTTGACCTCTGAATGCTCGGCTATGAAATACCAGCTGACATGTACTCCTACACTCTAAAAAGAAAAGGTTCCAGGAGTATCCTTTAGGGGTTCTTCAAATTGAAACTGTGGGTGAACCCCTATAAGTTATTCGAAGAACCCTTGAAAAAGGTTATTTGAAGCACCCCTTATATTGGTTCCTCAAAGAACCTTTTGGGGTAATGTTTTTTTTTAACTCCCTGTCCACCCTCCCTTCATTATAAAAAAAAATATTTTAATAATATAAATATTGACAATACTGATTTAAATAATGCATTGTTTATTTAGTGGCACGACAAATGTGAATTAATATTTACAAAACAATTTATCACACAAAACACGTTACAAAATTGCATTTAATTATTTTTTTTACCTTTAACTAGGCAAGTCAGTTAAGAACAAATTCTTATTTACAATGACTGCCTACCCCGGCAAAATCCAGATGACGCTGGGCCAATTGTACACCGCCCTATGGGACTCCCAATCACGGCTGGATGTGATACAGCCTGGATTCGAACTGTAGTAATGCCTCTTGCACTGAGATGCAGTGCCTTAGATCACTGTGCCACTCTGGAGCCCTGACCAATATGTGACCCAATTCAGGAAACTAGGCGTATGTCGCAAGTCACGACTTCACAGGAGAGCTGTTTGAACGTAAAAAATATTTTTTTAGCAAAATGCGTTTTTTGGCAGAAATGCCTTCTCGAAAATGTGAACTTTCATCTGCCTTGATATCAAGCTTGTATGCCATCTGTAAATACAAATAAAATTGTTAAATTATGAGCCTAGCTGCTAGCCATGATTGGCTGAGATAATGAGTGGGCTGGACATGCCAAGAGATGTATGTCTAGGTAATCGAGATCAGTATGTCTAGGTAATCGTGTCAAACGCTGCTTTTTTTATGTATCACGTAGTAAAATTGCATAAACCTAATTTTAAGTTAAAGTGTACTGTTAGCTAGCTAACGTTATGCGTATCCTCTCCACTTTCTGGAGGACCAAGTTTTGAAATCAGTGGAATTCGAGTATGATAGCTAAGGAGATGGAGAAAACACCAGTCTGGATTACATCGTCAAACTAAGGGCAACCATGCATGGCATCAGACAGGAGACAGGAGATGCGTCCAACGGTGATGTATACTAGTAAGATAGTCTAGCTAACTACATTTTCAGATATTACACTACATTTTCAGATATTACACGTTTCTAATTTTGACAGAAAGTTGTTTCATTTCAGGTGTACTGTTAGCTAGCTAACATTAGCTAGCTGGGTAGCTAGCTAACGTTAGCTGGCTGGGTCGCTAGCTAACGTTGTGTATGATCTTATTCTTGGTATCTCAGACACATTTGCTTGATTAGTTATAGCCATAGAACCTTGTTGGTTAGCTACCTGCAGATTCATGCAGGGTAGTAATGTTGAGTTGTGTTGTGGTTATGGTCCATTGTTTAGCTAGCTAGCTACATATCTTAACAAAAGACTCCATGCTAGTATCCATTTCAATAGAATGTCAATGCAACTGTTGATAGATGTACTAGCTGGTAAATTCGCTCTGGCTATCTACTCCGATTTCAGATGGGTAAGATAGTCTAGCTAGACACATTTTCATATATTACACGTTTCTAATTTTGATAGAAATTGATTTCATTTCAAGTATACTGTTAGCTAGCTAGTTAGCTGGCTGGGTCGCTTGCTAACGTTATGTGTATGATCTTATTCTTCGTAATCGCAGACACATTTGCTTGACTAGTTATAGCCATAGAACCTGTGAGCTGTTCAAAAGAAGGGCTCTCCAATAGTCAAAGAAGGGCTCTCCAATAGTAGTACCAAAACATTGAAAGACGTTTTTTTCAAAAAATAAATGGTGGTACTTTTTTAAGAACTGTTGAATGTTTTGGATGGAAAATTGTGAAAAATGTGAATCTTTAATTAACATAGAAATTATACCAAAAATAAATTACAGAAACTCATTACAAATGATGGAGTTATCCATGATTCACCTAATAATAATAATAATAATAATAATTTACAGAAAGACCTGTGTGAAGGCCAATTTACAGAAGAGGAACTTTTTGAGGCAATATAATCTTTTCAGTCTGGAAAAACACCAGGGTTTGACGGTATACCAGGTATATATCATACCTTTTTTGATGTACTCAAAGATCCATTATTAGCATGTTTTAATTACTCTTATACAATGGTAGACTTTCAGGTACTCAACAAGGTCTGATTTCATTACTACTAAAACAGGACCCAGGTGGTAAGTATAAAGATCCAGTCCATTTAAAAAAAAAGGGAGGGCTCTAACACTTCAATGTTGTAATGAGAAAGTCCTGGCGAAATGCATAGCACATGTTTATCCTGATCAGACAGGTTTTTTACATGGACAATATATTGGAGGTAGTATAAGACAATTACTTGAAACAATTGAACATTATAAAACATTGAAGATACCAGGCCTGGTCTTCATAGCAAAAGGTGTTTGATAAAGTACAACTAGAATTTATATATAAATGCCTGGATTACTTTAATTTAGGTGCATCTCTTATACAATGGGTTAAAGTTATGTACATCAACCCCAGATGTAAAATAGTAAATAATGGCAAAATATATTTCATTTTATTTGGAATGCTAAGCCAGACAAAATTAAACGTGCCTATTTATATAAGCTTTAAACTTCTCACTAAAAGCTTCACTTATACATAAATTATACTTATACCCAAAATGGTTCTCCAGTAGATTATTAAGAAAGGCTCATTCTTTGTTCAAAAATTGCCTTTTTGCCTTTATACAGATTCCAACTTCTCATTTCCGACTAATTGAAAATTACATTTTGTTTAAAGCATCGCCCTTTCTTAAACAAGCCATACAAAGCTGGTTACAATTACAGTTTTATCCTCCAGAAAAGATATAACAAATATTACAACAAATGTTATGGTTAAACTCAAATATACTGATTAATAAAAAAACATTCTTTATGGATTTATTTTTAATTTTTATTGTATTATATTTATTAATGATATTATGAATTGAAACGGAGGAGTTATGTCACATATGCAGTTATCAAAAATATATGGGAATATCTGCTCAATCCAAAACGTACAACCAACTGATTGCAGCACTACCACAAAAGTGGAGGAGGCAAGTGGAAAAGGGAGAAGGTAGGGAACTTGTTTGCCTGCCATATATTAAAGATACAAATTGGCTGAAAGGAACTGGCATAATTAGAAAAATATACCAGTTTCATTTGAGGACAAAAATGTTGACAGCTGTGCCATACAGATTGCAAAATACATGTCTTTGGCTTCATTAACGGTGAAGACTGTTATTTTATCAAATCAATTCTCTAATTATTATTACGTGATTAATCTAATCTAATGGCTTAATCATTTATTTACTAACTAAATAATCACAGAAATGCATAAACAAACAGTAGATATTGGTTACTAACAATGATAGGGAGGATCCCGTAGTGGGCTAAACCGATATGACGGCTTGGTATACAAAGAAATGGGGGTGTGGACTGATAAAGGAGCGGGAAAGACAAAATGGATAACTACACACAGTGGATAATTATATTAATTGAAATGCTAATCCTTTGCTCAAGAACGCTCGCTCATTCTGGTATAATTGCAATCAATATATTTACGCCAATATGTAGTTGTTGTCTTCTCTGTTGGAATCGTCGGTCCGTCTGCTGGAGAGTCAGTTCATCAGAGAGTCTCTGGTTACTTATGGTGGTAGCTCTTTCCGCAGCTTCTGATTAGTGTCTGTAGTATGGATACCTCAGGTGTCCATTGTTCTTAGAGTAGATGTTTCGTCGGTTGTCGGTATTCGCATCCCAGGTTTACATAATTTCTAGCTGCAGACTAGTAATTACTATCTAAGATTTGCTCTTATTCTGTAGAGATCGATAGTCTCAGAGTTTAACCATTTCCAGCCACGTAGCCAATGCTCCACGTGATACAGTTTTCTAGTTTTGATACTCAACTATTCACAGTCACAGCTCCCGCTGTGGGTTTGCTTCGTCTGAAGAGGATTTCCTCAAGAGGGGTTTTTATTCGTAACAATAGAAAAGGGCGGTTCCATGACGCCTGATCATGTCTGTGCTCACGGGGGGCGTGGCCAATGACTTAGTTAAACTTTTACAGGGAATACAGTTCTTTCATTCTAAAGGTTAACATCACATTACATCATTTCACAAATGGTTAAACTTTACTCATTCATTTTATACAAGAATTAGATGCAAACCCCATAATTGAGAAATGTACACATTCTGAGATATAGTTGTGTTTCCTGTCTTCCATGAGGTCACCAAATGAAACACATTTGTCAAACCCGTTCCTTAAGTGTCCACGGACCCTTCCCACATTCTCTTAAGTGGACATATAGTTTAATTCTCCCATTTTGGGGATTTAGGAGTTCGGCCACATGAAATCCTTTGTTTACTCTGTGGTCTCTCTCTCTGCATGAAAAGGGGGAGAGAGTCTCCACCAGGAATTTACAACCTGAGATAACAGAACCTGGGTGTAGGAGAGAGTGAGAGAGGGGGATTCCACGATCTACAGTGAGGGAAAAAAGTATTTGATCCCCTGCTGATTTTGTACGTTTGCCCACTGACAAAGAAATGATCAGTCTATAATTTTAATGGCAGGTTTATTTGAACAGTGAGAGAATCTGATTGATTGATTACTTCTGTGGACATGTATCTTTTATACAGGTAACGAGCTGAGATTAGGAGCACACTCTTAAAGGGAGTGCTCCTAATCTCAGCTTGTTACCTGTATAAAAGATACATGTCCACAGAAGCAATCAATCAATCAGATTCCAAACTCTCCACCATGGCCAAGACCAAAGAGCTCTCCAAGGATGTCAGGGACAAGATTGTAGACCTACACAAGGCTGGAATGGGCTACAAGACCATCGCCAAGCAGCTTGGTGAGAAGGTGATAACAGTTGGTGCGATTAGTCGCAAATGGAAGAAACACAAAATAACTGTCAATCTCCCTCGGCCTGGGGCTCCATGCAATATCTCACCTCGTGGAGTTGCAATGATCATGAGAACGGTGAGGAATCAGCCCAGAACTACACGGGAGGATCTTGTCAATGATCTCAAGGCAGCTGGGACCATTGTCACCAAGAAAACAATTGATAACACACTACGCCGTGAAGGACTGAAATCCTGCAGCGCCCGCAAGGTCCCCCTGCTCAGGAAAGCACATATACATGCCCGTCTGAAGTTTGCCAATGAACATCTGAATGATTCAGAGGACAACTGGGTGAAAGTGTTGTGGTCAGATGAGACCAAAATGGAGCTCTTTGGCATCAACTCAACTCGCCGTGTTTGGAGGAGGAGGAATGCTGCCTATGACCCTAAGAACACCATCCCCACTGTCAAACATGGAGGTGGAAACATTATGCTTTGGGGGTGTTTTTCTGCTAAGGGGACAGGACAACTTCACCGCATCAAAGGGATGATGGACGGGGCCATGTACCGTCAAATCTTGGGTGAGAACCTCCTTCCATCAGCCAGGGCATTGAAAATGGGTCGTGGATGGGTATGCCAGCATGACAATGACCCAAAACACACGGCCAAGGCATCAAAGGAGTGGCTCAAGAAGAAGCACATTAAGGTCCTGGAGTGGCCTAGCCAGTCTCCAGACCTTAATCCCATAGAAAATCTGTGGAGGGAGCTGAAGGTTCGAGTTGCCAAACGTCAGCCTCGAAACCTTAATGACTTGTAGAAGATCTGCAAAGAGGAGTGGGACAAAATCCCTCCTGAGATGTGTGCAACCCTGGTGGCCAACTACAAGAAACGTCTGATCTCTGTGATTGCCAACAAGTACTAAGTCATGTTTTGCAGAGGGGTCAAATACTTATTTCCCTCATTAAATTGCAAATCAATTTATAACATTTTTCACATGCGTTTTTCTGGATTTTTTTGTTATTCTGTCTCTCACTGTTCAAATAAACCTACCATTAAAATTATAGACTGACCATTTCTTTGTCAGTGGGCAAACGTACAAAATCAGCAGGGGATCAAATACTTTTTTTCCCTCACTGTACACTTACACACGAAGACAGACAGACAGACAGCTCGGACCTCAAAATATCTTGATAGGGACTAGTTCACTGTCACTTTTTTATAGAATTTGTACCTTTATTTAACTAGGCAAGTCAGTTAAGAACAAATTCTTATTTACAATGACGGCCTAGGAACAGTGGGTTAACTTGCCTTGTTCAGGAGCAGAACAACAGATTTTTACCTTGTCAGCTCGGGGATTCAATCTTTGATCCTTTCAGTTACTAGTCCAACGCTCTAACCACTAGGCTACCCTTCCGCCCCAGCCCCAAACATGCATGCACATGTTTGGGGCTGGAGCGGCAGTGTAGCCTAGTGCACATGGTTCACCACCAGCCCCAAAAATCAAAAAAATAAGCTACAGACCAGCCAAAACAAACCAGCCTAAACTCCCCCCTCGTACTCATGTGGAGGTTGAGCATTTCTGTAGAGAAAAGGGTAATCTTAGTTCAACTTGGTCTTGTCTGAATGATTACTGACTCAGCCCCCAGGTACATATCTAATTATTTTACTTACATTAAAGATGTCCACCAATACGACACCAGAGCCATAGGTTCTGATATTGCCTGTTTTAATTGTAAGAGTCTATCTGATAAGAACACCTTTTCTTTATACCAGCGCTGTTGTGAGTGGAAAAAACTACCATAGCAACTCAAAGCCATGCCAATTGTCGTCCATTACTTAAATTAAAAAGAATGTCAAAAGCTGGCTAATCTATGTAATGTATCTTTATCTATCTAATGTTGTATTTTTTTTATTTTGCACCATGGAATTTAGGGACTACTATGGAATTAAGTCTATGACTTTTTTTGTGATATAGTGTATGTACAGTGTGTGTGTTTTTTTTACTGGCAAATAAAATCAATCAATCAGACAGACAGACACCCCCTCCCATCACACACACACACACATACTATTTTGCTGTGAAATGCATTTTGAAGATGTGTTATTTTGCTGTCAGTCTCAGACTTATATATCTAATGACCGCTGTCTAAGGCGACTGGAATATTAAATTGGTATAAAAAATACAACTTTTTAAATGTGCATCCCCTTTGTTCCCCCCTCTGTACTCCCTGATCCAAATGGACAATGCATCACCTGGCCTTGATGCTTCAGATGTCTGGGTTCATAAAAAATCTTGAACTAGAGCCAGGGCTGTTGCCAGAGATAAAAGGACCATAAAAGGATGACAAAATGTATGGATGGCACGTCACCACCACGCCCTGGCATTTATAATAAACAAATGGTTTCTGTTTCCAATTTAAATTTCTCATTATACTGTGACTTTTGGAAAATGTGTTTTGATTTACCAATATTTTATCAGCAAAATTGTATAATTGATTATATTTACATGGCTCGGATTTTAATACGTATCGCCTCCCCTAAAAATAAAACAATAACTCAGAGGCGCATTGACATGATAAAAAACAAAACCACATATCAAACAGACTTGCCTGAGAAATTAACTGGCCATAACCATCATAGAATCCAATTCATGTCTTTGAGAGATGGTTCTGGGATGGGAGGTGGGGGGGACCCAAAAACATGGAAAGATAGACTTCACAGGCCCGGGTCAGACTGACATCAATGCAGCGTGCCAGTGTCGGCCACATTAACCCATAGCTAAATCCCATCACACAAATGTCAGTAGATCCGTTATGAAACCATGACATTTAGATCCAAGGTCTCCATTGTGGTTGTAGAGAGGAGGCTGGTGTTTGTCCATTATAAGCACCCCTTCCAACAGACACACATATGCTTGTCCACACCCACACACACGTCTAAACATAGAAACATTAAAGATCACAAGATTGAATTTCAAATATGTCAGGGATTTCTGTTCCATAAGATGACTTTAATTCTTGTGTATTTTTTGGAAGAAACAGTCATGGTTTTCTTTTTTCTTATTGATGAAAAAGAGAATACATTGATTATGATCCAGTATGACCATTTGTGTAAAAGGATTATAATATAGTAAAATGCAAGAAATCCACCAAATAATAATGTGAACTTCTATAGGTAAAAGGTAATCCACACCACGTGTTGCTTTGTTGAACAAACAATAAATGGAAGTTACAGTAATGATTTGACAAAATATATTTACAGTATACATTTACAGCTCCAATATGATAAGCAATTTATTTCATATATGTTTTTCTTCAAACATTTGTTGGTGGGATTTGAGTTGTTTGAGTCGCTTTGTTGTCAGTGAAAAGTAAAAAAGAAGAAGACAAAAAGAATTTAAGAAATAGCACAGGACTATAGTACCATAGACATACTGTACATCATTATAAAAACCTGAAATATTGGAACTATTCCTCTTTTTTTGTAGTTGAAAACCAATATGGATGAAGTCCTTGAATATAATCAAAATGTATGATTGTGTAATAAATTAAGATAAATTAGTTGCCAAAATGTATTTTACAAATTCATGTCTTTCCCAATGGGAAATTAACTACAGGCTTCCACATAATCATAGTTAATATTTTTTACATAGATATTTCATCAAAATGTCATAATTTAATAATTTAACATTAACCATGATTCCAACATCCAACCATTTTAAGCAGATTAATTACCTGTCGCAAAAACAAATCTCATGACAGGTCGATAGAAACAGCTAATTTGTCTTTAAAATGTCAATAACGTCGACAACACAACATACGCTAGACAAGGGTGGATCATTTTTTTATCTCTGAAATAGAATATGTAACAGTTGCCGTGGAAACACTTTTTTGTGCAAATATTGATGTAATAACCATCATGTCAAAGTAAACGTGGAGTCACACGATGATGTGTTGTGTTGTACCACCACGCCGTGGAAAAGCATGAAGAGTTTATTAGGCAGATGAAGTAACCGACTGGGCACAGACGTCAGTTCAACGTCTAGTTTTGATTTACATTGGGTTAATAAGTTGTCAACATTTAACCATGTTATAGGATTTAAGTTAAAAGTTGGTTGAAAAAAATATGAAATTCCCTTAGGTTGATGACTTTTAAAAAATCCAATCAGTTTTCCAATAACATGTACTTTTTTGGTTGAAATTATGTGGAAATAATGTAGATTCAACCAGTTTTGCCCAGTGGGAAGTTATTATGAACTTCAAAGAATAGTTCACCCAAATTACAAAATGATTTATACTTACCCTGTAAGTAGTCTATGGACAAGGTTTGACAACAATTCATGCTTTGGTTTAGTTTCGCTGGCACTGGTGCCACATGCTTACATTTTAGCATTTGTTGCACGAATCCAATTCAAGTCATGGGACAGATATTAACATTTTTCTTGCATCATGTTCAAATAACAGTCTGTGGATGGAAACCTAGCTACAGAAAGACAATTGTAGGAATAAAATGAATAGAACGCTACAAGTATGGTTTGTCAATGTGTCACCTTGATAACAGCCAATAGTTTGCATATCACTTCCATTACTACTTCTCAGTAGGACAGAGACAATCCGAGGGAATGCTTATGAGTAATTTGGAAAAACCCAGATACAAACTGAAGCATCATGACTGCTCATAATGAGTTATGTATGATGAAGAGCAAAGCCCAAATCCCTAAACAGGACAAGGTGTCATAAAGCTCTCATGTCACGGCCACAACACCTAACCCACACGGCTTAGATGCACGGGATGCTTAATGATTGCCTTCTCGCATTAGTTGGAAAGTCTGTGAGAGAGAGAGAGAGAGAGAGAGAGAGAGAGAGAGAG
>QNTS01000539.1:563882-622879 GCA_003317085.1 Hucho hucho | reverse complement strand
AGTTATTTTGCTAACGTAAACTATACAGAAAGAAACATCCCAGACGTACTCTATCTTCTTTGTTTAAGATGAAATTACAATGTAAAGCTGCTCCAACAGGCTTTCATGTAAAAGAGAGAGAGAGAGAGAGAGAGAGAGAGAGACTGGTGTTGATGATGAATAAGATATGGTACAACAGACTACAAACAGAAGCCTTCCCAATCCCATATTCATTCTCAAGACGTCTCCTTCTCCAACTCCTCCTCCAACAGACGGACAGACCAGCTTCCCAGAATTTCGCATAGGCACTGTCCTGGAAAATGGCACAAAGGTTTACTAAACTTGGTCGTTGGCTGTGGCACCAATTACTGGTAATATATATCAAATAGGTCCTGGGCCGGGACCCGTGAAATCAAGACTGATCATTACAATGACGACAACTGTCAGTCTGCTCACCGCCGAGCTCCAGCTGTTAAAATAATTAGCTCATGGCCTGTGAATAAAACAACAATACAACGAGCCGAGACGATGTCCAAAATATTTATAGCCTCAGATGCAGTGGCGATTTTAGCATGTAATTCGTGGTTGGGCAAACTAATTTTTTTATGCATGCCAGCAAAGCCAATACACAAAAAAATACATTCATTGCACTATAACGGTGACGAACAGTGCCCACAAACTGTTAGGGCCTACACAGAGCTTTCTTTTCAGCACCATGGAGTGAATCCTTAACACCGCTATACCTGGCTATCAGCGGAGCCTTGTCTGGCAGCATAACAGTTAATTCAGCCTTATTTACTGCCTTTTTAAAAAACTTAGCTGATATGGCTGACTTTCTTAATCAAATGTGGTTTCTACTGACAATTGAGATGTACAAACTATGGCACAAGGGAACGATGAGCGGATAAGAGGCAATCCGTAATTTCAATTAAGACATTAATGAGCGAGCTAAGACGGACGTAGTGAATATAACAATTTGTTCAGCACTTTTGAAATGTACAGTGACAGAATTCAGAACATGGGCTGATCTTACAGTGTTCTCCCTGTATACCAAGTTAGAACCATAGGGGGCTTATCAGCAGACAATGAAAGCTCTTACAATATTCAATGTTTACATTTCTCTAAAACAGGCTATGGGCTACAGTAATAAAAGCAGTTAATAAAAGCAGTTTATCATCCCCTAAAACTAGCTAGAATGATCCAATCTATGACTAGCTTACAAAACTTCTAACGTTAGCTTTAGAGTAGCCTAGCTAGCTAGATAGCTGCCTAGCTAACTGTAGCTAGCTAGGTTTATGCAATCACACAGCAAGCAACTAACATATGTATAGTGTTAAATGTAACCCTGCCTTGTTACAAAGTCTACTGTGTATAGTGTTAAATGTAATCCTACCTTAAATAAAGCTTATAGAATGAATAATTGCAGAAGAGCAGTGTAATCAGATGAACAAATAATGTTTTATGACATAAAATGTAAATACTGAAATTCAAATTTACAGAAACCCTTCTTTGCAAAACGCTCAGCCCTGCTGTAGTAGTTCACTAAACTACAGAGTATGTTGTCCATTGATGTTGTCTCTGGCTTTTTTTTTTATATCAGATTCAAAATGTCGTTTAAGGTTTGTGGTAGTTTAAAAGGGTTTGATCCAACTTAGGTCAGGAGTGTTTCCAATTCACATACCCAGCCCTATAGTCATAGCCCTGATAAAAAGGGAAGCTATTTATAACAATAATCTTTTGTCATAGCCTATGAATAGGACCCAGAGTTTTACCTGACCAGGTCATGAGATCAGGAAACATTTTGACACACCACTTTTGAACCTGTCGTGCCACCTCTGCCTGACACCTGCCTGCCGCTGGTGCTGCTACGGACCGGGGTACAGCGTCTTCAGACATACACACATGCACGGACTGGGGAACAAGGCCAGGTCTTCAAACTAGGGATTCACGACATATCGTTA
This sequence comes from Hucho hucho, assembly GCA_003317085.1. Lineage (NCBI taxonomy): Eukaryota > Metazoa > Chordata > Actinopteri > Salmoniformes > Salmonidae > Hucho > Hucho hucho. The sequence goes on along the minus strand of QNTS01000539.1, from coordinate 620,939 downwards.
AGCAATCCGGAATCGGCCGATATTAGCAAAGAATTCTAACATCGGCATCGGTCCGATGTCTAGTTTAACGTTGATGTGCAAAACCGATGTCAAAGCTGACATGCAAACCTATATAACGTAGGTAGATGACGTAATGACGCCACGAAAAATACAACGCTACACAGAACAAAAGCAGAAAAATACTAAGTGCACTCTTCCAACAAATAAACAAGTTCAAGTCGAGCAGTCGTTTGAGAGTACGAAAATTTCAGCGTGACAACTCAAAAGCGAAATCCATTAACGCCAAGATAATAGAATTCATTGCCCTTGACAATCAATCGTTCTCTTTCGTGGATGATGTTCGCTTTCGCCGACTGGTCGAGCACCTCGAGCCCCGGTACACACTACCAAGTAGGCGCTATTTTTCAGATGTTGCCCTACTGGATTTACACAGTATTGTTGGAACACACATCCCTGAGCTACTTGCTATGGGTGTCACTGTTATTAGCTTCACGACTGACATTTGGATCAGCGATGTCATCCCCATAAGCATACTGAGTTTAACAGCACAGTGGGTCGATGAGGATTTTGTACTGAGGAAAGCCGTATTGCATGCTCAAGAATGTGCTGGTTCTCATACCGCTGCTGCCATTTCAATGGCATATGAGAACATGTTAGAAACTTGGAAACATGAACACACTCCTAGCTCCATTCAAACAACTGACTAGAGAAATAAGCTCATCAACTGCGTCTGCAGCAGACGTGATACCCTCTGTCATGGCATTGAAACGCCTGCAGAACAAAACTGACAACACAGAACGTGGAGTTAAAACATGAAAAAGTACTCTACAAGAGGCTGTGAACAAGTGATTCAGTGAAATTCTCTCTGCCTCTTTACTGTGTCGCCACCATGCTTGATGCTAGGTACATGTACAGCTACTTTGATGCAGACAAGAAACAGGGTTTATGTGAAATGTTAGACACAGCTGGACAAGATTGAAACGGACACAGTGACAGTGCGCACCAATGAAGAGAGGCCACGGACAGACAGAGCTGAAACTTCAGTGCTTGACATGTATGATGAAATCCTGGTTGAGAATGAACAAATGAACAACGAAACAGCACAACAAGTAAGTGAAATGAATACGTTTTGATTATGTTTTACTGGTAATGGGGACATGTGTGTGTTTCAACTATTTAACTGTGCTAGAATGCTTAAAAGGCCGCAATTTTTTTATATCGGTATCGTTTTCTGGGGCAAGGAAAATATTGGATATCGGATCAGCCAGAAATGTCATATCAGTGCATCCTAAACACACACACAGACTGGGGAACCAAGTGTCTTCAAACAAGGCCTTGGACACTGGAAGATAATATGTCATCGTTGAGGTAACATCAGGGAGAAGGGAGCAGCTACCCAAAATATAGCAATTGTTGGAGAAGGGAGCAGCTACCCAAAATATAGCAATTGTTGGAGAAGGGAGCAGCTACCCAAAATATAGCAATTGTTGGAAGCAGCCTTTTGTTATGACCCTGTGTTCATAGCAAAGCAGAGTTTTGATCTTTCTGTTCACTCGCCACAGCCATTAGGAAGCTGTTCTGGTTCAACATCCCTCTTCATTATTCATTAAATTACAATTTTAAATTATGACGATAATGTGTGTGAAGAGAGAGTGTCTTTGTGCAAATTTGTATGCTTTGCACATTTATGTATAGAGTTAGCATGACATGGCCCACCATGCTAGATAGGAGAAGGGCAGTAGGTTCACAAAAATTACAAAAATCTAAAGGATGTGTGATAAAATATATGTTTTTATAAACAGAAATAATATTTTGAAATATTAAATGGGCAGATTCCCATTTCTGTTCAATCCAGCCAGAGCCAACAGAACAGCTTCAATGAGCCTTGGCATAGATTCTGCAAGTGTCTGGAACTCTATTGGAGGGAAGCCACACTATTCTTCCACGGGAAATTCCATCATTTGGTGTTTTGTTGGAAAATGCTGTCTAAGGCGGCGCTCCAGAATTTACCAATTGGGTTGAGATCAGGTGACTGAGACACACACCCTTTCAACCCACTGCTCTCATTTTGAGACCCCTTTTTCAAAGTCACTGAGATCTCTTCCTCTAGCCATACATGAACCTAAGCATGAGGGGATGTTAATTGCTTAATTACCTCAGGAATCACACCTGTGTGGAAGCATCTGCTTTCAATATACTTTGTATTCCTAAGTGTTTCATTTATTTTGGCAGTTAACTGTATGTGTTGTGTATGGAGACCTGCACAGATAATTATTTAATTGAATTCCTTTATGCTTTATTGTGTGTGACTAGGTCACTAAGGGCTTGATTCAATTTGTATCATAGAAGTTCAGTGCTATAGCACGATTTAAACTTAAAGGCAATGTTCCTGCGTTCGCAGAGACTTCATTTACGGTAAGTGCTGCACATGTCGGCTCAATCGAAATGACCTTAAATTTCAAATTGTGCTATAGCGCTGGACTTCCGCAATATGGATTGAATCATGCCCAAATTCTCGGTAATACTGTACACATACTATGCACTCTTATACCCTCCCTCACCATACAGCCCTCCCTTCCTCACCATCCACACATTGCCACTCATAATCTGGTGTTCCTGAAAAGCAAAGTGTAACAGTAATTAGCTGAACACAGTGCTAAAGCTGTCAAGTGGTTAAGCAGGCATAAGCGAGTAGACTTCACGGGAGCAGGGGGACGGGGAAGAAGGGGCTGGGCAGCCAGTATCTGATCTATGGGGGGAGAAGCTGTCAAGCGGTTGAGTAGGCATAAGCTAGGAGCCTTCACGGGAGCAGGGGGATGGGGAACAGGGGCCTCGGCTGGGCAGCTAGTACCTGATCTATGGGGGGAGATGGTGAAGATGAGAACAGATAAGAGCCACATGAGGCCCTCTGACAAAGGAGGAGTGCCCTGCAGTACTTTGAATTGCACATACAAACACACACCGATGCTAAGGGCTAAAACACTCAGCATAACTCTACATCATGATATATATATCTGTTGTGGAAATTCTTACACAGGGACACTCAAAGGCAATCTCAATTGAATCATCCTTTATTTGTCAGCGCGCTGGAGAGGTTCCAACCAACTCAATGCACCATAGCGCACATGTCAGGAGCTCTGCTTGGGCAGTCCCCGCAGTGGTCTAATATAAGGCTATACACAGACAAGTTGCATGATTTACTATAATTTAATTAATCATTACCGTTTTGTTTTATTCATGTGACCGACCAATACTAGTTCATAACATGTGACAGACCAATACCTCACGAGGCGTCTTCTCTCTAAGCTGAGACCTTAAAACGTTCTCAAAACAAGGTTCTCAAAACAAGGTCTGCCAAATTGCAGCTACTGATGGTGAGTATTCGTTCAGTCAGCCACTTGCATGAACACAGAAATTGGTTTATAGAACAGCACATAAATAGAACACAGAAATTAGTTATAAGAAAATCACATTAAATTCCCTTTACATATCACTGAATGCAATCACATACATTTATTGTCATGATATGAATTGCTGTAACATAAAAATTCCACATAAAATAAGGTTTATGTGTATACCACAGCCCACTCAAGTAATAGAATAGGAAACTCTGCAACACTTTAGGTCTCACGAAAAAACTACATATGAAATCAGGGCATACTGTCTGTACTGTTTCCTCGACTTTGTTTTTAGTCAATGGTTATACACCCTCTAGTGGTATTAAAATACAAATAGTAACCCCTACTTTGACGAGATAGCCTTAATATTTTCATAGAAACACCACAGAAAACCACTGTATTTTTAAGATGTGGAAACTAAATATATCACAAAGCTTGTGAAAAGGATTTTACATAACATTAAGAGAGACCATATGCAACGGGTTCACCAAAACACTTAACCTATTCATCCCTCAGTGATCCATTTCTTCATGAAATAAAGATTGAAGAACAGTATCTATTTCATGTATTAGTCTTACAACATTTGCTTATGGTATTGTACTAAATTGAGCCAAAACACTTTATTACTGTTTTAAGTAACTTTAAAATACTTAAAAAATATAGGTTTTATGTAGTTTTTACTAATTCAACAGACCTGAGAGAAAATCTACAAATACTTGACATGAAATGCTTCATGTTCAATTGATTTTGACAGTAAAAAACACTCAGGCACCTATTCTGGAGCCGTGCTGGTGATTACAGGCATGTTGGGACACTAAAAGTCATCCCCAGTTTGCCTCACCAACACCACTGGTCGTACCTCCCACCACCATCTTGTCCCTCTAAAACGAGATGCCTTCTGGGGGTGTGTTAGCATAGGCTGTTGTTGTTGCACCATTGACTATGTATAATTCTCTCCAAATCAGTTTCACCCCCCGACCCCCCAACACAGCCTCCCCGATTTAACGACCAGAAAAAGGTCACATTTTTGAGAAGTGACTTCAATGCATGTTCCATGCTGGGTCGTCACTTTCGATTTCCTAAAACTCTTTTGTGTCACACACTCATCAAGCTCACGGAACGTACACACTCCACCTCATGGCGCAACAGTGACTGTGCAATTTTTTCTCTAATGTAAAAACATTTATACCGCAGTTTGCTCTGATTTATTCTATGAGCCTCAAGTCGGGGGTGGAATTGTCAGGGATTCCTACTTCCCAATGTGACTTTTCTCTAATTCCACCCCTGCTTAAACCTGAACTGAATATGAACATTAAGAGAGCAAAAGGGAATTCATTCCGACATTCAGAAAAACACTCTACACATACAATATATTTTACAGTATCTACAACTGTATAAAAAGAGAACTGTACTTTAGGGAGAGACTGAACCCATCCCCCCATCTGTTTCATTTATCCCTCAACCCATCCAACAACCTTAAACTCAGTTTGAGGGAGCCACAGGACACCCCTCTGAGAGGGCAGAAAAACAACTGTCTTTTCCTTTTGGGGTTTGCTCACTGGACATAGAGGGGGGATCTTTAACTCCCTGCATTAGAATTAATGGAGCATGTGATGTAGCCATGATCTGCAGTGGGCTCCCAACTCGCAGGTGACACTAGTCTACGCGGGTCCATGTATTGTGACCTAAGTGAGCTATATCATAACTGCATGTGACTGCTGATGACTAGTGACCTTTCCCTAGTCTGGAGCCATCCATTTCAATTACGACACTGTAGCGGGGAAAGAGTCGGAGTGCCCAGCTGAAAAGCATACAGTATGTTTCGACTGTGTACTCTACTGAATATTGCTGTTACTGTGACAGGCCTATAGGCAGTGGTGTAAAGTACTTAAGTAAAATACTTTTCAGTACTACTTAAGTCGTTTTTGGGAGTATCTGTACTTTACTATTTATATTTTTGACTACTTTTACTCCACTACATTCCTGAAGAAAATAATGTACTTTTTACTCCTTACATTTTCCCTGACACCCAAAAATACATTTTGAATGCTTAGCAGGACAGGAAAATTGTCTTATTCATGCACTTATCTAGAGAGCATCTCTGATCATCCCTACTGCCTCTGATCTGGCAGACTCACTAAACACAAATGCTTTGTTTGTAAATTATGTCTGAGTGTTGAAGTGTGCCCCTGGATATCCGTAAATTAAAAAAAAACAAGAAAACTGTGTCTTCTGCTTTGCTTAATATAAGACATTTTAAATGATTTATACTTTTAATTTTGATACATTTAAAACCAAATACTTTTAGACTTTTACTCAAGGAGTATTTTACTGGGTGACTTTTACTTTTCCTTGAGTCATTTTCTTTTAAGGTATCTTTACTTTTACTCAAGTATGAAAATTGGGTACTTTTTCCACCACTGCCTATAGGCCATTTCATGTGAAGGGGGACGCTAAATATTTGAGGTATCTCAGATTGTTCTGGTCATATCATTGAAAGTACCACTCTGGATATTTGACATGTTTGAGGAGCATAACAAAAAAGGGTTGTTTTGAGATAAGAAAGATGTACTATGCAGAAATCGCTCTGCCATTTCCTGGTTGCTAAAATTCTAATAGTTTACATAATTTCAGTTTACGCGACAAAACAAGCAAGTATAGAGTAGAGAATCATTGTACCATCTAAACCACTGTGAAATATATTTTCCATAACCAAAATATTGTATTTTCAGCTGTTTGAAACTGGTGTACAAAACCGAAAGTAAAAGATGCAAAAACAAAACTTAAGATTTGATTTATTAGAATCCCCATTAGCCTACGCCAATGGCGACAGCTAGTCTTACTGAGGTCCGACACATAACATTAAGGACAAAATACAATTTACATATATTTAAAAACATTAACATGTAGCGTGTGTGTGTGTGTGCACCTAGTTACACTACCGTTCAAAGTTTGGGGTCACTTACTGTAGAAATGTCCTTGTTTTTCAAAGAAAAGCACAGTTTTTTTGTCCATTAAAATATCCTCAAATTGATCAGAAATACAGTCTAGACATTGTTAATGTTGTAAATGACTATTGTAGCTGGAAACGGTAGATTTTTTATGGAATATCTACATAGTCGTACAGAGGCCCATTGTCAGCAACAATCACTCCTGTGTTCCAATGGCACGTTGTGTTAGCTAATCCAAGTTTATAATTTTAAACGGCTAATTGATGATTAGAAAACCCTTTTAAAATTATGTTAGCATAGCTGAAAACTTTTGCTCTGATTAAAGGATCAATAAAACTGGCCTTTTTTAGACTAGTTGAGTATCTGGCGCGTCAGAATTTGTGGGTTCGATTACAGGGTCAAAATGGCTAGAAACAAAGAAACTTCTTCTGAAACTCATCAGTCTATTCTTGTTCTGAGAAATTAAGGCTATTCCACGCAAGAAAATGCCAAGAAACTGAAGATCTCGTACAACGCTGTGTACTACTCCCTTCACAGAACAGTGCAAACTGTCTCTAACCAGAATAGAAAGAGGAGTGGGAGACCCCGGTGCACAACTGAGCAAGAGGACAAGTACATTACAGTGTCTAGTTTGAGAAACAGATGCCTCACAAGTCCTCAACTGGCAGCTTCATTAAATAGTACCCGCAAAACACCATTCTCAACATCAACAGTGAATAGGCGACCCTGGGATGCTGGTGTCAAGGCTTTGTGTAGCTGGCAAAAAGGAGTCAGGTGCAGGAGAGTTGAGATGCGTGGAAACAAGGTACTTAATGACACCACCAGTACACACAGAGTACATCGGTGCAGGCAAGATACCAACCACAAAAAATACACGGGCGTAAAATCCACAACCCGGAGAAAACACAATAATATCTGTCAGCATACAGACTGAGAACAATCGAATCACGCACAAAACATAAGGGGGGACAGAGGATTAAATACATACCGCGTGATTAGGGGAATGAGCAACAGGTGTGAAAATGTCACAAGACAAACTAATAGATAACGGAAAAAAAGAGCGGTGATGGCTAGAAAGCCGGTGACGTCGACCGCCGAACACCGCCCGAACAAGGAGAGGGGCCGACTTCGGCGGAAGTCATGACAGTACCCCCCCCCCCCCTTGATGCGCGGCTCCAGCGGCGCGCCGACACCGGCCTCGGGGACGACCCAGAGGGCGAGGCGCAGGGCGATCCGGTCGGCGATGATGGAACTCCCGCAGCAGTTCAGGGTCCAACACATCCACCACCGGAACCCAGCATCTCTCCTCCGGGCCATACCCCTCCCACTCCACGAGATACTGAAGTCCCCTGGCCCGACGTCTCGAATCCAAGATGGAACGGACGGAGTACGCCGGGGCCCCCTCAATGTCCAGAGGGGGCGGAGGAACCTCCCGCACCTCAGATTCCTGGAGTGGACCAGCCACCACCGGCCTGAGGAGAGACACATGGAACGAGGGGTTAAAATGGTAATTGGGGGGAAGCTGTAACCTGTAACACACCTCGTTCACTCTCCTCAGGACTTTGAAGGGCCCCACAAACCGCGGACCCAGCTTCCGGCATGGCAGGCGGAGGGGCAGGTTATGGGTCGAGAGCCAGACTAGGTCCCCCAGTCCGAACACCGGGGCCTCACTGCGATGACAGTCCGCGTCTTTTGGCGCGGCGCAGCTTGCTGGAGGTGACCATGGGCGGCTTCCCAGGTCTCCTCCGCTCGCCTGAACCAATCGTCCACCGCAGGAGCCTCGGTCTGACTCCGATGCCACGGTGCCAGAACCGGCTGGTACCCCAATACCACCTGAAAGGGGGAGAGGTTAGTGGAGGAGAGGCGGAGCGAGTTCTGCACCATCTCTGCCCAGTGCACGAACGCCGCCCACTCCCCCGGCCGGTCCTGGCAATAAGACCGCAGAAACCTGCCCACATCCTGGTTTACTCTCTACACCTGCCCATTACTCTCGGGTGATAACCTGAGGTAAGACTGATCGACGACCCCCAGACGCTGCATGAACGCCTTCCAGACTCTCGAAGTGAACTGGGGACCTCGATCAGTCACTATATACTCAGGCACCCCGTAGTGCCGGAAGACGTGTGTAAACAGGGCCTCCGCTGTTTGAAGCGGGTAAAAAACATGGCCCACCTTGCCTGATGAGAATTCAGTCTCCTCGCTGCCCGGATGTACTCCAGGTTGCGGTGGTCAGTCCAGATGAGAAAAGGGTGTTTGGCCCCCTCAAGCCAGTGTCTCCACGCCTTCAAGGCCTTAACCACAGTCAACAACTCCCGGTCCCCCACATCATAGTTCCGCTCCGCCGGGCTGAGCTTCTTCGAGAAGAATGCACAGGGGCGGAGCTTCGGTGGCGTGCCCGAGCGTTGAGAGAGCACGGTTCCTATCCCAGCCTCGGACGTGTCCACCTCCACTATGAATGCTAAAGAAGGATCCGGGTGGGCCAGCACGGGAGCCGAGGTGAACAAAGCTCTTATGTGCCCAAAAGCCCTGTCCGCCTCAGCCGACCATTGCAGATGCACCGGACCCCCCTTCAGCAGTGAGGTAATGGGAGCAGCCACCTGGCCAAAACCCCGGATAAATCTCCGGTAGTAATTGGCAAACCCTAAAAATCGCTGCACCTCCTTTACCGTGGTGGGAGTCGGCCAATTACGCACGGCTGCAATGCGGTCACTCTCCATCTCCAATCCTGATGTGGAGATGCGATATCCTAGGAAGGAGACGGTCTGCTGGAAGAACAAGCATTTCTCAGCCTTGACGTTCCAACCTCCCTCTGTGGTGGTATATAAAAAAACAGATGAAAAAACTCTGGGTAAATAGTGAGGTCTGCAGCTTATCATAAGATACTCCACCTCAGGCAAAACTTTGAGACTTCCTTAGATATCGTGCACCAACTGTTGTTTACATAAATGCATATGCCCCCACCCCGTGTCTTACCAGAGGCTGCTGTTCTGTCTTGCCGATAGAGTGTATAACCCGCCAGCTCTATGTTCTTAATGTTGTCGTTCATCCACGACTCGGTGAAGCATAAAATATTACACTTTTTAAGGTTCCGTTGGTAGGATATATGTGCTTTCAGTTTGTCCCATTTATTTTCTCGCGATTGAACGTTATCTAGCAGAACGGACGGCAAGGGCAGATTAGCCACTCGTCGCCTGGTCCTCACAAGGCACCCTGATCTTTTGCCTCGGAATCGCTGTTTCCTTCTCCAGCGAATCGCAGGGATCTGGGCCTGGTCGGGTGTCAACAGTATATCCCACGCGTCCGACTCATTGAAGAAAAACTCTTCGTCCAGTTTGAGGTGAGCAATCCCAGTTCTGATGTTTAGAAGCAGCAACATTATGTACAAAACAACTTACGAACAACCCCCCAAAAAAATAGCATGATTGGTTGAGGGCCGAAAAGACTATCAAGCATTTCACACATATTATTTAGATACTGACTGTTAGCACTTGGTGGCCTATAGCAACACCCAAAAATAACAGGCTTTAGATGTGCCAGGTGAACCTGCAACCACAACAATTGACATAAGATCTTCTCTAAGCATTACAGGGATATGGCTATGAATATATATACAGCGACACCTCCCCCATAAACATTCCTGCCTCTTCTGTAGATGTTATATCCTTGTATTGCTACTGTTGTATTATCAAATTAATTACTTAAGTGAGTCTCAGAAATGGCTAATATACGAATGTTATCTCATGTTAGCAAGTTATTGATTTCATTAACCTTATTTCTAAGGCTACATATATTAATATGGGCAATTTTCAGCGCTTATCAGGCATAGACATAATATAGAAAAGAACAAACAAAGCAAGAAAAAAATATATACATTTAGCAGTCATTAATCAGTCGGTGTGTGTAAGTGTGTCTGTGTGCTGCGGGGTTGAAGGTACGAACCCATAGGCTTGGCTCTCTCATCCCTTCCAGGCTTTTGGGAGGGAGGGTGGACAATGAGCCTGTCATAACAGATATAAGCAAGTTCCCCACATCTTCTGGCAGCTTTCATAGCTGGGATAACTTCTTTCTTCTTCTGGCACACAGCTTCAGGATAGTTATTGTTGAGGAAGATGTATTTGGCTATTTCCAGAACAGCTACCTTGTCCTTGAACCTCAGGAACTTGACTACTATCGGCCTGAGCCTGTCACCTGGGCCGGTGGTGGGTTTTCCAGTCCTGCTCCACCTCAATCTTCCTGTAGTCCATCTTCAGTTTCTCCGAGATAATTTCCCTCACTTTGGCCTCACACTCCGTCCAGGGCTCATGTGGAGATTCTGCAATTCCGTCCACAACAATGTTGTTCCGTCTTGATTGTCCCTTGAGATGATTGGATATCTCTGTCCTTGTTATGATGGATTCACATCCAGAACTGATGTCCTCTCTCTATGACTAACAGATTGCTGTCATCTTGCAGTTCTTCTGTTTAAACTCACCGAGCTGACCCTGGGAGAACTGCAAACTGTTCTGCAGGTCCTGGACCTCTCTGATCAGGTTGTCCATTATTTTATTAGTTGACTCCACCAGTATTTGGACACAACACTTGAAGCTATTTTCTTATTGTTGTAACAACTGCTTGTAGAACTCTTTTTGTTTGTTTAAAAGATCCTTCACCTGTGAGACACCACTGTCCTCAACAGTACTCCCGCCGGCTTTGGTCTTTGTCATGGTAGCAACGTAGGTTACGCTGTTACTCCTCGCAGTTCCAGATAGGGCAGGTAGCAGGGAAGATTGGAAACAACAACAACAAACAGCAGGGATCTAGACAGCCACAAGCCCGGGACAATCCGCGGTCCCAGCCTCAATGGCTAACCGTGTTGCGGGCCCCGTTCAAGCCTCAAGAAAACCCTGCTAGCTTGATAGGCAGCTAGCTAGCAGCTGGGCTAGCTGCTACGCCAAATAGCTCCTCAGACCCGGCCTTGGTGGGCAGGATCACTGGACAGATACAGTAGTAGCGGTCCCAGCAACTGATGCCAACCGCATCACGGGATCCTAACTCAAAAGGTAGCTAGCTAGTAACCAAACTTTTTCAATAGACTTACAAAACCTTTCAAAACAACACATTTTCCAAAACAACAAACCAAGCTATCCCTTGTTTCGCATTCAACAGGAAGTGAAATGTTTTGGACTTAAGAATTGTAAGCATAGAAATGGCGCACATACTGTAGAAAAGATCTACCACTTCTTAGACTTGCTTTCAATGAGAATGACAGATCTATAACACACATTTCTATGTGAATTTGGTTGGATCTGCCAAAATGTTACATATTGCAGCTTTAATGTTCTTTTTAATCTTGAATAAATTATTCATCCCAAAAATATTTTGTCCTTATTTTAAAGCACACTATAAGGAGTATGACACCAAGATGTTGTCTGTATCATGTACGGTTCACAAATCATAGGGTCTTACAGGAGGCATGTATACAGTAGGTCTAAAAAGGGCCTAATAGCCACTTCCATCATGATTTTCTAGAAAATTGTTTCTGATACAAATGTAAAAAGCATGTCAAACATCCTTCCTCAGGATTAAGTACCTATGTGAGATACCAAAAATATTTTGCATCCCCGCTTAAATGGAATCCCCCGATGCTCTCCCTGGCACTCATGTAACACATCCAGATTTTTTGTTTATTTGAGCCCTGCTGTTTCTTTATGTATTGTACTATTGCACAACTGTTGTAGTAGCAACTTATCCTGGTGTACCATTTACAGTAACCCTGTGAGACCCACAGTTGCACAAATGCAACGCTGCCTAAATTTAATCCTGAACAGGTCCTAAACTAAGAAATCAGGTCAAACACGCCAGTGCATCTCCTTAGACCCAAACGTATCTCTTAGTAGTATTTGTTGTCTCTCAGTGTGATTATTGTGGCATCAGTAGCCTCTGAAACATTAAAAACCTGTCCACTCATCTGATATCAGACTGGTCTCATACACAAGTATATATTGGTAGCCATCCATGCAAGTACATGACTTGAAATACGTTTTCCTGTCTTCTCTAATATGTAGTGATTATGTAGAAAAACTACATTGAGAAACAAACATTCTGAGCCAGAGCTACAGGTTGTGTTGCAAAAACTCAACTTTGGGCTTAAAGGGTTGAATAACTGAGACATAGGGCCACATTCATATGTTGATAGACAAGTAAGATACATAGTTTTTCTTCCAAATAATGCAAATATGAAAAACCAAATTCTCCAGGAGTAAATTTGATGTTCACTCTACACATCAAAAGAACAAAAATGTATATATTTAAAAAAAAAAAAATGGTTTATGAGGTCAAACTACTGCCATTGACAATCATTCATTTTATGGTAAAGAAGTAACTCACTGGGCACAGACGTCAATTCAACATCTATTCCAAGTTGGTTCAACGTAATTTAATTGAACCAGTGTGTTCGCAGTGGGAAGATAGGAGATTATCTCTTCAAGTTAATCCAAAAACGACAACCAAATATTACTAAAAGTAAGTTAGATGTTCTCCATACATAGAAAACCCACAAAATAGTTGATACTTTCAAAAATGTATGTTTTGATAGTAAAATACTCACATTTGGATTGATCAAGTTGATCAATCTAGCTATTTCAGACAAAAGATGACTGTATTTCAGACAGTTTTCTTAACACAATATTTTCCTACCATAACATTTTCATAATCAACTAGTGACATAATGAAGTATTTCTGAAGGGTAATACATTGTTTCCATCATTTGGATCTATGCCTGGGTCTCATACGGTTGTTTAGTCGGGGGCATCCTAAATGTGAGAGTCTGAGGTTACACTCAATGCAAAATGTCTGAGTGAATGGAGACGCATAGAGAGAAACTGCTGAAGGGGGGGCACACTTAACAACCTGTACCACGGTAGAGGCAGTATAATACTCACATGAACCCGCTACACTTCTTTGAGCTTTTCTCTTAGTTGAATGTAATTTTGCATTTGAAGTTCAGAGTGGCAGAGATTGTGACCAAAATGCAGTGTTCTCTGGGAAATACTTTTCTCCAAATAAACACATTAAAGCATTCAATGTACCCTACCTAAACCTGTAGAAATCACTTTTACCACCAGGTGTAGACACTTCCTGTCATCAGAAGATATTATTTGACTGTCAGCATTGTAAGAAGGCCCTGGTTTCACTGAATGCTGGTGTATGGATGGACACACTATAGAAAACAAATACAGCATAATACCAATGACGTGAATAGTGAATACCATAAATAGACTATGCTATATAACACATGCTAAGATTTATTTAAATTCTTGTTTAAATAGTCACCCACAAAAAGACTTGTCAGTCAGTGATTTCAGTCTAAATTTGATTCATTTTAGTTCAGTTCTTGGCATTGTTTTATCTTTATATTGGCAGTTGAGGGAGAGGTGTGGCCACATTCTATCAAATAGAAAATTATTCGTCAACATCACACACATTTTGACATTTACGCAATGAGCCACAGGTTTTCTACTTTTCCCCGATCGCTTCATCATCTCCACCTTTCTTTACCTCATGTAGGCACTCTGCTAGCTGTCAGTCAACCCCAGAGACGAGACCCAACACAGGATACACAACCTCAGATCTTATCAGCTATTCATTTAACCATTCTATATTAAATTCCCTGGTATAGGTATAGACAGGGGTTAGAGAGGGGGGCCAGTAACCGAATGGTTACTCCACCTGGCTTCAAATGTGAAAACATTTGTTTGAGCTGCAGAATACTGCAATGGCTTGTGGTTATTGTCAAAAAGACAATCTTCTCACGGGACTATGTAAAACATGGTACATTGATGCCCTAGATTTAGCATGTGTGTTTTGCAGAGAAAACACTGGTCATGGTGTGATCATCATTATACACCTCGACTTGATTTCTAGATGTAATTATCTAATTGATCATATAATCTACATTGATAGATCATGGTCTTAGAAAAACTGGAAGAACACACATCCTTAAAGTGTTCAACTTAATACCAAGCACTTCTGACTTGAAAATGGAATTTGACTGGTTGTGACCAAAACTGTAACTTTGCACTAGCTCTAACAGGAATGACAAAGATCTGCTGAAGAAAATGGGGGTGGAATTTGCGGCACAGTCATTCTCTTCAGAAGTGTTTACAAACAGTTCTAAAAGTCCCTTTTCTTTCAAACACCAGAGTTAACGGACTGTCTTGGATAGCAGGTGAAACGCTGAAGTCTTACAGGGGATCTTGTATTTTGCATATTTGTCATTATAGATATGCAATCATTTATATTCAACGCAAAACTGTCTATGAATTCAGTATTGATGAACTATAGTTGTAGAAGTTAATATATGTATTGTTAATATATGCATTAGCTCAGTATTTATTTATTTGTGTCCTTTGTGGACAAATCAAATTTGTAAAAAATAATTATTAGCTCTCACACAGTTCAAACTCCAGCACACTAGATTATTGGGTTCTCCATGAAGTGTTCAATGGATCTCAACCAACATTTTGGGTTATTCATCAGGGTTCATCGACAATTTTTTTAACAGGAGAAATGTCTACCAAAATCTCTGTGGATCCGTTGGATTTAAACACCTCTGACACCAACCAGATGTGTGACGTCTTTGTCTACCAGAGAGCTGCCTTGATCACCTTCCCAATCTTCTACTCTCTGGTGTTCCTTATCAGTTTATGTGGCAACAGCCTTGTCCTGTATGTGACCTGTCAGAAGAAGCAGAAGTTCAACTCCACGTCTCTTTACCTGGTCAACCTGGCTGTGTCTGATGCATTGTTCACATTGGCACTGCCAGGGAGAGTCATTTACTACATCAGACAGTTTGACTGGCCCTTTGGGGATTTGCTCTGCAGGCTGGCTACTATGCTGTTCTTTTCAAACACATACTCAGGTAAGGTGTGTGTATTGTATGGGGAAAAATGTGTAAGAGCTGCAGCATACCGCAGTGGGTTGTGGTTATAGTCAAAAATAAATTTCTCTCACAGGTTTATAGAAAACATTTACATTTATGCCCTAGTTTTTGCATGTGTGTGTGTGTCTGTCTGTCAATTTGTTTCTCTGTCTGCTTGCCTGTCTGCCGGCTTGTATCTTCTGTTTATTCATCCACCCATTCAATATCCCATCTCCCTCTCTTTCACCAGGCATTGCCTTCATGACATGTATCAGTCTAGACCGGTACCTGGCCATGGTCCACCCCCACCGGCTACAGTACTTGCGGAGCGTCAAAGTGGTGCGAGGGGTCTGCTGCCTCGTCTGGCTACTGGTGTCTCTGGAAACCGCCCCCCTGCTCTTCCGTACCATGCTCCATGACCACAGAGGCCGACGAACCTGCATGGAGTACTTCACCTTTGAGGGTACTCACTCCACCCCTTATCTTCTCCTCCTGGCCTGTACTGTTTCCTTCTGTTTCCCCTTACTGGTCATCATTGTGTGTTACACCCGGATCAATCTCAAACTGAGTCGCACAGACAGACAGAATCCACTGACGGGCCGCTCGGGTCGTAGCCGCAGAGCCAACAGTATCATCCTCCCCATCCTCCTCACCTTCGTCCTGTGCTTCAGCCCTTACCACCTCAACATCATGCAGTTCATGCTGAGGAAGATGCTGGGTCAGCCCAAGTGTGACGAGATGCAGGCATTCAAGGCTTCCCTACAGGTAGGACCTGCTAAAGTGAATGTCAGTTGTTGGTCTGTTCGTTTGTCTGTCTGTCAGTCGGGGAGACTGTTGGTGGGTGTGTCTGTCTATAAAACATGGTAGATTTACATTTATGCCCTAGTTGAATCCTTTTGTGAGAGTGTTTGTGTGGCTGTCAGTCAGTATGTCCGACTGTTTAGAGTTTTCTTTTCTTTGTGATACATTGAAATCCTCAACAACATTTTTTTTTTAAAGGCATTGTGTCCCTGCAGGTGACTGTCTCCATGATGAACCTTAACTGTTGTCTAGACCCTGTCATCTACTTCTTTGCCATTTAGACGTACAAGCAGAGGGTGATGAGTCTGTTCAAGGGCTACTTTCTACCCCTGCCCCTTTCTCCAAAACCACCACAGACAACAGCAGCAGCAACACCTAAACATCAACGCCTGAGCGACACCAGTAGGAAGACACTGGGGTAGTTCTTTATTAAACCAGAAAGAAGTTGAGGAAGCCATTGAAGGTTATTGCAACTAGTTGATTTCTGCATCTAGGGTTTGATTTGAGGTGTGATCATGGGTGTTATATTTGTGTACCAAACTGGGAATTTTGTTTTGCAATACTGAGCAAAGAATTATCAGGCTGGAGCCAATGTTTGGGTGCTAGACCGTCTAAAGCTTTGTTCACACTGCAGGCCTTAATACTCAAATCCGTTTTGTTTTTCAAATCCATTTTGGAATACTGACTGTACAAACAGCAAGTTACAAGTGACCAAATCGGATGTGTGTGTTCAGATTGTAGTCATTTTCTTACATGGCTACGCAAGTTGTCATTGTAATGGTGGGTGTGTGTCCAGTTGTTGTGTACTGTATCCAGTTAAGGTGACTGACAACAATGCCTGCCATGGAAGTCTCCCAGTTGCTTTGAATGTTCAAAATCAAAATAGCGTAAGAACACTTTTAAAGCCTCAAAGGATGAGGTGATCCAACTATCAAAACTAGTCATTTTTGGCTAGCCAAAGCAGTCAACAAGCAAATCACTAATTAACAAGCTAGATAGCTACCACATGTTGTTGTCAAACTGTCAACTGAGTAGCAAACAACACGATATGCCAAATAACAGAAAAAAACAACACTAGAGGGCAAATAAATCAGATTTGACTGTTCAGACACAAGTCACATCACCTACAAATATGGTTCAAATTGTGCCTTGAAAAATCCAATTGTCTGTTCAGACTGCAGAAAAAATTATATATTCAAATCAGATATGCATTTTTTTGTCACTTCAAACCAGTGTGAACAAGGCTTAATAAGATGCAATTAATATGGAGCAGCCTGATTTTGAGCTCAGCTTGAACTATCAAAACTGCAAACTGAGCCTAAAGGCAAAGGTCAAAGTACACTTATCGCTTATATTTAAGGAAGGGGCGTATATTGACATGGGGTCCATATCAAAATGTACCCATTAATTAATTTCAAATCACTCCATATGTGTTTCTTTATTTATGTAATGCCTATACAGTTGGTGTAAATGGTTTACACTGTACATATCCCATTATGTGTTTTATATTGCTCTTCCCTGTCTAAGATGGGAGGGGGAGCTACTTACTAAGCAATATGGGATTGGTTTAAGAAGGCCATTCCAAGGAACATTTTGTTATTTGATTTTGAATTAGAAAAAAATATGTATATAAAAATGATTTGATGAAGAAGAAAAACATTGGCTTTACTGCTATTAGCCCATACAAACATATTGATTCACTACATGGAACAACAGATAGTCCCCCACCCCAAAAAAATCTAAAGAAAGTTTGTTCTGAAGTGTCTGTCCTATATCTTTAAGATATTTACATGTATTTAACCCCATATTTTTGGCACTAAACATACTCCATATATACTGTACTTCCATACTTTTTTCTGACTGGTACCGGGGGACCTTCTGACAAGTCTTGGGAGGCCTGTGGACATCCTATAAAAACAACCGATATGTATGTGTTCGTGAGACTCTCACCTTTACACAGATGGGTCAAACTGTTTGGACGCCAACTTCTGATGCTTGTTGGGGCCGTAGAGCAAAACAGAGAACACCATAGTGTTCATGAGAAATGATTTTGTGAGAAGACCACATTTTGGGATGTCTCATGATCAGACAAACAGCGCTCTAACTCTGTCACCTTTCACCACAGACGCGGTGGTGGATTGAAACGCATCTAATGCAAAAACAGATATTTCTAGCTTAAACTGACAGATTTTTATGGGGAGGTTTTATATTATGCTAATTAGATTCCCACCTTAAGTGGTTTAATATGACTCAAATGTATATAATTCAGTTATTATTGTACAAAGAAATGTTACAATATTTTGTTGAAAACTGAATGAGTAAATATTTTATGCAAATGACGAAAGTTCTAAAGTGACATGTATATTTGTAATCTGTAAATGTCTGGCTAGAGCTATAGGTTGGAGGTTGGGGACTTTTTGTGTATCATTTTACTGTACTGAATAGTATTATCTGCAGCTGAATAAACTTCTTTGTCATCTCTCTGATGTATAACATTTGTTGCGGGTGGCCATTAAACAGACAGAAGGTACAATAATGAGTGGGTACATTTTCATTGTGTGGAGAAAAAATAAATATGTGGACTAAGCCAAGTAGAAACAATCAGAATGTATCAAAGCGTATAATTGAAATTAATCCGATTATATTTGGACACTCTGTACATTTCCATTCCATATTTAGTTACACGACACAGACAGATCACGGGAAAAACACCAGAGCTCCCACTCCTCTTTCTATTCTGGTTAGAGACAGTTTGCGCTGTTCTGTGAAGGGAGTAGTACACAGCGTTGTACCAGATCTTCAGTTTCTTGGCAATTTCTTGCATGGAATAGCCTTCATTTCTCAGAACAAGAACAGACTGATGAGCTTCAGGAGAAAGTTATTTGTTTCTGGCCATTTTGAGCCTGTAATCGAACCCACAAATGATGATGCTCCAGATACTCAACTAATCTAAAGAAGGCCAGTTTTATTGTTTCTTTAATCAGGACAACAGTTTTCAGCTGTGCTACCATGATTGCAAAAGGGTTTTCTCATGATCAATTAGCCATTTAAAATCATAAATTTGGATTAGCTAACACAAAGTGCCATTGGAACACAGGAGTGATGGTTGCTGATAATAGGCCTCTGTACGCCTATGTAGATATTCCATAAAAAATCTGCAGTTTCCAGCTACAATAGTCATTTACAACATTAACAATGTCTACACTGAATTTCTAATCAATTTGATGTTGTTTTAATAGACAAAAAATGTGGTAATTGTGGTAACTAGTGACAACCGTTATCCCAGTGCACTCGTTCGTTGCAACTGTTCAAAACAGTTGCAACATGTGCATCAGTGGTCATTTGGTGTTTGACATGCAAAAGTGAAATAGGTGTATTTATGATGTTGTTCAAATGCACAGATCGCTTTATATAAACTAAACTGTATCCTCTCCAAGAAACTACTGGTAGTTAGAAAACTTGCCATCATATTTCTGTCATGCTGCTTTGTTGACAACTCCAACCATCTCGCGACCTTGTTATTCAGCCATTCAGCGGCCGTCACTGGCATGCATGCAAGCACCAGAGGAGGCTGGTGGGAGGAGCTATGGGAGGACGGGCTCATTGTAATGGCTGGAATGGAATTTTTGGAATGGAGTCAAACGTGGTTTACATACTGTATGTTTGATACTGTTCCATTCACTCCATTCCAGGCATTATATTGAGCCTATCCTCCTATAGCTCCTCTCACCAGCCTCATCTGGCACACACACACGCACCCACACACACACACAGACACACGCACACACACACACACACAAACACAGTCTTGTACAGTCCCATTCAAAATACCATTTTCCCAAAACCCTAACCCGTACTCTTACTCTAACCCTAACTCTAACCTTAACCCAAAAACCTAACCCTAGCTCCTAAACCTAAACTAACCCTAGGTCCTAATCCTAACCCTTAATGTAATTCCAACACTAATTCTAACCATAATGCTAAACGACCTAGAAACAGCATTTGACCTTGTGGGGACTGACAAAATGTCCCCAGTTGGTCAAATTTTTGTTTGTTTACTATTCTTGTGGAGACTTCTGGTCCTCACAAGAATAGTTAAACACGTCCACATACAGTACACACAAACACACACATGGAGCGTGTGTATGTTTGGGGTTTGCATATACACATATCTCTCTCTACAATCTCACCCATCTGCCATACTTCCCCTCACACATTGCCGGAGTGTGCAGAAACAGTGTTTCATTACTTTTCATAGAAAATCAGGGTAAGGCACACAGGCTGCAGTACTGCAAATGCAGGCTGATATGTATCGTTGTGCCCTGGAGGCAGCACTGAGCGATTTCTGCTAGATGGGACAGCTGCAAAGACAAAATTGCCTATATTGTAAAAATTCATGAAAACAAAAATGTGCTTTTTGTTCTTAATTTAAGGTTAGGGTTAGGCATTATGGTTAGCAGTGAGTTTAAGGTTGGGGTTAGGGTTAGGCTTAACATCAAATGTTATGACTTTGTGGCTGTGCCAGATCGTGAGAGCCTCCAGAACAAGATTCATGACGAAAAACACTAACCCACACTGCAAACTGCCCCATAAAGGCACTGTGTGGTTATTGTGGAAGACATTGGTTACGTTCCAAATGGCACCCTACTCTCCATATTGTGCTCTACTTTTGACCAGGGGGCTATGGACAAAAGCTATGGACAAAATCATTACACCTTTTAGGGAATAGTTTGCAATTTAGGATATATTCATTATTAAGGTTGTTACTGTGTGGGGAGATGGCTCGATAGGCTCCCATGCTTCAGCTGGCTGTATAGGCGCCCATGCCGCAGCTGGGTGAACAGGTTCCCCAGGATCGTCCCTGTGGTTGGCGTACTGCGGCTGGATCCGCGCGCCGGGGAGGGGGTACTGTCACGTAGGTTCTCTCTTAAAATACTTTAAGTGGTCAACATTGCCAGATTCCTTCACTCAATACAAATACCTAAAAAATACAGTTCAAAGGCTGATTTATGAAGAGAAAGAGTCCCCTATAAGAGCAAGATCCAGCACAATAAAAATTACCCCAGAGAGTTCTGGAATACTCTCTAGGACTTATCTACTCACAACAAGCTGTCGATCTATTGTATACAATAATCATGTGCCTATGAACCAGAGTTATACTGTTAGCACTGAGGCAGTGTGCCCTAGTAGGAAGTCCACTTTGTGCAGCTCACTCTACACTATCAGCTCAAACATAAATAACATTGTCATGTCTACTTCTGAAAAGCTTCCCAGTAAAGCAATAAAAACAATCAAGCATCCCAGAAAAGTGCTAAAAATCGCCTACTTTAAGTAGCCTAGGAAACATGGGTCATGAAATCAATAACTTGCTAGCAACAGATGACATTCATATTCTGACTATGTCTGAAACCCACTTAGATAATACCTTTGATGATACAGTGGTAGCAATACATGGTTATAACATCTACAGAATTACAGAAATGCCAATGGAGGCGGTGTTGCGGTCTATATTCAGAGCCACATTCATGTAAAGCTTAGAGAGGATCTCATGTTAAATACTGTTGAAGTAATATGGCTACAGGTTCAACTGCCTCACCTAAAGCCCATTATTGTGGGTAGCTGCTATAGACGACCAAGTGTTAAAAGTCAGTATCTGGATAATGTGTGTGAAATGCTTGATAATGTATGTGATATCAACAGAGAGGTATATTTTCTGGGGGACCTAAATATTGACTGGCTGTACACAATTCCTGGAAGCTGAAAATGTCCCAGTTCTTCCATGGCCTGCATACTCACCAGACATGTCACTCTTTGAGCATGTTTGGGATACTCTGGATCAACGTGTACAACAGCGTGTTCCAGTTCCCGCCAATATCCAGCAACTTCGCACAGCCATTGTGGGACAACATTCCACTGGCCACAATCAACAGCCTGCTCAACTCTATGTGAAGGAGATGTGTTACGCTGCATGAGGTACAATATATGGTGTTTTTCTGATCCACGCCCCTACTTTTTTTTTTTAAAGGTAAACGTGACCAAAATATGCATATCTGTATTCCCAATCCTGTCAAATCCATAGGTTAGGGCCTAAGTCATTTATTTTGATTGACTGATTTCCTTTCATGAGCTGTAGCTCAGTAAAATCTTTCAAAATGTTTTTGTTCAGTGTATTATTCAGCCAAGGGCATTTCTGAAGGAAAGTATACATTTTCCCAGGTTTAACTTCAGATGTTACAAAGATGCTTTAGGATCTTGACAAATAGAAAGCATCATGAATAGATAACATCCCAGCTAGACTCCTGAGTGATGCTGCTGATGATCTTATGTAAGATCATTATATTTCAGCCATTTAGCAGATGCTTTTATCCAGAGCAATTTACAGGAGCAATTAGGGTCAAGGATACATCAACAGATTTTTCACCTCGTCGGCTCAGGTATTTGACCCAGCAATCTTTTGGTTACTTGCCCAATGCTCTTAACTGCTAGGCTACCTGTCACCTCATTTGATTCCATTCAACATGGAAAGGTACCACAAGAGCTAAAAACATGCAGGAGTTGTTCCTTTAAACAAGAACGGAAGCAAAGTGGAACAAGGGAACTACAGACCAGTGTCAATCTTGAGTGTGTTGTCAAAGGTTTCAGAAAGAGCACTCCATGAACAGATCCTAAAGTATATTTATGACTATAACATTTTTTATGACCTTGAATCTGGTTTTAGATAATCCCACTCTACTGACAGTTGTTTACTGTCCTTGACAGATTGTATCAAGCAACTTCTGTGGTATGGTCATGCTTGACCTAGAAAAAGCATTTGATGCTGTGATCCATTACATTTTGTTCTACAAACTGAAAGTAATTGGTCATACTTAACTAATAAGGTCCAAAGGTAGATGTGGGCGCGACACTGTCTGATGCTAAAGAGATAAACTGTGGTGTCCCCCAAGGGAGCATTTTGGGGCTTTTTTTTTGCACTAAATAAATGACATGGACTGCCTGTTCATTCCCTCTGTTCCTGTATGTGGATGGGTTTGCCCTCTTGGTTTCACATAATAAGAAGGAGCCCATTGAAAATACCCTAAGCAGCGAACTGACTAAAGTCAGTAAGTGGTTATCTGACAACAAACAGTCTTTGCATTTAGGCAAGACAGAATGCATCCAATTTACATTGACACTTTTGTCAATAAGCAGGTGCTCTAATCCAGAGCAATTAAGGTGAAGTGCCTTGCTCAAGGGCACATCGACAGATATTTCACCTAATCAGCTCTGAGCTTTGAACCAGCAACCTATTGGTTTCTAGTCCACCGCTCTTAATCACTAGGCTACCTGCCTGTTTGGTTCCAAACACAAGGTGAGAAACTTCCAACTTCTCAGTCAAGTTTAATCATGTAACGGTGAAGGAACAATGCTCTGTTATATACAGCACTTGGGATGTGAACTGGACCAACCCATGACAGGTAACCTCATGGCTCTGAAGGTAACTGGGAAGCTTCACTCCAGGACAAAGTTCCTGGCAAGGGTAGCCAAGTTTCTGGATACATAGACTATGAGGAACCTGGCAACATCTCTGATAGTGTCACTATGACTATAGTTCAGTGGCATAACAACAAATCTGAAGGACAAACTTCAAATGGCCCAAAACAAACTAATGAGAACTATACTCAAGCTCAGTCCAAGGACGCACATTGGCCCTAATCATTTCAGGGAAATTAACTGGCTTTCAGTTGATCTCCAGGTGGTACAGATCAAAATGTTGATGGTTTTTAAAGTTATACATTACTTTGTCCCCAGTTAACTGTCTGGTTATTTTAATTAGAGCAGGGGTCTCCAACCTTTTCTAGTATGAGAGCAATTTAAAAAAATGAAACATGTTGTTAGCTCTTCTCTTCTCCTCTTCCCTGCAACTCTTTCCCACAACTCTTCCCCAGGTAGTAATGCACTGTGTTGTTTTCTGCCAATATACTGTACCTGGTAAAATAATGATTAATACATTTCTCCCCCCCACAAATTATGTTTTATATTTCCCCAAATTATGTTTTCTCGGTTTCATTTTTCCTAGTTTTAGATTTGTTTTTGTTTTTCACTCAAAATTACAATTGTTCATATCGAAACAACTAAATTGGATGTTCTGAGTCCATGTCAATGCTTAAATCACATCCGAATACCATTTTCTCCTCTGGAAGAAAATTAACAAACTGATATTTTTTTGGTGCAATTCCCCTTTATTTGCGCATCTTGCCATTTAATTGTGAGTTTAGCGAGTGAAGAATGCGCCATCTAATGTGCGGTCTAGCTATGATTCTGCACTGCTGCTGCTAATTTCATGGCAAAGTTTGGAAATAACAAATAATAGATACAAATTATATACTTACTCATGATATACTTCTGCCAGGTAAGTCTACTTTGCAGTTAACTTTTAATTGAGAAGGTTTTGGGGAAAGTATTTCTGTCAACCCACAAGACGGTTATCACATCACCTGGCTACACACAGAATGATAGACAGGGACAATATTGCTGGAAATTAATCAGCAGATATTGCGTTAGGTTTTTTAAGCCAACAGTGGCTAACCGGGGGGGGGGGGGTAATGTCAATGTTGCGTTGATTAGGTAGTAGCTGGGAGCATGCAGTATATGATACTTGTGACCATTTGTGGTGGAACATGTGCAAATTGCTTTCAGAAATGTTTGGCGAGCTTCTCATACATAACACTGCTGCAGAGGAATGAAATGGTGTACAAACCATACATAATCCATAAACCTTAAGAAATAATTTATGGGCAAAATGCTTTAAAACTGCACAGGCTTAACTTCTTAGGGAGCGGCTGCATAGGTGACTGTTTTGGAGAGTCTGGCGTGCCCAAAGTAAAATGCATGCCACTCAGGCCCAGAAAATAGGATATGCACATAATTAGTACTATTGGATAGGAAACACTCTGAAGTTTCTAAGAGTGTTAAAATAATGTATGTGAGTATAACAGAAGTGATATAGCAGGCGAAAACCCGAGGAAAATCCATCCAGATTTGCATTTTTTTTTGTAAATGAGCATCTTCTCCATTGTGCCTATTGCATACAACTTTATGTAGGACTGAGACTGCAGTACCTATGGCTTCCACTAGATTTCAACAGTCTATATACAAAGTCTGGGAATTCTAGGAGTGACCAGAACAGATAGGAACAGGAAAATGTCAGGCGACCACTTTTGTAAACAAGGTTTGACGCACGTGAGATTGTGAACGCGCACCACTTTATTTTTCTTTCCTATCGTTCACGTTATCGTCCGGTTGAAATATTACAGCAAATATACCCAAAAGGATACCTAAGGATACATTAAAAATGATGTTTGATTTGTTTGTAGAAAGTTTATAGGTATAATTTAAACGTGTTCTCTTCACGATTTAATGGGCGACTCAACGGTGGATTTTATGATCATAACGCGCCAACCAAACAGAGATTTATGGATATAATAAATGACTTTTTCAAACAAAAGCAGCATGGATTGTCTTCGTTGGACACTTGGGAAGCCCTCAGCAGAAGTTCATCAAAGGTAAGCGATTTTATGCGTTTTGTGAGACCCGTGTTGGGTTATGGATTTATGCTAATGCGTAAATATTAGAGGTGCTACCCTCAAACAATCAAATGTTGTGCTTTCGCCATAAAGCCTTTTTGAAATCTGACAACGCTGTGATAAGAATCAGAGCTTTTGATGACTATGCAACACTTGTATATTGATGAATGTTTAATAATTCAACATTTGGATTTTGAATTTGGCGCCTCACATTTCACCGGGTAGCGCCCCACCACTCCGTAGTTAGTTAAAGAAAGTATGTGTTTCAATGAACGTTACTTGGTAATCTATTTTATTCCTTTAAGGTTTCCTCCCTATTGATGATGTATTTGAGATGTATTTTTTTTTCATGTTATAATCTTGTGTATATTTTGTTTTCATGTATTCATATAAACTTTTTTGTGTCATCCTCTATGTACTGTGCTTAAAGGTCAACTGCCCCTTAGAACCAACTTCTCTGGTTTTATATGGCCTATGTGACTTTGGTATGAGTCAGAAACATGAATAGTAATGTCAAAATTGACTACAAAGTGTAATTAGGAGAATTTTGGTCATAAAGTCAGTTTTGTCCAAAACTGAGTTTTGTAAGTGAGTTAATCATGACTTACTGGAGGGTTTGGTATGGATTAATAACATACCCACTTTTGCCAAGACGCCCAATTGCCCAGAGACAACACATTGTAGTCCGCCCCCTGCTGCCATGCACATTTGTTGTCAAGTCTGCATATGGGTGCAACACATTAAGCTCTGTAAATAGGAGTGAAAATGGACTTCCATAAAGTTGGTGCACGCATCCAATGCATTTCAACAATACGGCCAAATGGCCGAGAATGGAACACGGTCACTTCTCCTGCCAGTGTCAACCGTCAAACCACTGATGTTGGTGAGTACGTTAGCTAAGTAGATAGCTGTTACTAAACTCAGCATAAAAAGAAAGATGATTCCTAAAATCCAAATAAATTCACAGATCTTCACTGTAAAGGGTTTAAACACAGTTTCTATTGCTTGTGCATTACAGGGAAGACATCCTCCTCCCTCATGTGGTACCCTTCCTGCAGGCTCATCCTGACATGACCCTCCATCATGACAATGCCACCAGCCATACTACTCGTTCTATGCATGATTTCCTGCAAGACAGGAATGTCAGTGTTCTGCCATGGCAAGCGAAGAGCCCGGGTCTCAATCCCATTGAGCATGTCTGGGACCTGTTGGATCGGAGGGTGAGGGCTAGTGCCACAGAAATGTCTAGGAACTTGCAGGTGCCTTGGTGGAAGAGTGGGGTAACATCTCACAGCAAGAACTGGCAAATCTGGTGCAGTCCATGAGGAGGAGATGCACTGCAGTACTTATTGCAGCTGGTGGCCACACCAAATACTGACTGTTACTTTTGAACCCCCTTTGTTCAGGGACACATTATTCAATTTCATATGTCTGTGGAACTTGTTCAGTTTATGTCTCAGTTGTTGAATCTTGTTATGTTCATACAAATATTTACACGTTTCTTTTTTTGCAGAGTTTATATATTCTTATTCCATTCCATTACTTAGATTTGTGTGTATTAGGTAGTTGTTGTGGAATTGTTAGATTACATGTTAGATATTGCTGCACTGTCAGAACTACGTAGAAGCACAAGCATTTCGCTACACTCGCAATAACATCTGCTAACCATGTGTATGTGACCAATAAAATTTGATTTAATTTAATGTGTTGTATAACAATGTGTTGTACTGTTTTATTATCATTTAAATGTTTTGTTGATGTATTTACATTAATATTGTTTGGACCCCAGTAAAAGTATGGGGATCCTTAATAAATACAAATAAGTACAACAAAATAATATTTGCAGCATTTAGTCTTTGTAACACGAACACATCCATGGATTTGTTTGTTGATGTATCTGTTGTTAGGTTCTAAATATCAGAGAAAGAAATTGATGGACACTATGAAAGCTCCAACCAAGTTTAATCACCCATTGGGTCAATACAACTGCTTAAGACAAAGACATGGTTCCACCAGTGGTAGTATACATGTATATACCCCAATTTGGGGTGGAATCTCCTTCTCTCTAAACATTACCTCTTTGTTGCTAGGCAGGAAATTAAGTTATGCGGACAACAAACTGTTCCTTCTCCCTTAACGTGACCTGACCTAACCTCGGCCCCCTTTTTCAATAAACCACATCTCTCCACCCTTATCAGTGCCTGCCAAGATGTGATCGTCTTTCCTTCACTCAGTACGTTTCATGGGTCTCCTGTGAAGTCGTGACTTGCGACATACTCCTAGTTTCCTGAAATTGGTCACATATATTGTCCTGCTAATAGCCCATCCTTGAAACGTTGCTTGCAGAATTCACATCCTGCTACGCTTGTGAAAAACAAAATGCCTCACTATTGTAAATAAAAACACAGAATATATAAGGGCTTTCATATAATTATAATGCAGGGTTAATAATAATAATAATAATAAGACTTTTCCCCCTTCCACTTATTAAAGGTTGCAATTGATAAAGTTTTTTTTATCAATTGGTATATTTGAGTGTAACCACAATATTTGTTGTATTATTTGTTCTATAATTTCTGGTGGATTAAACTGAAATTGCAACCAACTTTCTATGGCTTGTTCGTTTTCAAATAACCGAAAGTGAGCGTTTGTAATCTGAACTAAGGGAAAAAGGCAATTTTTGAACATAGGGTTAGACATTCTTAATAATTTGTAAATAAAGCCAGTTTATTATTTAAAAGATTAAGAAGGGCAAAAGAACACAGACACTTGACAGTGATATGTCTTTTTCTTTGCAACTTTGCAAAGGCGCAAAATTCAAAATCCAAAAGTTGAATTATTAAACATTCATCAATATACAAGTGTTGCATAGGCATCAAAAGCTCTGCTTCTTGGCAATATCACAGCGTTGTCAGATTTCAAAAAGGCTTTACGGCGAAAGCACAACATTTGATTGTTTGAGGATAGCACCTCATATATTTTCCACATTAGCATAAATCCATATCCAGCGTGAGTCACACACAACCCATATAAGAGCTAAAATAAATCACTTACCTTTCGAAGAACTTCTGCTGAGGGCTTCCCAAGTGTCCAACGAAGACATCCAATGGTTCTTTTGTTAGAAAAAGTCATTTATTATATCCATAAATCTCCGTTTGGTTGGCGCGTTATGATCAGAAAATCCACCGTCGAGTCGACCATTTAACCGTGAAGAGAACACGTTCAAATTATACCTATAAACTTTCTACAAACAAATCAAACATTATTTTTTATGTATCCTTAGGTATCCTTTTATGTATATTTACTGTAATATTTAAACCGGACGATAACGTGAACGATAGGAAAGGAAAATAAAGTGGGGCGCACTCACAATCTCGCGCACGTGAAACGTTGTTGACAAATGTGGTCCCCTGACTACTTCCTCTTCCTATCTGTTCTGCTTAGTGCTACAGCCTCCAGACACTGTATAAAGACTGTTGACATCTAGTGGAAGCCATAGGTACTGCAGTCTCAGTCCTAGATAACATAGAAATCAATAGACAGCCTGGAGAAAAAGGTTATGTACAAAAAAAACTGCAAATCCGGATGGATTTTCCTCGGGTTTTCGCCTGCTATATCAGTTCTGTTATACTCACATACATTATTTTAACACTTTTAGAAACTTCAGTGTTTCCTATCCAATAGTACTAATTATGTGCATATCCTATTTTCTGGGCCTGAATGGCAGGCATTTTACTTTGGGCACGCCAGACTCTCCAAAACCGTCACCTCTGCTGCCGCTCCCTAAGAAGTTATAAAACTGCAGAATATCACTAACTGCTCTCCCTAAGACCGCAGTCTCGGGAAACTTTCCAAAGCGAGATAATGAAACCCCCTCCTCTTCTGGAAAATAAAGTGTACATTTTGTTAGAATTCACTATGCTACATCAGCAGGTAGCCTAGTGTTTAGAGCGTTGGACTAATAACTGAAAGGTTGCAAGATCGAATCCCCAAGCTGACAAGGTAAAACATTTGTTGTTCTGCACCTGAACAAGGCAGTTAACACACTGTTCCTAGGCTGTCATTGGAAATAAGAAATTGTTCTTAACTGACTTGCCTACTTAAATAAAGGAAACAAATTAAGAAAAATCATCAGTCCAAAAGTATTAATTACAAACTGAACATGATGTCGGTAAATCCACTGTCCTCACTCACTGAAATCATTAAGGGACAGTTTCCCGGACACAGATTAAGCCTAATCCTGGACTAAAAAGTGCTTTCAATGGAGATTTTCCATTGATCTTGCAATTTAGTCCAGGATTAGGCTTAATCTGTGTCCAGGAAACCGCCCCTTAATGTTTGTTTTAATCCACCCCATTGTTTATGTATCCTTTATTTAGCATGTACTACGGTGGCGACATTATCTCAGCACTGAGTCTAACGATTCACTGGTCACTTTTCCCCATGATTCTCCATAACCACTGCACCATAATGCCCTTCATGTTCATGAAAAAAAAGAAGAACATTTTAGGTTTGGTAACCCCAATGCTAATTTCTCTTGACCCCTCCTCCCTTTCGTCCATTCTATAAATCTATTTCAGAATAATGGTGCAGGATATTTGCATGGCTTTGGAACATTCTCATAACATTTAAGGAACTTGACAAAAAACATAATTTTCTTGGTATTTCATTACTTTAACACAATGTTTCCTACAAGTTCAGACATGGTTACATTTAAATTTAAATTTTGGTGATGTTCTAGAAACGTTCTCCAACTGATTTGACAGTGGGAATGTTGTCAAATAGTTCTGAGAAACAAGGTTCTTCTGTGGGAATTTCTGTGCTTCAGCATAACGTTTCCAACAGATTTCCTCATGGTTCTATTTAAAGTCATGTTCTCAAATTGTTCAGAGAACATTAAGAAAATTTTCCATAAAAACCACAAGAAACCTTTATTAACGTTCACAGAATGTTCTAAGATTGTCATTTAAAAACATATACATTCCGTTCTCAGCATCAACCAAACTTTCTATACTCTTTGTTAAGTGTGTGCAGGTGTGTTGGTTGCGCACATTAATTAGCCACACCTGATCTTAATGAGTGCTTGTTTCCTTTGAAACGGGGTCTGTTCGAATAGACTAAAATAAAAAGCTTTTAATGAGTAAAAAAAACTTGGCATTCTAGCTTCATCCTTGTGGCCCAGTGGACTAATTCCATGGATAGAGAACAGAAGAACAAAGGTTTGAATCTC
Organism: Hucho hucho; assembly: GCA_003317085.1. Taxonomy (NCBI): domain Eukaryota; kingdom Metazoa; phylum Chordata; class Actinopteri; order Salmoniformes; family Salmonidae; genus Hucho; species Hucho hucho. The sequence continues at coordinate 590,097 of QNTS01000539.1, read as the reverse complement.
ACTGATGCTGTGCCTCTGTGTCCAGTTAGGGGTTGTTTCGCGAGCCAATGCTAACTAGCATTTGCGCAATGACTGGAAGTCTGTGGGTATCTACTAGCATGCTAGCAGATACCCATACACTTCCAGTCATTGTGCTAATGACATCAAAATGGTATCCAGGAATTCATCTGAATCTGGGGAAGTAGATAAAGGGCCTCATTGCCAAAATACAGAAGTATCCCTTTAATACCTAAGCAATTGAATTTCCATGTGTCCTATTTGTGCTTGGAGTTCAAAAGAGTTAACCCAAACTAAGCTAACAGTATTATTAAAATTCTTATTGAAACATATTCCCAGAACATTATTTAATTACCTTCAAATAACCTATACCTTCTGTCCTAGGAACATGAATAAAACCTCCCAAGAAAACCACCTTAAATGTACGTTCCCAGAACAGACAACATTTTCACTTCCTTTCCCAGAACATTTAAAAAACATTCAGTTTTACCTGTCAGGAACTTAGGGCTTCGTTCCCAGAACCAATGAGAAACCAAAAATGTACATTCCCACAACTTACAAGGAACCAAATGTGCTAGCTGGGATATCAGCTAGATAGGATAGCCAGATGCAGCTATCACCAAGCTATGCTAGCTAGCTGCTGTCAGCTTGGCTAAATACAAGGTTAGCGAAGGCTTAAGCCTACATATAGAGCTGAATTAGCTGACCATCTTGAGATGGAGAGTCAGTCAGTTGGGGAGAAGTCTTTACTTCAAAACGTTGTTCTCTCCATAGCAAAGCTACAGTGCATTCGGAAAGTATACAGACCCCTACCCTTTATTCTAAAAAATTTTATGTTACAGCCTTCATCAATCTAGACACAATAACCCATAATGACAAAGCGATAACAGGTTTTTAGAAATGTATGCAAATGTAATAAAAATAAAAACTGAAATACCTTATTTACATAACTATTCAGACCCTTTAGTATAACACTTGATTGGTGTCCATCTGTGGTAAATTCAATTAATTGGACATGATTTGGAAAGGCACACACCTGTCTGTATAAGGTCCCACAGTTGACAGTGCATGTCAGAGCAAAATCCAAGCCATGAGGTCAAAGGAATTGTACGTAGAGCTCCAAGACAGGATTGTGTTGAGGCACAGATCTGGGGAAGGGTATCAAAAAATGTCTACAGCATTGAAGGTCCCCAAGAACACAGTGGCTTCCATCATTCTTAAATGGGAGAAGTTTGGAACCACCAAGACTCTTCCTAGAGCTGGCCGCCCAGCCAAACTGAGCAATCGGGAGAGAAGGACCAAGAACCCCCAGAGTTCCTCTGTGGAGATGGGAGAACCTTCCAGAAGGACAACCATCTCTGCAGCACTAATCAGGCTTTTATAGTAGAGTGGCCAGACGGAAGCCACTCCTCAGTAAAAGGCACATGACAGGACTCTAAGACCATGAGAAACAGGATTCTCTGGTCTGATGAAACCAAGATTGAACTCTTTGGCCTGAATGCCAAGCCTCACGTCTAGAAGAAACCTTGCACCATTCCTACGGTGAAGCATGGTTTTGGCAGCATCATGCTGTGGGGGTGTTTTTCAGCGACAGGGTCTGGGAGACTAGTCAGGATCAAGGGAAAGATGAAAACTGTTCAGGACCTCAGACTGGGCTGAAGGTTCACCTTCCAACAGGACCCTAAGCACATAGCCAAGACAACACAGGAGTACCTTTGGGACAAGTCTCTGAATATCCTTGAGAGGCCCAGCCAGAGACTTGAATTGAACCCAATCGAACATTTCTGGAGAGACCTGAAAATAGCTGTGCAACCTGACCTAGCTTGAGAGGATCTGCAGAGAAGAATGGGAGAAACTCCCCAAATACAGGTGTTCCAAGCTTACAGCGTCATACCCAAGAAGACTCAAGGCTGTAATCGCTGCCAAAGGTGCTTCAACAAAGTACTGCATAAAGGGTCTGAATACTTATGTAAATTATATATTTCAGTTGTTTTTCTAACAACCTGTTTTTTCTTTATCGTTATGGGGTACTGTGTGTAGATGGATGAGGGAAAAGCATAGTTTTTAATCAATTTTAGAGTAAGGCTGTACATAACAAAATAAGGAAAAAGTCAAGGGGTCTGAATTCTTTCCGAATGCACTGTATGTAAAGACAAGATTAAATAAAAAAATAGTCTGACGGGATCGCTTGTGAATTATATTCACTACCATTCAAAAGTTTGAGGTCGCTTAGAAATGTCCTTGTTTTTGAAAGAAAAGCAAAAGTTTTTGTCCATTAAAATAACATAAAATGTATCAGAAATACAGAGTAAACATTTTTAATGTTGTAAATGACTATTGTAGCTGGAAACGGATGATTTTAGTTAACACACCGTGCCAATGGAACACAGGAGTGATGGTTGCTGATAATTGGCCTACGTACGCCTATGTAGATATTCCAATAAAAAAACTGCCTTTTCCAGCTACAGTAGTCATTTACAACATTAACAACGTCTACACTGTATTTCTGATAAATTTGATGTTATTGTAATGGACAGAAAAATGTGCTTTTCTTAAAAAAATAAGGACATTACTAAGTGACCCCAAACTTTTGAAAGTAGTGTATTATCATTAAAATGCAAATCAATTTATAACATTTTTCACATGCGTTTTTCTGGATTTTTTGTTGTTGTTCTGTCTCTCACTGTTCAAATAAACCTACCATTAAAATTATAGACTGATCATTTCTTTGTCAGTGGGCAAACGTACAAAATCAGCAGGGGATCAAATACTTTCTTCCCTCACTGTATATCCATAAATCTCCGTTTGGTTGGCGCGTTATGATCAGAAAATCCACCGTCGAGTCGACCATTGAACCGTGAAGAGAACACGTTCAAATTATACCTATACACTTTCTACAAACAAATCAAACATCATTTTTAATGTATCCTTAGGTATCCTTTTATGTATATTTACTGTAATATTTCAACCGGACGATAACGTGAACAATAGGAAAGGAAAATAAAGTGGGGCGCGCTCACAATCTCGCGCACGGCAAACGTTGTTGACAAAAGTGGTCCCTTCACTACTTCCTCTTCCTATCCGTTCTGCTTAGTGAAACAGCTTCCAGACTCTGTATAAAGACTGTTGACATCTAGTGGAAGCCATAGGTACTGCAGTCTCAGTCCTACATAACATTGTATGCAATAGGCACCTTGGAGAAGAAGGTCATTTACAAAAAAAACTGCAAATCCAGATGGATTTTCCTTGGGTTTTCGCCTGCTATATCACTTCTGTTATACTCACATACATTATTTTAACACTTTTAGAAACTTCAGAGTGTTTTCCATCCAATAGTACTAATTATGTGCATATTCTATTTTCTGGGCCTGAGTGGCAGGCATTTTACTTTGGGCACGCCAGACTCTCCAAAACCGTCACCTCTGCTGCCGCTCCCTAAGAAGTTAACGTTATGTGTATGATCTTATTCTTCATATCTCAGACACATTTGCATGACTAGAACCTGGTTGGTTACCTACCTGCAGATTCATGCAGTGTAGTAACGTCATAAGTTGTGATTATGGTCCATTGACTAGCTAGCTTTGCAATCTGTGCTTGCTTGTTTCTTGCTTGCCTCAATTGTGTGCCACACGTTTAGTATGTCTACTCCCTCTTGTTTAGTCCTGCTGTAAATATAATTGTAATGTATTTTATTTGATGTATGCCTATTGACAACTGGCCGGGGACTACAGCTGGAAATTAGCCGTAGAGGCTAAAGCTGCTCTTTTTATCGAAAGGGACTGTCCACGTCATTATAAACTAATAAACTAAACTAAACTAAAGCTAGCTACATGTCTTAACAGAAGACTCCACTCTAATTTTGACAAAGTATTTTCATTTCAAGTTGAAGTGTACTGTTAGCTAGCTAACGTTAGCTGGCTGGCTCGCTAACTAATGTTACGTCACGCGTTGGGATTCATTGTTTACCTAGCTAGCTATCTACAGTTGAAGTCGGAGGTTTACATTCACTTAGGTTGAAGTCATTAAAACTTGTTTTTCAACCTCAACTATAGTTTTGGCAAGTCGGTTAGGACATCTACTTTGTGCATGACACAAGTACTTTTTCCAACAATTGTTTACAGACAGGTTATTTCACTTTTAACTCACTGTATCACAATTCCAGTAGGTCAGAAGTTTACATACACTAAGTTGACTGTACCTTTTAACAGCTTGGAAAACTCCAGAAAATGATGTCATGGCTTTAGAAGCTTCTGACAGGCTAATTGACATAATTTGAGCCACAGGTGTACCTGTGGATGTATTTCAAGGCCTACCAAACTCAGTGCCTCTGTTGACATTGGGGGAACATTAAAAGAAATCAGCCAAGACCTCTTAATTAATTGAATATAAATAATTGAAGACCTCCACAAGTCTGGTTCATCATTGGGAGCAATTTCCAAACACCTGAAAGTACCACATTCATCTGTACAAACAATAGTACGCAAGTATAAACACCATGTGACAACGCAGCCGTCATACCGCTCAGGAAGGAGACGCATTCTGTCTCCTAGAGAAGGGAAAGGAAAGGGGGGTACCTAGTCAGTTGTACAACTGAATGTCTTCAACTGAAATGTGTCTTCCGCATTTAACCCAACCCCTCTGAATCAGAGAGGTGCGGGGGGCTGCCTTAATCAACATCCATGTCTTCGGCGCCAGGGGAACAGTGGGTTAACTGCCTTGTTCACCACGACAGATATATATATAATTTTTATCTTGTCAGCTCGGGGATTCGACCTTGCAACTTTCCAGTTACAAGTCCAACGCGTTAACCACTAGTCTACCTGCCGCCCCAGGATGAACGTACTTTGGTGCAAAAAGTGCAAATCAATTCCAGAACAACAGCAAAGGACCTTGTGAAGATGCTGGAGGAAACCAGTGCAAAAGTATCTATATCCACAGTAAAACGAGTCCTATATCGACATAATCTGAAAGGCCGCTCAGCAAGGAAGAAGCCACTGCTCCAAAACCGCCATAAAAAAGCCAGACTACGGTTTGTAACTCCACATGGGGACAAAGATCGTACTTTTTGGAGAAATGTCCTGCTCTGGTCTGATGAAACAAAAATAGAACTGTTTGGCCATAATGACCATCGTTATGTTTGGAGGAAAAAGGGGGAGGCTTGCAAGCCGAAGAACACCATCACAACTGTGAAGGACGGGGGTGGCAGCATCATGTTGTGGGGGTGCTTTCCTGCAGGAGTGACTGGTGCACTTCACAAAATAGACGGCATCATGAGGTAGGAAAAGTATGTGGATATACTGAAGCAACATTTCAAGACATCGGTCAAGAATTTAAAGCTTGGTCGAAATGGGTCTTCCAACTGGACAATGCATACTTCCAAAGTTGTGGCTTAAGGACAACAAAGTCAAGGTATTGGAGTGGCCATCACAAAGCCCTGACCTCAATCCCATAGAAAATTTGTGGGCAGAACTGAAAAAGCATGTGCGAGCAAGGAGGCCTACAAACCTGACTCAGTTACACCTGCTCTGTCAGGAGGAATGGGCCAAAATTTACCTACCCAAAACGTTTGACCCAAGTTAAACAATTCAACTCCAATGCTACCAAATACTAATTGAGTGTATGTAAACTTCTGACCCCCTGGGAATTTGATGAAAGAAATGAAAGCTGAAATAAATCATTCTCTCTACTATTATTCTGACATTTCACATTCTTAACATAAAGTGGTGATACTAACTGACCTAAGACAGGGAATTTTTACTAGGATTATAAAATGTTTAAACTGAGTTTAAATGTATTTGGGTAAGGTGTATGTAAACTTCCAACTTCAACTGTAGCTACATTCCTTGACAAAAGACTCTCGTCTTTGTGTGCCAGAGCGCAGAATAACTGATGAATTTTTGAACGCTCAACACCCATTGAATATGTCCGGTGTCAGAGTGTGCTATTCTGTTCTTCTGAAATAGACTACATTTTCTTAATATCGTGTTTCTTTGGACCTGTCTAAAATAAATAATGGATTTATTGTGAAGGTGTAGGGTATATTACATGGATTTTTTTTACTTTTTAAAATTATTTTACTTTTATGTTAGTGTATATTGTTGTGTGTTGTTAGATACACTACATGACCAAAAGTATGTGGACACCTGCTTGTCGGACGTCTCATTCCAAAATCATTAATATGGAGTTGGTCCCCCTTTTGCTGCTATAACAGCCTCCACTCTTCTGGGAAGGCTTTCCACAAGATGTAACATTGCTGCGGGGACTTGCTTCTATTCAGCCATAAGAGCATTAGTGGGGTAAGGCACTGATGTTGGGCGATTAGGCCTGGCTCGCATTCGGAATTCCAATTCATCCCAAAGGTGTTGGATGGTGTTGAGGTCAGGACTCTGTGCAGGCCAGTCAAGTTCTTCCACACCATCTCGACAAAACACTTCTGTATGGACCTAGTTTTGTGCACTGTGGCATTTTCATGCTGAAACAGGAAAGGGCCTTTTCAATTTTAATTGTCTGGCAAATATTTTTTTGAAAAACAATTTCACTTTGACATTAGGGGGTGTTGTGTCTAGGCCAGTGACCAAAATATTTTTATTTAATCAATTTTAAATTCAGGCTGTAACACAACAAAATGTGGAAAAAGTAAAGGGGTGTGAATACTTCCTGAAGGCACTGTACATGTAGCCTACTTGGAAACCGGGTCCCCACAATTTCCCACTCTCCCTCGCCAAATAGCCTGAAGCCACAGGGCTCTTCTCGCAGGATGTATTTCCATAAACGGGAGTCATGCGATCCGCAGGTCGCAATTTTTTACCTGGTTACATGTACCTTGAACAACACAGTAGCTTCAAGGGGTGGGAATACTTTCTGAAGGCACTGTATGTTCTATTCTATTCTGTGGTTTCAGCAGACACATCCGTTGGTGCATCATGGTCTTATTGGAGTTTTTGCTTGATGCAGTATAATGCAATAACTGTTAAGATATTTAATGTCAATATTGCGACATATGACTATTGAGAGAGGCTCTTGGCTGTGAAAGTGATGACAATGCAAATTAGCCAGTTACATTATTCTCTCTTTTGATTTGGAGGAATTGCCTACCTTGCCAACCCTGAATGCACGTCCCTGCTAAGATGCATTTAGAGGAAAAAGTATTGCTAAAATGAATATACAGTAGCTCTGCTGCCATCTTATGTCTTTCTGCTGTTACAACAGCACAGTGTCAAGACACGTGTCAAAACGAGTATCCTCGCCCTGTTCAAATACTAAAAACGATGTCCCTGTTTCGAATACTTCTGAAATGTATCCTTCCTTCCTTCCTCCCTTCCATTATATAAACACTGAGCTGACACAACTGAATAGGTGAAAGCAAAATAGCCACTCTATAGCTTGCATAGACCCAGCCATTTAAGGTCAGTGATTACTAGGGAGGGAGAAAGGAGGAATGTATTTGAGGTATTCGAATGAGGCCAGTGATGTTGACTGATAAGAGCTCCGGGGTGAAGTTTCTCCTTGGTACAGATCTAGGATCAGCTTCCCCTTCCCCACTCCTAATCATAGTGGGGAAAATGCTAAACTGACCGAAGACCAGCCTCTAGGGCAATTTCACCAATATACTGTATTATATGGTTGTTGTAGTACTACTCTCTACCAGCTGAGGGAGGCATTGACTGAACAGATTATTAAATTGTACACGTTTATATTGGAATCCCAAATGTGGTCCTGAGGGAATATGTGACATTATTATCATGGCTGACCAAGGGTTTGTTGATGAGAACCATTTTTATGAATATTTGCTTTAGACATGTCATTTAAGCATGGCTTCCCCATAAAATAGGTTTTAATGTCAATCACCAGTTATTAAATAGACAAGATGGTAGAGTGACCGCCCTAACAATGGAAATACATGTCTTCAAAGCAGGCAGGAGGCGGCGAGATCAGGTGGGACCATTCTAGCCAATGAGGGCAGATACGCGTGTGAACAACAGGCATGAAGTTGTTTTTTTCTAAGTTGCCAAAAATCCACGTGCGTCCACTTTTATATCAGTGCATTTGTAACAACCTAACCATTACAAAACGTATATATTCCATCAAATAAGCCTCACATAGGTAATTAGCAATACAATTTCTGATTGAATTCCTAATTTTGTGGTCTATTTTTGTGGATAGATTTTTGGCAGAGTAAACACTTGTTTTGCCTCTTCCTTTCTGTTAATACATAAAATATGCCTATGGTGCGTATTTGACTGGTTAATAGAATAAGGAAAATGCAAATGTGTTTGACAGTTTGACTTCGTAACGTGTTACTCAACGGTGTTGACTTTGAAGAAGTCAGCAAGAACAACCACAAAATAGAGGTTTCCTGTTTCCTTTGCCGCCCATGCCTTCTCCAAAACTGTTGTCATGCCTGCAGCAAGGAGGCCAAAAACATAAATATGAAGACATGCCAAATCCATACTACATACAGAGTTGCCTACTTTCATTCCAATAGATTTAAAGGCAGAAAAACAATGATTTGTTTTACTGTGGGTAGTTTTCAAGTTTATAATAAGGTGCTCACTGGATAAAGGGATTAAACCAATGAGATACAACATTTGTTTACTGTACTCAATCTACTGTTGCTGATTCAGAAAAGGAATTCACTCTTGCCAGAATGATAAGTTAGGCTCTAACTCAGTCAACACTGATAAATCAACCACACTGCAGGCTAACTCAGAATGTTTGCAATGTATTTTAAGGACAGATGTGGTTTCTCATCAATATCCAATGTGCATGACAGGAACCGCTTGCTGGGGTGTTGGTTTTATATGAGCAGTCATCTCAGTTCAATTCCAATGTATGTATTCTGGTCTACAAATGATAATCACACACTGGACTTACTTGTTTTTCACAGTGGCTCACCTGCAAACAGCTGCAACAGATTTCAACAGATACTGCACAAGGGGATATCCTCCACGAACACAGTCCTTCATAACTTCCTATCCACAGGTTCTGCAGATCACTGATCACTTACTTATCGCTAAAGGTCGAGATGATCAGCCATGACTGAGCAGCATTCAGTTCTCTTCCTGTCAGGCCTAGAAGAGTTAGCTATGGCCACTAAATATGAAAATAGATACATTTTGAACTAAATGTTCAAATCAGTTTGACCAACTCCTTATCAAAAGCCCTACAATTGTCTTGTTAATTGACATTTTCTAACTGAGCCTTCCTTCAGACTCAGCCAACGTGGTCTATGAATAGCCATTTGTCTCTTGCCTGGTGTGTGTGTATGTGTGTGTGTGTGTGTGTGCGCGTGTGAGTGTTTGTGTGTGATTGCTGGGTGTCTGTCAGCGCGGGGAGTGACCTGTGCGTCTTAGCACCAGTGAGTCAGACACTCAAGGCCAGGGCAAGAGGAAGTTACATACTTCCCCTGCAACAAAGACACTGCCCACCACCATCCCCAAGGAAAATGAAAGTTGGTATGCCTGCGTGTGAAAAAGAGAAATTGACAAAAAGTGAAAATAGTATTTAGAACATTTGGATTTGTAATTGTGAGATTATTGTTCTTTCATACTGTAAGCTCCACTCTCATACACATTTCTTTATATGTGTAAATGAATGAACAAATAAAAAATTAATGAACAGTGTTCAAGATTTAGGGTCAGGGATGATCCTATTGGATTTGACCACACCTGACCTTTCTGCCAAATAATATATGCAACAGTCTTGTTGTATGCAACAGTCTTGTTGACATGTCCAGACCTGGTTTCTATTTGTTTTCTTCCAAATACCTTCAGAGTTTAAATGAGCCTGCCTGAGGTGCAGAGTGCAGATGTTTTTTATATTTTTATTTAACCTTTATTTAACTAGGCAAGTCAGTTAAGAACAAATTCTTTTTTACAATGACGGCCTACCGAAAGACAAAAGGCCTCCTGCGGGAACTGGATAAAAAAAAAATAATAATAATAAAGGATAAAACGCACATCACGACAAGAGAGACAACACTACATAAAGAGAGATCTAAGACAACAACATAGCATGGCAGCAACACATGACAACACAGCATGGTAGCAACACAACATGACAACATGTTAGCAGCACAAAACATGGTGCAAACATTATTGGGCCCAGACAACAGCACAAAGGGCAAGAAGGTAGAAACAACAATACATCACACAAAGCAGCCACAACGGTCAGTAAGAGTGTCCATGATTGAGTCTTTGAAAGAAGAGATTGAGATAAAACTGTCCAGTTTGAGTGTTTGTTGCAGCTCGTTCCAGTCGCTAGCTGCAGCGAACTGAAAAGACGAGCGAACCAGGGATGTGTATGCTTTGGGAACCTTGAACAGAATGTGACTGGCAGAACGGGTGTTCTCAGATAGGGGGTAGTGAGGCCTAAGAAGGTTTTAAAAATAAGCATCAACAAGTGAGTCTTGCGATGTGTATACAGAGATGACTAGTTTACAGAGGAGTATAGAGTGCAGTGATGTGTCCTAGTATTGGTGGAAAATCTGATGGAGGAATGGTAAAGAACATCTAGCCGCTCGAGAGCACAGTTACCTGCCGATTTCTACTTCCGGCGCCGACAGAGATGGCAGCCTCGCTTCACGTTCTCAGGAAACTATGCAGTATTTTGTTTTTTATGTATTACTTCTTACATTGTTACCCCGGGAAATATTAAGTTTTATTACATACAACCGGGAGGAACTGTTGGATATAAGAGCAACGTCAACTTACCAACATTACGACCAGGAATACGACTTTCCCGAAGCGGATTCTCTGTTTGGTACCCCAACTAGGACAATAGACTGGATCCCAGCCAGCGACTCAAAACAACGGCGGCGCAGGAGAAGGGGGAATCGTGCACCTCTCCCAAGTATTTTAATCGCCAATGTCCAGTCTCTGGACAACAAAGTGGACGAAATCAGAGCGAGGGTTGCCTTCCAGAGAGACATCCGAGACTGCAACGTTCTTTGCTTCACGAAACATGGCTCACTCGGGATACGTTATCAGAGTCGGTACAGCCACCTGGTTTCTCCACGCATCGCGCCGACAGAAACAAACATCTCTCTGGTAAGAAGAAGGGCGGGGGTGTGTGTCTTATGATTAACGAGACGTGGTGTGATCATAACAACATACAGGAACTCAAGTCCTTTTGTTCACCTGACCTAGAATTCCTTACAATCAAATGCCGACCGCATTATCTACCAAGAGAATTCTCCTTGATTATAATCACAGCCGTGTACATCCCCACTCAAGCTGACACATCGACGGCACTGAAAGAAATTCATTGGACTCTATGTAAATTGGAAACCACATATCTTGAGGCTGCATTTATTGTGGCTGGGGATTTTAATAAGGCTAATTTGAAAACAAGGCTCCCGAAATTTTACCAGCATATTGAATGTGCCACCAGGGCTGGTAAAATCCTGGATCATTGTTATTCCAACTTCCGTGATGCATACAAGGCTATTCTCCGCCCTCCTTTCGGCAAGTCTGACCATGACTCCATTTTGTTGCTCCCAGCCTACAAACAGAAACTAAAACAGGAAACGCCTGTTCTCAGGTCTGTTCAGCGCTGGTCCGACCAATCTGATTCTATGCTGCAAGATTGCAACGAGCACGTGGACTGGGATATGTTCCGCATAGCGTCGGACAACAACATTGATGTATACACTGATTCGGTGAGCGAGTTTATTAGCAAGTGCATTGGTGATGTTGTACCCATAGCAACTATTAAAACCTTCCCCAACCAGAAACCGAGGACTGATGGCAGCATTTGCGCAAAACTGAAAGCGCGAACCACTGCTTTTAACTTCTTAGGGAGCGGCTGCCGAGGAGACGGTTTTGGAGAGTCTGGCATGCCCGAAGTAAAATGCCTGCCATTCAGGCCCAGAAAATAGGATATGCACATAATTAGTACTATTGGATAGGAAACACTCTGAAGTTTCTACAAGTGTTAAAATAATGTATGTGAGTATAACAGAAGTGATATAGCAGGCGAAAACCCGAGGAAAATCCAGACGGATTTGCAGTTTTTTTTGTAAATGACCTTTTTCTCCATTGTGCCTATTCATTTTTCTGTTATGTAGGACTGAGACTGCAGTACCTATGGCTTCCACACGCTTCTTTAGACAACGTTTCAAAACAATAGGGCTAAAGGGAACCTAATAGAAGAAGATTTACTGAAGGAAGTGGAAATGAGAAATACTTTTTCCGTTCACGAGAACGAGAGAGCGCCTCACTTTTATTTTCCTTTCTTATCAGTCAGGCTACAATCCGGTTGAAACATTATAGTAAATATACATAAAATGATACCTAAGGAAACATTAAACATAATGTTTGATTTGTTTGGAGAAATATGATAGGTATAATTTGAACGCGTTCTCTGCACGGTTCTATGGGCGACTCAACGGTGGATTTTATGAACATAACGCGCCAACCAAACGGATATTTATGGATATAATAAATTACTTTTTCTAACAAAAGAAGCATGGATTGTCTTTGTTGGACACTTGGGAAGCCCTCAGCAGAAGTTCATCAAAAGGTAAGGGATTTTATATTAGCGATTTTATGCGTTTTGTGAGACCCGCGTTGGTTATGGATTTATGCTAATGCATAAAATATGAGAGGGGCTATCCTCAAACAATCAAATGTTGTGCTTTCGCCGTAAAGCCTTTTTAAAATCTGACAACGCTGTGATATTGCCAAGAATCAGAGCTTTTGATGAATATGCAACACTTGTATAATGATGAATGTTTAATAATTCAACTTTTGGATTTTGAATTTGGCGCCTTACATTTCACCGGGTAGTGTCAGGAGTGGGGCGCCCCACTGCTCCCTAAGTAGTTAACCAGGGTAAGGCTACCGGAAACATGACTGAATACAACCAGTGTAGCGATTTCCTCCGCAAGGCAATCAAACAAGCTAAGCGTCAATATAGAGGCAAAGTAGAGTCACAATTCAACGGCTCAGACACAAGAGGAATGTGGCAGGGTCTACAGTCAATCACGGACTACAAAAAGAAAACCAGCCCCATCGCGGACCACGACGTCCTGCTCCCAGACAAACTAAACTTCTTTGCTCGCTTTGAGGATAATGCAGTGCCACCGACACGGCCCGCTACCAAAACCTGCGGGCTCACCTTCACTGCAGCCAACATGAGGAAAACATTTAAATGTGTTTACCCTCGCAAGGCTGCTGGGCCAGATGGCATCCCTGGCCGTGTCCTCAGAGCATGCGCAGACCAGCTGGCTGGTGTGTTTACGGACATATTCAATCAGTCCCTATCACAGTCTGCTGTTCCCACATGCTTCAAGAGGGCCACAATTGTTCCTGTTCCCAAGAAAGCTAAGGTAACTGAGCTAAATGACTATCGCCCCGTAGCACTCACATCCGTCATCATGAAGTGCTTTGAGAGGCTAGTCAAGGATCATATCACCTCCATCCTGCCAGACACCCTGGACCCACTCCAATTTGCTTACCGTCCCAATAGGTCCACAGACGACGCAATCGCAATCACACTGCATACTGCCCAAACCCATCTGGACAAGAGGAATACTTATGTAAGAATGCTGTTCATCGACTACAGCTCAGCATTTAACACCATAGTTCCCTCCAAGCTCGTCATTAACTTGTTAGGGAGCAGTGCATGAGGTGACCGTTTTTGGAGAGCCTGGCGTGCCCAAAGTAAAATGCCTCCCATTCAGGCCCAGAAAATAGGATATGCATATATTTAGTACCATTGGATAGGAAACACTCTGAATTTTCCAAAACTGTTAACCATTTGTCTGTGAGTGAAACAGAACGGATATGGCAGGCAAAACCCCGAGGAATTTCTGTCCTGGAAAAAGTGNTGGAGGCTGTCGTTTCTGACTATGACGCGCGAACCAAATGGAGATTTATGGATATAATACATTACTTTTTCTAACAAAAGAACCATGGATTGTCTTCGTTGGACACTTAGGATGACCTCAGCAGAAGTTCTTCAACAGGTAATTGATTTGTTTTCGCTGTGAAATGTGTTATGTGTGTGCCACGCTGGCTAATGAATTCATGGCTATGAGAAAGTATGTGAGGCGCTGGCCTCAAACAATCAAATGTAGAGCTTTCGCCGTAAAGCCTTTTTGAAATATGACAACGCTGTGATATTGCCAAGAAACAGAGCTTTTGATGAGTATGAAACACTTGTATATTGGTGCATGTTTAATAATTCAACTTTGGGATTTTGAATTTGGCGCTTTACATTTTACCTGGTGGTGTCGGGAGTGGGTCGCTAGCGACCCAGTGATCCCTGAGAAGTTAACTACTTACGGAGAGGTGGGGCGCTATACAAGTGTTGCATAGTCATCAAAAGCTCTGCTTCTTGGCAATATCACAGCGTTGTCAGATTTCAAAAAGGCTTTATGGCGAAAGCACAACATTTGATTGTTTGAGGGTAGCACCTCCAATATTTTACTATTAGCATAAATTCATAAACCATCGCGGTTCACACAAAACACATTTCACAGCGAAAACAAATCCCTTACCTTTTGAAGAACTTCTGCTGAGGGCTTCCCAATTGTCCAACGAAGACATCCAATGGTTCTTTTGTTAGAAAAAGTCATTTATTATATCCATAAATCTCTGTTTGGTTGGCGCGTTATGATCATAAAATACAGCGTCCACTCGCCCATTGAACTGTGAAGAGAACGCGTTCAACCTATACCTATACACTTGTCCAAGAACAATCAAACATCATTGATAATGTATCCTTAGGAACACTTTTATGTATATTTACTATAATGTTTCAACCGGATTATAAACTGGACGATAGGAAAGGAAAAAACCACAGCGCGGGCGAGCCCGTGAACGCGCATCCTCTTCTGTTTACATCCTATGACCAGTTCGAAATTCTTCTTCCATTACCATCCAGAGCAACTATAACATCACCAAACACTGTCTCGAGACTGTTGACATCCAGTGGAAGCAATAGGTACTGCAATCTTACTCCCAGAAATGGCTGTTTTCAATAGGGAGGGGTTCAAAATGAGGCAATGTGTCAAAAACACTTTTTCCAGGACAGAAATTCCTCTGGTTTTCGCCTGCTATATCCGTTCTGTTATACTCACAGACATTATGTTAACACTTTTAGAAACTTCAGAGTGTTTCCTATCCAATGGTACTAATTGTGTGCATATCCTATTTTCTGGGCCTGAGTGGGAGGCATTTTACTTTGGGCACGCCAGACTCTCCAAAACCGTCACCTCGGGAGCCGCTCCCTAAGAAGTTAAAGAGCTCAGCCATGTCCTTGTCAGTAACAACCACATCATCAACATTAAGGGACATGGGCAGCTGTGAGGAGGAGGGTTTATTCTCCAGGTCTTTAACCATTTTCCAGAACGTCTTGGAGTTAGACCCAAAGAGAGAGAACTGCTCCTTAAAGTAATTAACTTTGGCCTTCCGGATAGCCTAGGTGCACTTATTTCTCATTTGCCTGAATGAGAGCCAGTCAGCCCGAGTATGCGTGTGCCGAGCCTTTCGCCAAATGCAGTTTTGAGGTGGAGTAACTCTGCAAGATCACGGTCAAACCAGGCCCTGAACCTGTTTATAATTCAAATTTTCTTTATGAGGGCGTGTTTGTTAACAATACCACTGAAAATGTCAAAGAAGAAGGTCCAAGCGTCTTCAACAGAGGTGGTCAAGCTGATTCTATCCCAATTTAGAGGCCAGGTCATGAAGGAACGCTTGCTCATTTAAGTTTTTAAGCAAGTGTCTATGACAAAGTATTTGAAGTATTTGAAAGAGTACATAAAGTATATGAAGTATTTGAAAGAAAAATCAAATGCAGATAAAGTATTTGAAAGAAAACAAATACTATTTGAGCCCAAGTCTGATGTTTATATTTTTTTCCGATAACATTGTTGCATGATGACGACTGATGATGTAACAGGAAATAAGTTGGTAGGTGTTTCGCACAATCAGTTGTTATCGCTTAGTGATCAACACAGGACCATGTGCCAAAGCATCAGTTGTTATAAATGTTATAATGACGTGGGAAATGAAAACACTCAACTCAAGTCTTTTTTTGTATGTTGAAGACAATGTTCACAAGTTGTTCAGTGGTGTGAAATCGTCATGAGTCATTCAAAGGTGCGAAAACCTTTGAAGATACGGAAAACACCAGCCACACTTTTATGTTGATGAACTTTTAGATTGAATGATCACAATAGATCGCATACTGTAGATATCGCTATGTCGTTGGTCTTAAATAGTTGGTATATTTGGCCTTGATATTTTCCTTTTGTATTTTATATGCTTTTATTGATAGGGCAGAGGACAAGAAAGACAGGAGGAGAGTGTGTCAAACAGGCCATGGCGGACACAACTCTACACGGACGAGGCGCTAGCATTTACATTAGACCACCCAGGCCACATTGTCTTGCTATTCTATAACATTAAGTTACTCGACTTGGTGAAAATTGACCTGATAAGCTGTGTATTTGACTTTTTAGACATAAATGATTAATTAAAGCGCGGTGTGATTCAGTGGGCATATAGTGGAAAGTACAGAGAATGGGCATCCCCTTGAGATCCACAGATGACTCAGCAAAATTTGAAGAGCAAAACAATCTTACCATTTTTCCCTTCAAAAGAAACATTGATATTTGAAGTGTGAGTGGAGCCTTACAAGTTGCTTCTTCTCTGGTCGTCACTCACAGATCAAAACATCAGGTGGTGGAGAAAAACTGAAATAGGGCAAAGTGGAACCGTGTCAGCTCTAGCCTCTTTGGTGAGGCCAGATGGTATCGACGAATGCAGAATGTTCTGAAGATATCAGATATTGGTCTATTTGACAAAGTATATAGCTAATATTAATTGTACTGCATTAGAAAGGTGACAGCTAGAGTGGTGTTTGTTAGACCACAAGTTTGTTAGATCGAAGATCAGCCTTCTCACAAAATCGTCTGTACCATCTGAACGATAAGATGAGACTCTCACAAACACGATGATGTTCTCCATTTTGCTCTACGACCCCCACAAGTGGGACTCGTCTGAATTTGGTAAAGCCGATCAGCCAACTTCTGTCTGTAGCATCCAAACAATTTACTACTAATACCATCACCCCTCTGTGGAAAGGTGACTCTCACAAGTGTTGTTTTGCTCTAGGCCTCACGAGACTTATATGAAGGTCCCTCAGTACCAGTTGAAAAAATTTATGGAAGTAAATATGGAGACTGTTTCGCACATTTAATACATGTAAAAAAAAAAGTAAAATGTTTCCTGATCTCAAGGAGTCAAACAGCAAAATTATCCTTGAAACAATTCCATATACAGTAGCTTAGTATTTTTAGGGGACTGTTGTTCCATGTAGTGGATGCATTTTTAGCAGTAAGGCCAAATAAACATTTTCATCAAATAATGTTTTGGTATACAGTGCATTTGGAAAGAATTCAGCCCCCTTCCCATTTTCCACATTTTGTTACGTTATAATAATAATAATAATAATAGTAATGTACCCCTCTCAAACTCATTCACTGAGCTACGGATACAAAATGACAATGTTATCCACATTCAGAGGCTAAACAGTATTTGTTTCAATTGACATTGTTGTCTACAGCAGAACAGGCATATAAGGCATTCGGAAAGTATTCACACCGCTTGACTTTTTCCACATTTTGTTACGTTACAGCATTATTCTAAAATTAATTAAATAGTTTTTTTCCCCTGATCAATCTACACACAATACCCCATAATGACAAAGCAAAAACGGTATTTTAGCGGCAGCATAGGTGACGGTTTTGGAGAGTCTGGCGTGCCCAAAGTAAAATGCCTGCCACTCATGCCCGGAAAATAGGATATGCACATAATTAGTACTATTGGATAGGAAACACTCTGAAGTTTCTAAGAGTGTTAAAATAATGTATGTGAGTATAACAGAACTGATATAGCAGGCGAAAACCCAAGGAAAATCCATCCGGATTTGCAGTAAATGACCTTCTCCAGGCTGCCTATTCATTTGTATTTTACCTAGGACTGAGACTGCAGTACCTATGGCTTTCACTAGATGTCAACAGTCTATACAAAGCCTGGAAGGTATAGCAGTAAGCAGAATGGATAGGAAGAGGACGTAGTCAGGGGACCACTTTTGTTTACAACGTTTGACGGGCGCGAGTTTGTGAACGCGCACCACTTTATTTTCCTTTCCTATTGTTCACGTTATCGTCCTGTTGAAATATTACAGTAAATATACATAAAAGGATACCTAAGGATACATTAAAAATGATGTTTGATTTGTTTGTAGAAAGTGTATAGGTATAATTTGAAAGTGTTCTCTTCACGGTTCAATGGGCGACTCAATAACGCGCCAACCAAACTGAGATTTATGGATATAATAAATGACTTTTTCTAACAAAAGAACCATTGGATGTCTTCGTTGGACACTTGGGAAGCCCTCAGCAGAAGTTCTTCGAAAGGTAAGTGATATTTTTTAGCTCTTATATGGGTTTTGTATGACCCGCGCTGGATATGAATATATGCTAATGTGGAAAATATATGAGGTGCTATCCTCAAACAATCAAATGTTGTGCTTTCGCCGTAAGTCCTTTTTGAAATCTGACAACGCTGTGATATAGCCAAGAAGCAGAGCTTTTGATGACTATGCAACACTTGTATATTGATGAATGTTTAATAATTCAACTTTTGGATTTTGAATTTGGCGCCTCACATTTCACCGGGTTGTGTTGCTTACTTTTGAAGATCTTCCTCTGATGGCAATCGGAAGGGTCCCAGCAACACAATAAATGTTCCTTTTGTTTGAAAAAGTCCCTCTTTATATCCATAAAGCGCCGTTTGGTTGGCGCGTTTTGTTCAGAAATCCACCGTCCCACTCGTCCAATATAGAAGACATAGAAACAGTTAAAAATATACCTATAAACTTTGTCCAACTCAAACAATGTTTCTAATTGATCCTTAGGTACACTAATATGTACAATAACGATAACATTTCACCCGGAAAATATCCTGGGCGATAGAAAAGGAAATAACCGAGGCGCAACCTCACGGTCCCGTGAGCGAGAGAAAAGTCACTTCTTTACTCCACTTGGAAAAACTTGTCTTACTCTTTGATTTTTCAAGATAAACGCTTGAAACCTTGTCTAAAGACTTGACATCTAGTGGAAGCAATAGGTACTGCAACCTGGGAGCTGGATTCCCCTCCTTTCAATACCAAGTCAATGGGAAAAGAGTCACTTGACAAAATCATATTCAGATCAGATTCTTCTCTGGTTTTCGCCTGCCAAATCAGTTCTGTTATACTCACAGACATTATTTTAACAGTTTTAGAAACTTCAGAGTGATTCCCATCCAATACTACTAAGGTTTTAAACACAGTGTCCAAAGAAGGGCCAGATGTATACAGAATGGTGTCGTCTGCGTAGAGGTGGATCAGAGAATCACCAGCAGCAAGAGCGACACCATTGATATATACAGAGAAAATAATTGAATTGAACCCACAGACTGCCAGAGGTCCGGACAACAGGCCCTGCGATTTGACACACTGAACTCTATCTGAGAAGTAGTTGGTGAACCAGGCGAGGCAGTCATTTGAGAAGCCAAGGCTATTGAGTCTGCCAATAAGAATGCGGTGATTGACAGAGTCGAAAGCCTTGGCCAGGTCGATGAAGAAGGCTGCACAGTACTGTCTTTTATCGATGGCGGTTATGATATCGTTTAGGACCTTGAGCATGGCTGAGGTGCACCCATGACCAGCTCGGAAACCAGATTGCATAGTGGAGAAGGTACGGTGGGATTCAAAATGGTTGGATATCTGTTTGTTAACTTAGCTTTCGAAGATTTTAGAAAGGTAGGGTAAGATAGATATAGGTCTGTAACAGTTTGGGTCTAGAGTGTCTCCCCTTTGAAGAGGGGGATGATCACGGCAGCTTTCCAATCTTTGGGAATCTCAGACGATACGAAAGAGGTTGAATAGGTTAGTAATAGGAGTTGCAACAATTTCGGCTAATAATTTTAAAAAGAGACTCTCCAGATTGTCTAGTCCAGCTGATTTGTAGGGAACCATATTTTGCAGCGCTTTCAGAACATCAGCTGTTTGGATTTGGCTGAAGCGGGGGGGGGGCTTGGGCAAGTTGCTGCAGGGGGTGCTGAGATGTTGGCCGGGGTAGGGGTAGCCAGGTGGATGCACGGCCAGCCGTATAAAAATACTTATTGAAATTATCGATTATCGGAGATTTATCGGTGGTGACTGTGTTTCCTATCCTCAGTGCAGTGGGCAGCTGGGAGGAGGTGGTCTTATTCTCCATGGACTTTACAGTGTCCCAAACCTTTTTGGAATTATTGCAACAGAAAGCTAATTTCTGTTTGAAAAAGCTAGCCTTAGCTTTCCTAACTGACTAAGTATAATGGTTCCTGACTTCCCTGAAAAGTTGCATATAGCGGCGGCTATTCGATGCTAATAAAGAATGCCACAGGAATCATGCAGTAACCAAAAAAAGTGTTCAACAAATCAAAATATATTTTATGTTTGAGATTCTTCAAAGTAGCCACCCTTTGCCTTTATGACAGCTTTGCACACTCTTGGCATTCTCTCAACCAGCTTCATGAGTTAGTCACCTGGAATGCATTTCAATTAACAGGTGGCCTTGTTTAAAGTACATTTGTGGAATTTCTTTCCTTCTTAATGTGTTTGAGCCAATCAGGTGTGATGTGACAAGGTAGGGGTGGTATACAGAAGATAGCCCTGTTTGGTAAAAGAACAAGTCCATTTTATAGTAAGAACAGCTCAAAATAGTCCATCGTTACTTTCAAGAACTTCTTCAAGTGCAGTCGCAAAAACCATCAAGCGCTGTGATGTAACTGGCTCTCATGAGGACCGCCACAAGAAAGGAATACCCAGAGTTACCTCTGCTGAAGAGGATAAGTTCATTAGAGTTTCCAGCCTCAGAAATTGCAGCCCAAATAAATGCTTCACAGAGTTCAGGTAACAGAGACATCTCAACTGTTCAGAGGAGACTGCGTGAATCAGGCCTTCATGGTCAAATTGCTGCAAATAAACCACTACTAAAAGACACCAATAAGAAGAAGAGACTTGCTTGGGCCAAGAAATGTGAGCAATGGACATTAGACTGGTGGAAATGTGTCCTTTGGTCTGATGAGTCCAAATTTTAGATTTTAGGTTCCAACCGCCATGTCTTTGTGAGACGCAGAGTAGGTGAACGGATGATCTCCGCATGTGTGGCTCCCACCATGAAGCATGGAGGAGGAGGTGTGATGGTGCTTTGCTGGTGACACTGTCTGTGATTTTTTTTTTTTCAAGGCACACTTGACCAGCATGGCTACAACAGCATTCTGCAGCGATACGCCATCCCATCTGGTTTGCGCTTAGTGGGAATATCATTTGTTTTTCAACAGGACAATGACCCAACACATCTCCAGGCTGTGTAAGGGTTATTTGACCAAGAAGGAGAGTGATGGAGTGCTGCATCAGATGACCTAGCCTCCACAATCACCCGACCTCAACCCAATTTGAGATGGTTTGGGAGGAGTTGGATCACAGAGTGAAGGAAAAGCAGCCAACAAGTGCTCAGCATATGTGGGAACTCCTTCAAGGCTGTTGGAAAAGCATTCCAGGTGAAGCTGGTTGCGATAATACCAAGAGTGTGCAAAGCTGTCATCAAGGCAAAGGTTGGGTACTTTGAAGAACCTAAAATATATTTTGATTTGTTTAACACTTTTTTTGGTTACTACATGATTCCATATCTGTTATTTCATAGTATTGATGTCTTCACTATTATTCTACAATGTAAAAAACAGTAAAATTCAGAAAAACCCTTGAACACTCGTTCAAGGGTTTTTCTGAATTTTACTGTTTTTGTGTGTCCAAACGTGTGACTGGTACTGTATATAAAGTGTAATATTGGGATGCAAACTCAAAATGTATACATTTCAACTCAATATCTGACATGGTCCAGGTGTCACGCCTTCCGCCGAAGTTTGTGCCTCTCTTTGTTCGGGCGGCGCTCAGCGGTGGGCGTCGCCGGTCTTCTAGCCATCATCGATCAATTTTTCATTTTCCATTTCTTTTGTCTTCCCACACACCTGGTTTCAATTCCATTCATTACATGTTGTGTATTTAACCCTCTGTTTCCCACATGTCCTTGTCTGGAATTGTTTGTGTGTAAGTGTTGTGAACGTTTTATGTTATGCTACAGGTTATGTTACCCATTCATTCTATTTGTTCTGTTTTCAGGTTGGTTTTATTATTAAACTACTCCGTTGCGAAAACAGAGTTCTGCTCTCCAGCGCCTGACTTCTCTATCGCCAGTACGCACCCATTACACCAGGAGTCTTCTTTAAGCCCATTACAATGTGTGTGAGGTGTATACTTAAGTTTCAAAGTAGATTTGGTAAAGACTATCAAGAATTTCTCTGTGTGATTTTGATTTAGCCCACTGCAGTAAAATATAGGTTTTCATTGGTGCAGTGAAATGTGCTGTTTTAGCAGGCGAGGCATTGCAGGAAATACTGAATTAAGATGTTACCCCTGCCAAGCCCCTGAACCTGCAGGGATTTGATTTGAACTTTAACCAAATTAGTGGGATGTTTTTTTGATTTATCTGTTGTTTTTTGTACAAAAAAATGACATTCCGCATTGGACATTTATTTTTTAATACTGTTTACTACCCTACAGTAGGTGGCGGAATGGACATTAGATGTGAATGAACTCCATTATACCAGAGAAGAAGAAGAAGAAGTAACATTTATGCTTGGAGTGGTTGACACGTCGTTTAACCTGAATGATTGAATAAGAAGGAAAGCCTATCGGTTTTGATTTCGTTTGATTACGTTTTTCTACTTTCTCATGTAAAATGTGGGTATGAGAGATATGCGGTGAGACCGTATGAACAAAAGTCGTTTCAGTGTCATAGTTGTAAAATGTTTGGACACGTGGTAAGTGTTTGCAGAATAAACAAATATTTTGTTGTTGAAGAGTCTGAGGAAGCACGGTGCTGTAATTGTAATGGGAATCATTCTGAGTTCCAGGAGTGTCCTGTTAAGGATAAAAGAGGTAGCAGTAGCTAGGATTTGGGCTATCCAACAGGTCTCCTATGTGGAGGCAGTGCAAATAGCGGAAGGAGCAAGTGGAGATAAGATGAGAGTGATGCCCCACAGCCTGCAGTGGATGTCGTTCATTAGAGGGATCCTAAAATACTAAACAGTGAAGAAGGTAGACTTTGTTAAGTGCTAAATTGCACTAAACAAACAAAATCGAAAAAACTAGAAATCATTGTGAAGTCGGCTAAATATGTTTTTAGATGCTTTTTTTCCCGTCCACGCTAAACACAAAATCAAGATGTTTCCTGTCTTTCTGTGACTGATGATAACTTCAGAACGAATGTGACAGTAGATATGTTTCTGTTAACTTGTCCAATTATTTTTTTTGTCGACATTTAGAAGTTGGCATTGAAAACATATGTGATATTTGCCTGCTAGCATGCGTTGTCATTTAACTATCTTGTGTCGATAAAAACAGCCAGACATAACATCACACCTAAACATTTTTAAATAAACTACAGTGTTGAATAAAAATGTAGTGGTTGAAGTGTTTCCATTGCCCATTTAGACAAATTGCGCATTAATAAATTGGCGACATCCTGTATGCCCTCCCACGTATCTGTTTAATGTCTCAAGTAGCCAGCGAAAGCCAGCACGGATAGAATGCAATAATTTACTAGTATTTGCCTTATTGTAATAATTCTCATGTGCTAACGTATCGCCATGGATCTAGCACAATTGGGCATGCACTACCGGCTACCTAGGCTAGTCCGTGCCATGGTGAAACGTGTACCCTTGTAGATCGGAAATAATTGGATGGTGAAATATGCCAGCCAACAAGCAAGGCGAAGCAATTAAGGAATTCTTGAAAGTCAGGATAATCCTTGTCCTACAATAAGACATTTTTATAGTTGAACAAATTTGATTTTGCAAGCAGTAAGCATTTAGAATTAAATATAGAGCTTATAGTTACGTCATTTAAAAAATTATATATATTTAACCTTTATTTAACCAGGTAAATCAGTTAGGAACAAATTCTTATTTAAAATGATGGCCTACCAAAAGGTAAAAGTCCTCCTGCGGGGACGTGGGCTGGGATTAAAAATAAAGAACAAAACACACATCACGACAAGAGAGACAGCACAACACTGCATAAAGAGAGACCTAAGACAACAACAAAGCATGGCAGCAACACATGATAACACAGCATGGTAGCAACACAACATGACAACAACATGGTAGCAGCACAACATGCAGCAGCACAATATGGTAGCAGCACAAACATGGACAAAATTGGGCACAGACAATAATGGGGAAAAAGATAGAGACAACAATATATCACGCGAAGCAACCACAACTGTCAGTAAGTGTCCATGATTGATTATTTAAATGAAGAGATGGAGATAAAACTGTCCAGTTTGAGTGTTTGTTGCAGCTCGTTCCAGTCGCTAGCTGCAGCGAACTGAAAAGAGGAGCGACCCAGGGATGTGTGCGCTTTGGGGACCTTGAACAGAATGTGACTAGCAGAACGGGTGTTGAGGATGAGGGCTGCAGTAGATATCTCAGATAGAGGGGAGTGAGGTCTAAGAGGGTTTCATAAATAAGCATCAACCAGTGGGTCTTGCGACGCGTATACAAAAATGACCAGTTTACAGAGGAGTATAGAGTTTAGTTTAGTTTATTAGTTTATAATGACGTGGACAGTCCCTTTTGATAAAAAGAGCAGCTTTAGCCTCTACGGCTAATTTCCAGCTGTAGTCCCCGGCCAGTTGTCAATAGGCATACATCAAATAAAATACATTACAATTATATTTAGAGCAGGACTAAACAACAACAAACATACTAAACGTGTGGCACACAATTGAGGCAAGCAAGAAACAAGCAAGCACAGATTGCAAAGACATAAAAACAGTTAATACAATAAAACAGTACAAATCGACATAAAGAATAATCACACAGAGGCCACATTGAAGCACATACAGGACATAACATTGAGGCAATACAATGATCATCATAATACAATGATGTAAACTGTTAGGCTTCTGGTCCAAAGCTTTGAGAGTTTTTTTATAAAGAGTTGCTAATGGCTTTAGTGATAAGCTGTTAGTTTGTCCCCAGCTTGTCAGACAATATGTTAGATGTGACACAATCATGGCATCCATAAATAATTTAGCAGCATTAAAAGTAAGTGCATTAGAAAGTGCATTTCTAATATATCTAAAATTAGCTAAGCTAAACTTGACCCTATTACACACTTTCTTAATATGTGCTTTAAAAGAAAGATTAGAATCAATAATAACGCCCAAATACTTAACTTGTGGCACAATACTAATGTTTTGACCTGAAATTGTTATATTTGACACAATGTTACATTGTCTCTTTGTGAAAAACATTCCCACAGTTTTATCTACATTTAGTTGAAGGCACGAACGATTTAGCCAATTGGTGATCTGATCCATAGCTGTGGTCAGTTTGGCAGCAGGCAGATGTTTTGTCTTGGCATGCACATAAATTACAGTATCGTCCGCATACATTAGTGTATTGATATCAGGGCAAACTGATGGCAGATCATTGATATATAGACTAAACAAAAGCGGGCCAAGTATCGATCCTTGTGGTACCCCTGTGCGTAAATTAAGAACTAATGAACGATGATTGTTCACAGAAACGTATTGAGTTCTACCAGTTAAATATGACTCAATCCATTTGATTGCAGAAGGGGAGAAATTAAAAGTAGAAAGTTTGGCAATAAGGACCTGATGGTTGACTGTGTCAAAAGCTTTACGAAGGTCTAAAAACACAGCGCCAACAACACCACCCTTGTCAACCATTGCTCGAACAGTCTCTAAAAAGAAACAGTTAGCTGTTTCTGCAGAGTGATGGGCCCTGAAGCCAAACTGCATCGGATGAAGAGTGAATGGACTATTATTGAAGAAAGAGACAAGCTGCTCTGATACACATTTTTCAGCAACCTTGGACACCACAGGTAGAATACTTATTGGGCGGTAGTTAAATATGTTCAGAGGGTCTTTTGACTTAAATATGGGAGTTACAATTGCAGTCTTCCAAATAGTTGGAAATATCCCCTCTAGTACTGACTGGTTAACAATTTGTGTGATAGGGTAGGCTAGGTGTTCTTTCAGGGATTTAAGCATTTTAGAATCCATTCCATAAATATCTTTTGCTGTTGA